>LPNX010113067.1:0-168194 GCA_001517045.1 Pseudotsuga menziesii
CAGCTCCTAAGTCAAACTATAACCCAACCAATGGATGTGATATACAGTGCTCTGTTCGAAGGCGACACGACTCGACAGCTGCCAAATATAATATCTTTTCTGGTCCGGCTTTTTGGTTTTTTGATTTTTTTGGTCTTTTTCAGTTATTTGAAAAGCTTGAAAAAAGAATAAACTAGCTTTATAGTTACAAAATAGGAGGAGACGAGTGTCATAAAGGCAAACAAACTAGTTCCAAGCAGTGGAACATACCTATGCTCAATGCAAGGATACATGTGTAGGATATCGACACTCGGGGGAAAATCCCCTCCCGGTAAAAAGGGAAATCAAGCTGCGAAGGATATACAAAATGGCTCTGCATGGCTAGACATGAGACAAGCTCGGGCTATATGGCTGAAACGCAATGTCAGGGGAGCCGGCATAAAGCTCAATAAGACAGGAAAAGCACATGATAATGCATCCACAACTTGATACAAGGGAGTCTGGGGGGAACATGGCCAGCATAAGATCAAGAGGAGTATGAGGCTCTTGCTAAATGTCATGGCAAATACTATACAACGGACTCCTGGACCTAAGAGAGGACTCATAGCATGGGCACCAAATGCAAAGGGGAGCTAACTAGGGCACCCATGTACAGGAAAGCTCTACCATTCACATAGTACCACTTCTAACAGCAACATGAAGGTTATGTGATACCATGGAATGGGTTCGTACCTAAGGATAATATGGACTGGTCATAAGGCAATGCATAAGTGCAAGCGGATGTGAAATCCTAACCTATATGCCAGTTCAAACATAATACCTGTGATAGGCACGAACGGGTCAAAACCTCAGAGAGAGTGTACAAAAATTGGATCCTACATGACAACCATATTAGTCCAAAACAACCCAAGATAGTCAATAAATTTCCAAACTATAGGATATAGGGAGGAATGATCATGACAATAGCACCCAAAGGAAACAATGCGGTGAACAATGGGACATAAAAAGGAAAGTAAGGTGTAGACCCAACATTCACGCATCCACTACCGCCCCCATGAGGGTGACCACTAGTGTAAAGACCGAGCGAAGGGAATAAAAGGCCTCCACAAATGAAGTAGAGGATGGAATATTACCATTCCCAAATCAACGAGCACGGTAAGGGGTTGTGATGCCCCCAAGTCTAACACCAGTGTCCGTACTAGGACCAAGATGGGTGATAGGATACCAGGCATGCCATAAATAAAAGGACCCAAACTCAAGAGAGCATAAATATACTTAAGTAACCACGATCCCAAAGGCCAACTAGCGCACAAAGAGCACACTCCTAAGAAAATCTACAGCCAAAATACAAGCAAACCAAGGGGAGGATATGTGAGCTCCCGAATGCAGCAGGTATGTCTCACCTAGGAGAGGCCTGAAACTCCCATACACTACAAGCGGAGGTACGAAACCAATTATTGTGGCCCTCAGCTTCAACGTGTATAGCGACTGTGCTGTCCGACCCCAACTTGGCCGGGAAACATGCAGAATAATCTCTACACGTACCCCCTCGATATCCTAGGTAAGGTCACTAAGTTCACCTCGATATAATCAACGCTCAGGCGGACAGTCGCAGGCGGGATTGACCGTATGGGTAGGGTAGCAAAGCCCGAAACTCCTGAAAGAGCCCCCAGATACGAATACAATCCTGGCTATATCGTCGGTGCTACACAATTACCAACCAGGGGTTATCCCGATCAACAACTGCTCACACTGCCTAGTGCTTGACTCCCTTTTGAGAGGAGCTTCCTGAGAACGTCGGTTATACCAAGGATTTTACACACTCCCTGGACAGACACCTAATTGTTGTCGTTTAATGATCTTGGAGAATTAACTTACAATGAACTATTCCAAGATCCTAAAACCTAAGCTTGTTGGTGCACCCTAGAAAAGAAAAGAGTGTAATTCATTTTAATTAGCATTGATTTTAATTGGCTGTAATTACTCAAAGGGAAATGGCCGTGCAACTAATGACATTATGACTCAGCAGTGAAATAAATATGCACACCATAACAAACAATGCTAAGTGCAATCTTTGTCAAATGAAAAATAGGGTATGCCACTACATGAGGTGCATAAATATATATTTCTTTCCGAATGCCAATGCAATCCTTCCTATATGAAATCCTAAACACAACTCTCATCCAAGCAATCCAATGCAAGTACCTCCTCAAATCCATATCTAAGATGCAACTAAGAGTGCAACTACTTTGTATTTTTCAATATAAAAGAATGAAAAATGCAATAAAAGTCATCTAAAACTCTCAGTCTCTGCAGCAAGTATAAAAGACAAGCCCAACAAGACACCAAGACAAAAAGAGAAATGCACTAATGGCAAAACAAAAAGGAAGAATGACTAAAACTACTTTCAAAGAAAATTCAATGAAAAAGCGGTCTCTGGTCACAAAAGAAGCATCCAACAGACAACATCAGACCCAAGGAAGACCCAACCACACTCACAACCCACCCAGCAACTTCCCCCAACATCAAACTCACCAAAAGGGAGGATGTACGCGACTGTATAAAGAACAGCCGCGTATGTACGCGACTTTAGGCCCAAAACCCGCATGGGAAGGCACATGTACGCGACTTTTGGCCAAAAACCCGCATGGGAAGGCCCATATATGCTACTTTTGGCTAAAAACCTGTGTGGAAAAAAGGATTTTAGTGTAAAATCTACGTGTATACGCGACTTTTGGCCAAAAATCCGCGTATGTATGCGACTTTTGGCCAAAAACCTGTGTGGACAGAGAAGGCAGTGGTAAAAAGTAGGCCAAGGGTCAAACAAATAAAGGGGAGTGTCAATGGATGAACATACTATAAAATGTGACACAGAAACAAGGAGAAATAGAGAGCAAGTCAATAATATCAAGCCCATTGTACCCGTAAACCCAAAATAAAAACAAGGGACATCCCCAGCAGAGTCGCCAATTCTGTTACGGAGATAAATTCCTATGGCTTGGGGTACCACAACAGACAGCTAGACTCCAGAAATTAATCTTTCCCAATATGCAATAGAAATAAAAACATCTAACACTAAAGGATCGAATCTCGTACCTTATTCTGGAGTGTTGAAGTAGATCCCCGTTGAGCTTTCCAATCTTCAGCTTGAATTGTTATAGCACGTCCTCAACAACAAGTAAACAATACAAGCATACTATATTTCATGGTGTTAGATCTATTCTAGCATATATAATCAATAATGTATAAGCATTTGACATATTCCAATGGATGCAACATTCATTCAAATACACATTACTGGACAGGAAAAGTTATTTCTATTAATATGAATCAGAGATTACAAGTGACAACCTCTGATGGCACGTCTGCGAACCGGAGAAACTGAATCCCCCACTTGGGCCTCCACCACCTCAATCCTCCATCACTCCGATAGCAAGCTTACTAACAAAGGCAAGCTTGGGAAGAATACAACAGTGCTCCAAAGGGACAAAGGGATGCAGACTCAAGTATAGTTCTGGCAACAATGGACTATAGTTTCGATACTCTCAATTCTCTCTTATGCTTTCAATGTCTCAATGGTTCCTTATATAGCTTTTCAAAGTGATACTGAAAGGTCAAATCCGTGCGATCTCAAGGCATATGGAAGGCCAGGAGTCATATGAGTCGGATCCAAGTCAAGGAACGGTCCAACAGTTTTGGATTATGCACACATCCCGATGTACGCGACCATAGAGGGAATATCCGCGTATGTACGCGGTTATCGGGGAAAAGGCCGTGTATATCAGTTTTCTAATGTTTTTAGGGATGGTCAATGATACATCAAAAGACAACAAATGGTCCATAGGGAATAATGAGTCTGCAGCGGGATAGGGGAAGGCCATACAATGTGTGATTCACCTAGTGTGGTGAAATCCGCTATAACACAAATCTTTATATGAGTGGATAGAAGAGCCCAACTTTGGTAGGCTATGACTATTATTAATGCGTGAATTAATGGTTTCTTGACTTTAAGTACAGTTAAAAAAATAATTACTAGCTTTACAAGTTATTAATGGTTTTCAAATCAAATCATACTGTATTATGTTTATGTTGTGGGAGGCTTTCTATTTAAAAAATTTATAGGAAGTAAAGAACCGGGAAGCAACATCAGCGTAGAGCACCGGGAAACAACAAATGAAGAGAGAGGAAGGTTTTCTATTGCTAATTTCTACAATGTAAGTGTGGATGTAGAGGTGGACCCAGGGGCAAAGCCAGTGGAAGAACAAAATCCATGCTTGTACAGGAATTTTATTCAAAAATATTACATTCGTTATCACCTCCAAGAAACTCAAAGGGAAGCAACACCTTGCAGACAATGCCAAACTTGATATGAGCAATACTTAGCGATAAACTATTGTTATTTTAATAAGTAGCCAGTTAAATATTGTCAACAATAATTTAAGCTCAAACATTGTTGTTTCAATAAAAGAAGGTGTATGTTTCAGTATTGACTTGCATTGGTTGTGTTTAATGGAGACGTGCATGCGAGATAGAGAAATATAATATATTATGATACATACAGGTTGATATAGACTCTAATATATATAGGTTGGAATTGAAGTATTAGGTTGATACATACAGGTTGATATACACACTGATAACTGATAATCCACTCATAAAAATAAAAAATAAAAATCAAACTAAAAAGGTTAAAAAAATGCATAGTACAAGGATGCAGGCACTAAATATTTAACCAGAGAACGACACCATGTTTATGCAGAAGGATGCAGGGGTGCCTCAGCTTATTTCTCACTAAATGGTTGGTTTTTTGGAAATTCAGTTCTATTAAATTTCACTTGTTCTTGGCTTCATTCCTTTGAAACTTGTGATATGGGCTACTTAGGATTTTTCTCATAAATAAAAACAATAGTTGCTTATATTAGTTATACTGTTATATTATAATATCATGAAATTTATAAAAACTTTTATCTATGTTAAGAATCTTATATCCAATAAATTTATCCCTAGAAATACAAGGTCAAAGAGGGTTAGATATTCAACTATTAACTCTTCTTCTCTATTTACTCAATAATTGCATCTAAATATCAAACTATAAATTTAGCACATTAGAGGCCGCATACTAGCTTCAATATCTAATTTACTTAAAATAAAAGAAACCTTATTTTGGTTCCTCCAATCAAACTAACAAGCTTCCTTTTCTTTTCCATTTGTCTTGTTTATTTTAACTCAATGGACAGGGACATATTGATAAACCCATCTGTAACAACAACAATAAGTAAATTGCATCATTTAACCTGATCCAACCTAGTCAAAGGAGCTGAATCCTTTTCTTGATTCTAATTATTATAACTATGGCTCCTCTTCACCCTCCCAAACTGATCTGTAAAGTTTCCCATCAAAATTCCCTTCCAATGGCACACATGGCAGCGTGTCACCAACAACATTCCATGACGAAAAAAGCAGTTCTAGATCCATACTGGTGGGAAAAAAAGCAATGGTTAGGAAGGGTAATGCTTCCTAAGAACAATTGTCAAATCCCTGAAAGTGTCAGGTGGAGTTGGAATGAAGACAAGAAGATAAATACTATAAATTATAGAAAATATTTTATGGGGAGGCCTATGGGAATAAGGCACAATAATTGATCTCGTGAAGAAGTTGTTGCTAATTCCATCAAAGACAAAAATACAGCCAGTAAAGGAATTATATAGCTGTAGTGAAGATTCTATTGGTAAGGCCAGTAGAAAACCACCAACAAGAAAGTTTGTAAACATGTAGGGCAGAGAGAGAACCTGTGAAAACAGAGCTCCTCATCCAACATGTGCATGGATACCAAAACAATTCCTAAAACATGCATGATAACTCAATGCATAGGCTGTTGAGTATCTAATTTTGTGTTACAGACTTAATGTATATAAGGTTTGTGTTATTCCTTGGGGATTTTTTCACCATGTCTATTTGTAGTTTGCAGTTGACATGGATGTTTTTTTCTCTTATTGTATGTTGTTTTCACTTCTATTCTAAAATCCTACACCATTGTCAATAGTATGTAGTAGCAATGTTTTCTATTGCAGTTTTTGCTTTGAATTCACTTAGCTTTAATAGCCTTTAAGTGCAGATAGATGCTCTAGAAGTAGCTAAACCCACAATATTACACACACAAAATTAAAATCTCATATTAAACAACCCTAACAAGACATAGAATTGAACTGATAAAAAATTGTCCTTATCTAAACATCTCAGATATTTTGCAGAATCGACAGTATAACTGATTCTTCATGCACCATTCTGAAACAGGGGCATTGCAACCTGAAGTAGAACAAACAAAAGACAAAGAAATTGCATGACACCTATATAAATGAGACTCGTTATGCCTCAAACTTGCTCTAAGGGCCTCCCAACAATTTTCTAGTGTTGGATTTTCCTTATACATAAATTATTTATTCATTTTTTAGCAGGAAAGTAATGATCCCATTCATGTCGAGGATGTACACCAACTAGGTGAAGATCATTCTTCGATTCCTGGTAATGAATTTATTAATATTCTACTGTTTTGTATAGATAATTGCAGATGATGAACATTAATTATAATTCTACACAATTCAACTGCAGAGCATGTAGATGAAGATAACACTAAATAGGTTGAGCCTGTACAGGATAATGATGAACATGCTGATGTGCCCATTCCAGGTAAAAAACACATTCTTAATGTTTTTTTAATGTATTACTTGTATTTATAAAAATAAAAATATATCAATGCCAGATTTGACATTATTGCAGAAATTCATCGCCCCTCACCGTAAGTTCAACCTTGTGAGCAGTCTAGTAGGGAGACCAAGGATCAGATTCCGGAAGATGTGACTCTGATTAAATATTTAAAGAGAAGAAAAGTAAAAAGGAAGTGACTAAAGAAATTTTGAGTAATTCTTATTTATAATAACAAAATTTATAATTTTTTGAGTATTGATGCTTTTATGAATTATTGTAATGAGACACTATCCTTTTTTTGAAGTAAAATAAGAAAACTCATCCCATAACATTGCATGTAAGATGTATCACAAGAAATCCTATGCATAAGAAGCAAACCTAGGCATGTTTTCATGTAAAAAGATAGTGACAAGAACATGTCTGGGAATGAAAACAACCTCAATAATCAATTTTGGGCATGTTTTGAGGCAAAAAGAAGTGACAAGAACATGTCTGGGCCTGAAAAAATGAGTCAATCGTCAACTTTGGTAATATTTCAGGCCTAAATCAGTAGCAAAAGAACCTCATATGTAGTGTTTTCCAAGTATATGGGATAAACCAACAGTTATGGTCATAAAACCAACCTTTGTAAGGAAGATATGGGTTCTTCTAGGCAGTTTGTATGGTGTTTTTCATGGCAGCAGCCATAAACCATTAATTACGGGATTGAAACTCAGCCTCAACCATTAGATCTAGCTAGAATTGCGGACTCTTTCCACAATTAAATCACATCATTTTCAATATGAAGTAATTATGGGGAATTTTGACATAATTTTGGTCAATTATATGTATTAAAATAGTAAATATGAGAATTCCGTTAATCATAGTTTGATGCAATTCCCTGAAGTAGCAAAGTTTTGAGGTTTGTTTAGGTTTGGTGCAACATGTCATCCCTTTTAGGGATATTCCTTAAGCAATTACCAACATGAATGTTGTTTGAGTAACTGTCCCCTCTAGGGGTCACTTTACAATGTGATCGTAATCAATATGTAGAGCATTTATCCATGTAACATCACATACTCTAGCATGGAATGAATATTCTGGGATTGGAGCCTTCAAGGTGAAGCATTCAAATCCCAAGAGTAGGTTGTTCCTTTAGATAGGTTTCCTATATTTTGATGCATCACTTATAGGTTGCTTCTTTGAAAAGAATTGGATGAAATATAGGGTTAAAATTCCTAGGTTTAAGGGCCGCATATTCCTTAAGATTGTTTCACTAAGTTTTTATGTTAATTTATAAAAGTAGTTTGCATCTTGGAGGGACTTCTCATGGATCCATCACTCACATTCGGGGAAGATATCTTTCTACTTGGAAACTTCTAGGTTCTAGTGGAGAGATTCAAGAGTCTCTGAACAGTCAGTACTTTCCTTTTCCTTTCTATGGTAGCTTTTTCATATCAAAATAATGAGTAGTAAAGCATTAGTTTGAATTGTAGTTTACCTAGTAACATTGAATTTATGCAGTATCATCAATTTACAGATATAAATTATTTAATGAATGGCCTAATGATCAATATAATATTTTATAATATGTCTAAGCGAGCAATTTCAATAGAAACAAGAAACAATATTTGATATATTAACTCCTACAATATCTTTGCATCTAAAATCAAGTCTGTGCTATGCAAGTTGAGTGTATTTTTCATATCTTCATACAAATCTTGTATCAAATATTTTTCATTCTTGGACCCTCTATTATTGCTCATCTTTCGACCTTACAGAATTAAATCCTTTACTTTTTAATATTTTTTGTTGAACTTTACACTATTACACTTTACATAGTTTGGTATGTTTAATATTTTTCCACTTTGTTGATGTCACCCAAAACATGCATCTGGATTCATTTGTAACCGTGTCGTAACGATGATATCTCATCTGAGTTTAATGATTGTCATAATGCTTTATCTGTCATCGTGGGTGATACGCATTAGTATCAAGGCTGACAAGTAACATTTCACTCTTCCAATGATGTGGAGTTTTCTTAAAACTAGTCACTTTGTGCTGCTAAGCAAGTATATGAATGCAATCTCTTGCAAAAAAATGAAAATCTACTCAATGGAACCCAACATAATCACTTTCTGCAATATATAGAATTCACGATTGAACAAACATTAGCTATTTGGGAATCAAAATCGTCGGATCAATCCTAAGGTTTATATACCCTTGGACATTTCATCAATATGTTGTTATCTTGTGTTTTTAAAGTAAATATTTCTTTTTTGTCTTGTGAGATACTCAAAATGAAATAGATCATAAGTGGGGTCTATGCATCTTTGCAGTACATTCACGTTATGGTAGGGAGACAAAAATCACTGCAACAACAAGGTTGATGTATAACGTTTTTCCATTGTTCTTTGGGAATTATTGACTAACCTCATGCCATTTGAAGTCATGTCCAACTTACGAAAATGCATATGCAACTGTGTTTAAGGTATCAAAATTGTTGCATCTCAATAGTGAAGGAACTCAACCCATTGTTAGATAAATGAATAGTTCATTAGGAATATCCTCTATCTTCAACAACTTGACCAGCCAACAACATAATTGGGTAGAGTCTTTCAACATTCAAGGGTTGGAAACCTAACCATATAGTTCACCAAAGTCTCCACGACTTGTTGACCTACAACCTAACCTTGCAAAACACATAACTTAGCCTTATAATTCCAACACCTTTCCCTATACAGTAACTTTACTAAATAACAAATTTCCTAAAACCATGAGTCCAATTCTCTTCTCAAACAACTTTGTTAAACCACAATTATACAATACTATAGAATCATTGAACTAACAACTTGTTCAAAACTGTAACCTATCATCATAGATGTCAATCCACCCACAACATCATTGGTCCACCCACTAACATCAATAAATTGATTCATTCTATATTATTGTAACTTTTAGAAAACATCTTCCAACACTATTGTAATGTCGGTAACTTACTGTGGATGTATAGTGTTTGATATTTATATACCAAAAGGTTTATCTATAAAAATAACTTTCAGAAATATATTTCCAAATCAAAACTGATATTGATAAAATCATTAATGGCTTCCAATTGTTTTCTTTGGAACTACAACTCTTCTGATTGGGAAGTTAACCCAACAAAAAAAATTTAACTCTTTGGAACATGTGTCATTGTGACCACATGATACACAAGTGAACAAGTCTTCTAAGACACTGAAATCATGTACTTGCTTTTTTTTTTCTCTACATTATTTGAGACAAACTCCCACAACTTCTTTAGAAAATACATGTGCAATAATCTCCCAATTGCACTGTATTGGCATTATCTTTAGAAATTCAAATATTTACTAGATGTGGTAGCACTATCATACTTTTTCATTCTAGACATCCAATAGGATCATTTCACCATATTTGCATGTTATAAGACATGCAGAGGATGTTAAGACAATTCCTTGTGCCTCTTAGTATTTTCCTCTTTTGCTTTATCTAAATCCAACCCTCTATCTTATTGTCATTTGTATCATCCCTATTTTTCATTAGCATTTTAGTAAATAGAAGAGTTCTAGAGAATATCATAGTCTATTGACGAGTGATTGTACATTCTAGCCACGTTGAACTTCTCTCATTCATTAGTGGACAATAGAAATTAATAAAATTATCTCGTCTTATCTTTGCACAATAGAAAAATTCTCAATTGCTCATTTAACTTCACTTTCAATGCTCAAAGCCTTGGAAATCGCTTAATAACAACCTTTAATTTGAGAAATTACTCGCTGCACAGCCTTCACCCTTGATGGACTGGTGTGCATATACTTTGGATGAATCACAATAGAGAACTAACATTCACCATCAGATAGCAACCAATGGTGTCGTTTTTAGTTTTTGATGAAATTACACCTACACAATTTACAATTTTAGAGTGTAAATCTTATCCAAGTTCTGTAGACTGGAATATATAGCGACAAAAAATTTAAAATGCAATCCTCATCGATGTTGTACTTACATTTCTTAATTCAAATGAGTAAAGAATAAAATAACCTACAGTAGAAACTAGGACAACAAAGAAAAAAATCTGAATTAAAGAATGGATGTACAGAAACATGTGCTACAAAGATTCCAAGAGGCATACTTTGTTGGGAGGAAATTTAATTTTTCCTAAAACAAACACTGGAGGTGTGAGGTGAACCATAACTCTTGGGTCCTTAGTTATATCCAAGACGGAAGACTTCTAAATATGAGACTTCATAGTACATACTTCATCAAACATATCTAAGGCATTCCACTTCTAATTTACACTTTTGAATTAAATATGGAATTTCATACTTGATCCAATGATCCAAATTTTCAAAACTATTCACATCCTTTTCACTTGATCATATCCAAATAAATGAAAATATATAAAAATATATCATTTTCTACTTTGTATCCCATTCTGAACATGGCAATTGGAATGTGTTCTAGACAAAGTTTACAAAACAGGATAATCTTGCACCTGCATATTTTGCAAGGCTCTTTTGTCACTCTAAAGAAGATCAACTATATATTTGTGCTTCAGCCTTGAGACCCAAGATAATCACTTTCTGCAATGTGTATAATTCACGGATGAACAAACATTAGCTATGACATATGAGAAGAAAGCAAAATATACGAATACCCAAGTTGGAGGGTTAGTCCTTCTGATATAAGTATAGCTTATTGTTGTTTGTTAGAATACCAAAAAACATTTACAACCCACCCTCGCTGAAAATATTTACCTGTGACAACACCGAATTTCAATGGATCATTTTCAAGCTCATTCGATATCTCTTTGGGAGTCCAAGAGATGAGGAGTGCAACTTCTAGTGATAGAACAAGGAGGAGGTATCACACTTCACGGTCCAATTACTTGCTCCACACAATATTCATTCAAATGTCAAGGTTAATATCCACACACACAAAGGTATACATCAAATAGTTCCACAAAAGTCACACTCTCCATTGTAAATCCACTCAAAATGTTTGATGATGCTTCTAAGTGTCCGGATCTTATGAAAAACTTTGGAAATCCAAGCACCACAAAACGTATTTCTTTATTTGATACAATGGTCTATAAAGTTATGTTTACTCTTGAATTGGTACTAGATTGGATGGTGAAATGACTCTTGTCAAATGCACTCAACTTTTAATGACTGCTTTTACAAGGACACAACTGCATTGTCTTTGAAAGTAAACTTGAAAGCATTCTATTGAAGTGAATGTCTATTTGAAGAGATCTATAATGCTTATCATTCACAATGGATAATTGCCCAAGTAACACACTTGACTCAAGCTGCACCGGGGACATTTAGTTGTTCCACCATAAATACTTTTCCTATGTTTATCTGTTTATGATTTTATCAATCATATTGAGTTGAAAATCAGTTCTCCAATTAACTAAGCAATAAGTTTTTTAAGTTGTGTAATAGAGATTCTGTGAAAGTAGGCTTCTCTTAAGCAGTTGACCTAGAGCTACCACTTGTTCCAATTGGTCCAGACATTGCATATCCAATTTGGTTTGGGTATTTCACTTCGTCAACATACTAAACTAATTGATTATCAATATGGCATATACTGCTACCTGGAGGATGGTCCTATCTAAGATGCTGAATAGAATGCACCAATGTAGTCAAATCATTTTATTTCACAATCATTTTTGTTCTTTGTTTAGGCATTTGATGTTTGTTCTTTGTTGAAATTTGTGAAATATTCCATCATCATCATAGCGCAAACACTGAATTTTTTTTTAAACTATACAAACCCCTGTCGAATTTTCGACATATTGTGGGCACGTCTGATGAGGCTGCCAAAGATCTGACAAGAGCACTCGTCGCAAATTTGACATCATTTCTGATGACCTGCAGCCTCGTCCGACGAGGTAGCCATAGCTCTGACAAGCGAGACCGTTGGAATTTCGTGGAGAAAGCGTCAAAAATTTGATAAACGTTTCCTTTAATTCGACGGAATAATCCCGATTTTTTTAGAGAAGAGAGGTTTGACATTCGACAAAGAGACGTTGGAGTTTTAACAAGGTTCCATCGGATTTTCGACGAGGATAAAGTCGAAGTTTCGACGATAAGGCGTCAGACCTTCGACGACTTAGTGATGAAATCTTTCGGCTTAGTACATTGAAAAACTGACGGGTATTGGCATGCCGTCGAATATCCGATGTTATTCCACCGATGACAAAAAAAAAATAGATTTCGTCGAATTTCAAACATGGCAGCCGTCGGATTTTGGGATCAAATTTTTTTGTGTGAACATGCTCATAGTTGTAGCTATGTTATTAAGTATGCAAATTCAAAAAAAGATATTTCAAAGAACAGAGAGTATTTACATGGGAATTATAATCTAGGTTTGTCCTATTCAAATAGGAAGCAACCCCCAAACAGACTACATCCAACCTTTATCAATTCAAGCAAAGGTTAAGAAATGTTGAAAAGAGTGACGTGCGGCTTATGAATGTTCTGACCTCCATAGACTGGAAAGTAGCTGTGAAATCCCTCTAGGGTTGGGGAGTGGAATGACCAATATCAACAAGTGAAAAGTGAAAACATCAAGTTCGAACAGGGAAAGAAGGCCACGTTTCACTCTGGCAACCAACAAGAGGTAACAACTCTATATGCACGGCTAAAGGAGGCCACAACCTCAGCCCCTAGCCAGCAAACAAAGGTCATAAAAACCACGTCTTAGCCCTTAGAGGGCTGACATAGGTCAAGGCCTAGCCCTACATGGCATACACAGTCACTCGCTAGTCACAAAGAGGCCACAAATCAAGTTTATCAGGCCCAGGAATAGTCATGTATAAGCAACCTACAAACAGGAGGCAAAAGTGATTGCCTACTAATCAACTTTTATCTCCTCTCAATTTCATGTACTCCACTACATAAAAAAAAAAATTTGTTGGAGGTGGAGCTATCTATTTTGGTCATGTAAATATAACGAAATCGATTGCCAAAATAAAAAATGACAATGGAAATGGAAATGGCTATGGCGCATCCCAGAGGTTACAAGTCTTTCTATGAGTGTCTAACCGAGCCCAACTTCGGTAGGCTATGGCTATTATTAGTGCATGCATTAATGGTTTCTCAACTTTAATTAATCTTAAAAAATAATAACTTAATTGTTATTAAGTATACAAATTCATAAAAAGTAATTTCAAAGTACATAGAGTATTTACACGGAAATCATAGTCTAGGTGTGTCCTATTCAAATAGGAAGCAACCCCCAAACATACTACATCCAACCTTTATTAGTTCAAGCTAAGGTCAAGAAATGTGGAAAGGAGTGACACAGAGCTTATGAATGCTCTGACCTCCCTAGACTGGAGTGTGGTTGTGTATGCCCTCTAGGGATGGGGCGTGGCATGACCCAGCTCAACAAGTTAAAACATCAAGTACAAACAGGCCAAGAAGGCCACGTTTCAAGTCTAGCAACAAGGAAGAGGTAACAACTCTATATTGGAAGCTAAAGGATGGCACGGCCTTAGCCCGTGACAAGAAAAATAAGGTGACAACAGCCACGTATCAGCCCTTGGAGGGCTCACATAGGTCAAGGCTCAGGCCTAGAGGGCATACACAGTCACTGCCCAGTCACAAAGAGGGCACAAAGCAAGTTTATCAAGCCTAGGAAAGTCCATGTATAAGAATCCTACAGACATGATTCAAAAGCGATTGCCTACTAATAATCTTTTATCTCCTCTCAATTTCACATACTACACTACATATATAAATTTCTTTTCTTGGAGGTGGAGCTTTCTATTTTGGTCTTGTAATTATGAAAAAATCGAATTCCAAAACCGATTTATTTTATTACAGGGTGTGGCTGGTTTGATTTTCTTTTCTTCTCCTAGGGTGAAAATAAAAATGGCGGTGGCAATGGAAATGACTACGTCGCACACTGGAGGTTACAAGTCTTTATATGAGTGGCTAGAAGAGCCCAACTTTGGTAGGCTATGACTATTATTAATGCGTGAATTAATGGTTTCTTGACTTTAAGTACAGTTAAAAAAATAATTACCAGCTTCACAAGTTATTAATGGTTTGCAAATCAAATCATACTGTATTATGTTTATGTTGGGGGAGGCTTTCTATTTAAAAAAATTATAGGAAGTAAAGAACCGGGAAGCAACATCAGCGTAGAGCATCGGGCAACAACAAATGAAGAGAGAGAAAGGATTTCTATTGCTTATTTATACAATGCAAGTGTGGATGTAGAGGTGGACCCAACGACAAAGCTAGTGGAAGAACAAAATCCATGCTTGTACAGGAATTTTATTCAAAAATATTACATTCATTATCACCTCCAAGAAACTCAAAGGGAATAAACACCTTGCAGACTATGCCAAACTTGATATGAGCAATACTTAGAGATAAACTATTATTATTTTATTAAGTAGCTAGTTAAATATTGTCAACATTAATTTAAGCTCAAACATTGTTGTTTCAATAAAAGAAGGTGCATGTTTCAGTATTGACTTGCATTGGTTGTGTTTAATGGAGACGTGCATGCGAGATAGAGAAATATAATATATCATGATACATACAGGTTGATATAGAGTCTAATATATACAGGTTGGAGTTGAAGTATTAGGTTGATACATACAGGGTTATATACACACTGATAACTGATAATCCACTAATAAAAATAAAAATAAAAATCAAACTAAAAAGGTTAAAAAAATCCATAGTACAAGGATGCAGGCACTAAATATTTAACCAGAGAATGACACCATGTTTAATGCAGAAGGATGCAGGGGTATCTCAGCTTATTTCTCACTAAATGGTTGGTTTTTTGGAAATTCAATTCTATTAAATTTCACTTGTGCTTGGCTTCATTCCTTTGAAACTTGTGATATGGGCTACTTAGGATTTTACTCATAAATAAAAACAATAGTTTCTTATATTAGTTATACTGTTATATTATAATATCATGAAATTTGTAAAAACTTTTATCTATGTTCAGAATCTTATATCCAATAAATGTATCCCTAGAAATACAAGGTCAGAGAGGGTTAGATATTCAACTATTAACTCTTCTTCTCTATTTACTCAATAATTGCATCTAAATATCAAACTATAAATTTAGCACATTAGAGGCCGCATACTAGCTTCAATATCTAATTTACTTAAAATAAAAGAAACCTTATTTTGGTTCCTCCAATCAAACTGACAAGCTTCCTTTTCTTTTCCATTTTCCTTGTTTATTTTAACTCAATGGACAAGGATTTATTGATAAACCCATCTCTAACAACAACAATAACTAAATTGCATCATTTAACCTGGTCCAACCTGGTCAAAGGAGCTAAATCCTTTTCTTGATTCTAATTATTATAACCATGGCTCCTCTTCACCCTCCCAAACTGATCTGTAAAGTTTCCCATCAAAATTCCCTTCCAATGGCACACATGGCAGCGTGTCACCAACAACATTCCATGACGAAAAAAGTAGTTCTAGATCCAGACTGGTGGGGGAAAAAAGCAATGGTCGGGAAGGGTAACGCTTCCTAAGAACAATTGTCAAAGCCCTGAAATTGTCAGGTGGAGTTGGAACGAAGCCAAGAAGATAAATACTATAACTTATAGAAAATATTTTACGGGGAGACCTATGGGAATAAGGCACAATAATTGATCTCGTGAAGAAGTTGCTAATTCCATCAAAGACAAAAATACAGCCAGTAAAGGAATTATATAGCTGTAGTGAAGATTCTATTGGTAAGGCCAGTAGAAAACCACCAACAAGAAAGTTTGTAAACATGTAGAGCAGAGAGAGAACCTGTGAAAACATAGCTCCTCATCCAACATGTGCATGGATACCAAAACAATTCCTAAAACATGCATGATAACTCAATGCATAGGCTGTTGAGTATATGATTTTGTGTTACAAACTTAATGTATATAAGGTTTGTGTTATTCCTTGGGGATTTTTTCACCATGTCTATTTGTAGTTTGCAGTTGACATGGATGTTTTTTTCTCTTATTGTATGTTGTTTTCACTTCTATTCTAAAATCCTACACCATTGTCAGTAGTCTGTAGTAGCAAAGTTTTCTATTGCAGTTTTTGCTTGAATTCACTCAGCTTTAATAGCCTTTAAGTGCATATAGATACTATAGAAGTAGTTAAACCCACAATATTGCACACACAAAATTAAAATATCATATTAAGCAACCCTAACAAGACATAGAATTGAACTGAGACAAAATTGTCCTTATCTAAACATCTCAGATATTTTGCAGAATCGACAGTAGAACCGATTCTTCATGCACCATTCCAAAAGAGGGTCATTGCAACCTAAAGTAGAACAAACAAAAGACAAAGAAATTGCATGACATCTATATAACCGAGACTTGTTATGCCTCAAACTTGCTCTGAGGGCCTCCCAACTATTTTCTAGTGTTGGATTATGTTATTCCCTGAGCATGGCGGAGGTAGGAAATCCCAAGAAAAACAAACTGAATGCCATAGGTTGTGTTTACTTTCGTTCTATCCAAAAATCAAGATGCAAATGATAACACCCAATCCAAAGAAATATTCAGTGCTTTCCACTAATTAATTGAGGTCTACTCATAGCTCATTGGTATTTATGAGGATTGATTGGATTCTTACAAGAAAAGTATCTATTTGATACAAAAATATTCAAATCAAATACAAGGTGGCTAACAAGAAATGTATATTCAAGGATTAATTGTGGATGGTAATTTTATTCAATTAAGGGATCTCATAGACTAATGCACAACTCCAAAAAGCTAAACAAATAAAAAGATAAAGAAGACGAATGCAAGTACCTGCAGAAGATCCAACCAAAAGTATTCTTACAGTAGGGATGTATTGAGAAGCCCATCTGCCGACAACCACAACATCATGTACCTCTGATGAACTAGTGCATGAATATTTCCTTATAGATTTTCCTGCTCCCCTCATATCAAAATTCAAAGTTGTATAGCCCCTCTCAGCCAAATTCCTAGCCATGCCCTTGAGAATCCCTTGGCAACCACCCAATACGATATATGGGTGGACGAACACTATAACAATACTGCTCTTCTTTACGGATGTGGGTTTAAATAGCCTCGCTTGGAGATTAATTCTGCCTCCCACTTCAACTGTGTAGAATTCATTATGGAAGCTCCCGATGATTGATTGCTCTTTTCTCGCTACCCTCCACTTTATTTTGCTATGAGCTTCCGAAGATAACTGTAAAATCAATGAAGGAAATAAATAACAGATAATGGGATTACAATTGTGTCTGCAATTCGGAATTGAAATTATTGCCTTATTCAGTGAAGTTATTCCTTCATTCAATGAAGAAAACATGTTCCTAGACAACACTCTCCTAGTTTGTATCCGGTGAGTGAAGTTATGACCAACATTGAGGAGTTGTACCCCACGATCCCAATTCCCTCGTTTGACTATGACTTGATGAAGGTGAGAAAAAGCTCGATCTTGTTTGAGGACGAGATTGAATCGGCTTTGGAACCATCTTGGCTAGCTTCGTCCTAAAACCAAGATCCATGATGAGCATAAACAGGACCCCCTCAATAAAAACGGTTTCAAGGGCGCTTTTGTATGAGATCGACCTAGAGCCATGAAAACCCACTACTATATCAACAAAATATTTGTTTATCCCCATGTGGGCACTAGTGTCAAGGGAAATTTTGCAAAGACCCCTATGAGTGATGAGGCAATCATGTCCATGACAGGGTCCCTTTTTCGTTCTCTCCAAAAAGGC
Source organism: Pseudotsuga menziesii (assembly GCA_001517045.1). Lineage (NCBI taxonomy): Eukaryota > Viridiplantae > Streptophyta > Pinopsida > Pinales > Pinaceae > Pseudotsuga > Pseudotsuga menziesii. The sequence goes on from LPNX010113067.1 coordinate 18,427, forward strand.
GCAAGTTTGTTTGCTTCACCTTCCATCGATCACAAAAAAAAACCATGGTTTGTTTGCACTTCACACTATCGATAGGAATTGGAAGCAATGTAGTGGAAGGAAATTTCTGGAACACACATTTCCGAACAGGGTTTGGATGCAACGGAAGGAACACGTAATAAACCCGTGTTAAAAACCTTATCTTGAATGGTGAACATGAAATGTGGTGGTTTCTTATTCGTGAGACGCGTGGTAGATTTTCATTCACCAAAGGGACGACAAAGTGAATAGTGTTTACAATGTGAACCTTATAGAGAAAAACGCCTACGGCGTAATTAAAATGATGTCGAGTTTTTCTATAGAAATCAAGAATTGGACATAAACCTAATCAATGGAAATGTGGTAACCCAATAGACAGATAAGCAGTAAGGCATGTGGCATTAATCTACTCGCCAAAGGGACGACGAGGTGAATAGTGTTTTTCAAAAGCACTTCGAAGAAGAAACGCCTAACGATGTAATTATGAAATAATGCTTCATAATTTTCATAAAGAGGATGATTTCTCTACCATTACTTTTCCTACCTTCATTACATGTGATGTATTTCCTAGTGTAGAGAGCAGAATGAGATGACATAAAGGTGTTCTTCTCACTTAACCAACCTATATTGTTGTTGGTGGTGGTCATCATAAGATATCTATTGGAGATAGTGGTACACATATAATTGTTACATGTCCTTGCTAATCCACCAAAATGTTAACAGGCCATGTACCAATTTAAACTGAGTACTCTTGCAACTTTCTTTTCTAGATACATATACTAACAAAGCATTGCATATTGGATCCACATTGGATCTCATAGTAGGTACTTTAGCTCCAATCATGTATACATAGCTGGGTTTCATGGCTATCCAAGAAGGAATCTACTATTATTCTCTCTTCCATAGAGAGAAAACATAGACTTGTTACAGGAGCAAAAAAAAAGATTGTATCTTATGGTAGCAAGTTTAGTTCCAATCAAGTACACATAACTGTGTTTCATGTCTATCCAAGAAAAATTATAGTACTCTTCTTTCTTCTATAGAAACAAAATCATAGAGTTGTTACAGGAGCAGGAAAAATACTATAAATTAAAATCATTAATGTCAAATTAGTATTACGACAACATGAAACTATATTTTTATAGTGCGATAGAAGAAAGTGTTGTTTAATTAATAGGAAAGCGAGTTCTGAACCAAGCATATAGAAATTCGAAAAGATTGTAAAACAGTTTTACTAAACCCATACTCTTATGCTACTACTATTATATACTCTTAGAATTTATTTGTTACAATTTTTATACTGTATATGTACTTTTGAGTTTGGGTATATTTGTTGTTGAAAGTATTGAACAACTTTTTTCCCAATTCCAAAATAAATTCCATATGTGTGTGGAGTGGATAAGGTTTACTATACACAAGTCTATATTATTTATGTAGAAATATCCTACCCAGTGTTTGAAAGCATCAATCTTTCGTCCATGGAATTCTTTAAATATATGAAAATATAAAATATGGTCACTTTTAACATGTGACTTCAGCGGTGCATGCATATGAAGTTAGGGTTTTAGGGACATTAAGGATTCTGGGTTGAGAGAGTATTACTAGACCTCAAATGCTTTGGTTCGTTGCTAATGAGATTCGCCAGCCCCATGCACCCATAGTACTTGGCTAGGAAGATAGTGGTGTTCACTTGAGAGTTTGTGCTACTTATCCATTGGAGGCATGGCCGAAGAACGCATGATTCACTGCACCCCTTTTGTAGCACTCAACAACCATTGCAACTCATCTTCAGTATATGATCCGATCTGATCTGACAAAACCAATCGTTAAACTGTTGCCCATTTTTTCTACAGAAATCAAGAACCAAACAAAAACCCAATTGATGGACATGTGGCAACCCAATCGAAGGATAAGCAGTAAGGCATGTGGCGTTAATCTACTCTCCAAAGGGACGACGAGGTGAATAGTGTTTTTCAAAAGCACTTAAGGGCAAGGGAGGGGAGTTAATAGTGGATTCGATACTAGCTGTGAAGATAGATAGCATCCTCCACGCATGAAGGGAAAAAGCATGCTCTGAGTGCACTTGAGTCGGGCATTAGGGTAATGATGAAGGCTTCATTTTAAAACTGGGTGCAGCCTAGGGTTCTTGAGGTCCTCTGTCAAATCGCACAACAGATACTTTGTCAAATAAGAAATCCTCCCTGTTATCTAATAAAATAGTTTGAAATTCAAATTTTATTTGAATTACCGTTCCTTCATTGCTAAGTCACTCGACATTCCACCTTTGCAGGTGTGCAAAAGGGGGCTTCAAGCTTGTATTATGTCATCTAGACTACGCTATAGCCCAGCCCCCCTCTGCTTCATGTGCGAAGGCTAAGAGAATGGTGGGGGTAGACCTTAATCTTGGAAAGGATAGCTAAAATTATTTACAACAAAAAATGTATTTTACATTTTGAAATAAAAATAATAGAGGAGGGATGCCAATAGTGGTGTGCCCTCCCATTTTACACTAGTACAAGCCATGTGGAGGGCACATTAATAGTCCAAAGGCTACCACATAGTAGTGCCATGTTTTCCCTACAAAAATAAACTTTAATGTTTTATTAATGCCCTTTTCTACCGTCCTTCCCAACGTTTATCTCGTCGTCGATCTAACTCCTTGTTCATTCTCATCTGGGGCTGGTGTGTGACCATTTTTTCAGCCTAGTGGTTGTGTGCCTGGCCCCTATAACTCTCCTGATCCATAACCTTTCATTGTTCTGTGTTGGTTTGATTGTGGTTCTATGTTGGTTGGTTATGCTACTCCAGGTTGTTTCAACAATGTTTCTCTGTTGGTTCTCCGTGACACCATATGGGTGCTTTTCCTGGTGGCGTGGGTGCCTTAACTGGTGGCATGGGTGCCTTGACTGGTTGGAAGTTGTGCTTATTCGGTTCATTGTGATGTCATTTTCTAGTTCAACTACTTAGAACTAACTCTACTGTGGGGATTCATCTGGTGCACATTTGATGTGAGGTAAGCTTTGGTTCTCCCGTGTTCTTGTTGGTTTATTTCACCACAAAATGGGTTTTAACTTCCCCTCTGTGCATCCAGGTCTCTTTGGAGGTGTGTGGAGGTGTGTGGAGTTGCGCTGATGGATATCGAGGTGGTTGCAACGTTGTTCATGGTTTTTCCTGGTAGGAACTCGTCTCCTACCAGCTTCTTCTCTGTGTTTTTCAACACACTAACTCTCCCAGTGGAATTTTGTGGATGGCTTGTGTTTCTTTATGCTTTGGGGAGTTCGTTTAGGGTTAGGGTTTTACACGATGTAAGTGGCTGAAGGGGTTTTCTCTGTTTGTAAAATTTTGGTTTGTGGGTTCTTCTTTGTTTGTAATAATGGATTTATATCACCCAAAAATGGTGTTATTGTTGTTAATGGTGTTAATTTTATCCCTGGTTCAGTTCTCATGCAGTGAATGGCTGATGTGGTTAATTCGATTAATTTCTTTTATGACTCTCCTCAGACACTGTATAATGGTTAAATGGAAAAGTTATTCAAATATTTATGCATGTGTGTTTGATTTGACCTTCCTCCAAGAGTGTTCAATGGTTAAATGAAAAAAAATTGTGTTTGCTTTTTGAATTTGCATGCATTCCTTTTGTTTATGGTTCACTCAGGGATGTTTACCATTGTAATATTGTGAGAACCCTTACATGTGAACCTGTAACATTGAGAACCCTTACATGCAAACTTGTTGAGAATTGTCTTATTCCATGGAAATGTTGGTTTTTCCTTATCACCTAGGTTTGTGGCTTTGTTTTATACTGGCATATTGGTTGGTTCTTTCCTTGTTATAGAAGTTGTTAGTTATGTTTTTTAGTGGCTTTTAGGTTGGTTCTTACATCACCTATTTTGTCATGTGGTCTTGTTGAGAATAGGGAATTCGGTATTATACTATTATCGTGGTTACTGTATCGAATTCGATATTATAATAAGTTGGTTTAGGGTCTTTTGCAACATTTAGAAACCTTTGCACCGTTGCAACAATTTGTCTAGGACATTATGTTCTTTGGGACTTATCATTTGTAGTGAAGTTAACACTAATAGAAAATGTGAGATAAATGACTACGTGACTAAAAAAATTAGTCACACGAGTGTTTTTAAGTTGAAAATGACTAAATTAGAGTAATACAACAAAAAATGACTAAATTAGTCATTGGATATAAATTATAACTTATACATAGTTAGTCTCACAATTACTAATTATTAAAAAAAGACTAATTTAACCCAAGGTTTAATATCATTATGTAAAATATACTAGCACGACCACAAGTAAAGTGGTCGGTGAATGCTGATAGGAACAACCAACCACTTAGTTTTATAAATATAGTTGGTTGTTAAATAAAGGCTAAAACAAAACATTTTATATCCATTATTCATTAAAAAAAAAAAAAAAACTGATATTAAAAAAAAAAATTGTTACGCATTTCTTTAACCACCCTTTAATTGAAGCTTATTTAAATCTTATTCAAGATTCATTTAAGCATAATAATATATGAAGACAATGAAATGAATCCTTGTTGTACATTTATTACACTTGGGTTAATCTTGTTGATTCGCTCAAGTAAGTCCAAAATGCGAGATTATATATAAATGCCTATTGACACGCGCGCGCACACGCACACACACACACACACACACACATAGACAGATGCATACATACATATGTATGTATGTATGTATGTATCTACATAAGCATATATATATATATATATATATATATATATATATATATATAGTAACAAATATCAAAGGTCAAATTAACATATAAGAAAAAAATATTTGGAGAAAATGAAAATGACTCGAAAAGAAATTGGGGAAATAATTTTAGGAGTTTTGTGTGCTGTTCAAAGAAAGGTCGAATAGAGTGCCTGCTCCAGGTGAGGATTCATTGTTTTAAATCTTTTAGTTTTCCTTCGATTTTGTTGTCATTGTTTTCTGGTCTGACTCCCTTGGGCACACAACACAACACTACTCGATAAATAGAAGGAAACGATATCAGAGTCTCTAGGGTTCACCGTGTAAGTTCAATCGATTAGATTTTTTGTTCATTCTAAATATTTGTCCACGATAGCATAGGAGAAACCTGGTGTCTTAATTTGCCATAGATAGACAATTCCTTTTTTTTTAATTTTTATGCCTGATTTCATAGAGAATTCAACGATCTATGATCGATTCCTACTAAGTATTTTTCTGGGATTTCTTTAAGCAAATGCAATGGGTGCTAACAATATATCCACCATACTGGTAAGAGTTTTTTTTTCTTTAAAAACACATTGGGTTAGATGCCAGGTTTAAGAGGGTTTTTTTTTTCTTTAAAAAATACAATGGGTTTGATTCCAAGTTTGACGAGTACCTATTCCACAACAATCACAAGGTATTATTTATTTGCCTCATCTCCTTTTTAACTATACCATTTGAATGGGGAAAAGCACAATCGCTAGGTTCTTATACCCTAGAACCCTACCTCATCTCTTTTTTAACTTTACGATTCAATGGGGAAGACCACAACGGAAATCAAACCCCAGATCTAGGTTTCCTCAAATCTTGATGAAAATATAAGCATATCGATTTTCCTTGGGAAAAAAAGAATTTAAGAGGGTAGTGATCTTATATTTTCAAGCTGATATCTATTCAAAGGCAACGATATTGTTTCTATCAACATCCCCACTTCATTAGCGGAGATCTCTCAGTTACGGGCAATGATTTTGTCAACTAGATTGTATTCCCTTGTTGTGAAGTGTTCTCTCTCTTGTGGGAGATCATGTAGCCCATTCTCAACACATTGGTTGTTGTGGAGGGTCGGCTCTTAATCTATAGAGATTGTAGCACAAATGTAGAAGTCGTGGGATTGAATTGGAGGTCGTAGTATTCTTTTTGGAGGTTGAATTAACCATATAGAACAATCATCTTCTCTTTCTTGGTTGAGTGATCACATATAGAGTTGATATTGGATCTATGGAGGCTGTTTCAACCTTGACAACCATAAATCAAACTTATAAGACATCGATCTATTGTTATTGCTAAGACTTGTTGAGTATATCAAAGATCTATTGGTTTTAGCAATGGTTCCTTATATGTGGGGCATATTCTTCTATTGTTGAGCAAAACTAGAAGATCTAATACAAATTTAGGCCATTTGCTCCAATTCTGGATTTATAGGCACGATTAAATAAGTATAATGCAACAAAAGATCTATCCAAATTAGAAGTATTGTTGGCACTTGTTGAACAATCGAAAAATCAAGAGGCAATAACTAATGAAGGGAATTCATGTTTCACAAACTTGGATTGAGAAGGAAGGCATTTTCATTACTGGGTGAGTTTTAATTGGATTATAAAGGTAATTGGATTGATTCATTTTAAACCAGTAGCTCTTGATAGGATAAACAATCAATAACATGGTATGTCTATCATGATTTATGCTTCAGGGAGGTTAGGAGTCTTTGATGGTGTGGTGGAAAATATACACTTGCATTGGAAACATAGGGAAACAGTGAAAATTCTTTCAAAAGGAATTAGTTGTATGCATAGTGAAGACATAGAAAGAATGATGGAATATGAAAGTGGGGGAATATTAGTGGAAGTTGAGAAAGTGTCCAAAGAATATGCTATAATTGTTTATCATGGAAAGAATTATCAACGTACAACTAAGTTGAGGCTAGTAAGTCTCCTAACCAAGATAAATGCATTAAAACATTCAATTGAGATCCAACGCCAAGAGGTAATGTTGTATCATCCACTCATATTACTTCTCTCTTTTTCTTGTGGGAGACTCAATCTTTGGTATTAAATCCCTCTCCCAAATTCTTTTCTCTATTTATAACATGATTTATCATTTTTCTAATAATAATAATTAAAAGAAAAAATGATTATCCTTTTTCTAATAAGTAACAATTAAAAGAAAAATAAATGATGGCTTACGTTGTATCTCTAGGGGATTCCATGCCTCTTCTTTTTGGTAGGTAACGTAAAGAGAGTGTATTCACTATATAGGAGGGAGGGGTTGAAAACAATGATAGATAAGGTAAAGACAGGCTAATATTTGGAAGTTGGGAGCGAAAGAAGGCACTGGTGAGGGTTACGTTGCTTAGAAGTCCATTCCTCGATGTTTTTGGTATGCCTCCTCGATGTTGCTTGTATGGTAAGGTAATAAAACTCCTAATCAAAACGAGCGTAAGTTAGTCAATAAATGTATTAAAGGAAGGGTTTTTTTATTTAGAAATATAATGTGTTTTGAAAAAATACAAAAATAAAGAAAGGTTACTATAATTAAAACAAGAGACTGAAATAAATTTGGATTATAATTTATGTTCTACATTTAGATTGGAACTAGAATAGCTAAGGAAAGTTTTCATCTCTCTTATTTGACTGCTATTAGCTTAAATGTCCTTTTATTATTATAATGTGCATTGTCATTTTGTGCACAAATTTGCAAGCACCGAGTTTTCACATATCGCAACTAGAGAAGAACATAAAACAACTAACATTTGACCTTGTATGTTTCTTCTTACCTACTTGCTCAAAATCGATTTTAATTTTTTTATATAAATAACTGGCCATAGGTTAATTAAGTTATTATATTGTAATCGATCACAAGTCAAACTTTTTTGACTTTGGTGTTTTTTGATGCAGTTTTAAAGAATCAAAACCTGTTTTGCAAAGTATGACTTAGGGGTTTGTAAATTATTTTTTTTAATTTTGTTAAAAAACTATTTTTGTAAACAGTTGATTGGTGGATAGGAGATGATGTCAGCCTTGGGATTTGGTATCTGGATTTGGGTTGACATGTGGCAAGATGATGTCATAATAATAAAATAAAAAAAATATCCCATTGCCATCTGTCATGCCTCCTGTCGCTGCTGTTGTTCGTTTCCAATTCGTCTGTCGGCTTAATATCTGCGAAGGCCATGCGGCCACTGTCGAATGAAGAGGGCAAAGAAACGGTCAGCATTCGGGATTCAAGATATTCAGGACTACATTAATAAATATCAATTTGACAGAACGCCAAAGAAGACAAAGATCCAACTCATAAACTGCGGCTGAATCCGCTTGCCTGGCCTCGATATGAATGGCAGAGCACAATTGTGCACAAATTTCCCGTTCCTCCAACAACAGCATACTCGCACATGCATATGACCACAACCTCCCAAAATACAGTGGTCATGTTTGATCGCACGGATTTCGGTCCTTCTCAACTGCGCCTCCCAAATGGACGTTGCAGAGATGATCCGAATGATACAGCACTCACCCACGACTGCTCGGCTCACTCCATTGAATACAACATCGCTACCAACAATGTCAGGCCGTTGATGGTCATGACTGATACCTGGTGTTCATCTGGAGCCTTTGTGTCTAATGGTACTTTGGTTAGCACCGGTGGATACAACGCTGGAGCTAAGGCTGTTCGTTCATTTGTACCCTGTGCTAATTCTGCATGCGATTGGAATGAAGCTGCAGGCTCTAATGGACTTCAGGAGAATCAATGGTATGCTTCCAACCATATCCTTCCTGACAATACAATTATTGTTGTGGGAGGGAGGCGAGCGTTCTCCTACGAGTTCGTGCCCAGAGGGAAATCTTATTCGTTACCGTTTCTTTCACAGACAAATACTCCCAATGTGGAGAACAATCTCTATCCTTTTCTCCATTTCTCCTCCGATGGAAATCTCTTCATCTTCGCCAACAAGGATTCCATCTTATTTGATTACAGAAAAAATAGTGTGGTCAAGACCTTTCCCACGATGCCAGGTGGACCCAGAAATTATCCCTCCTCTGGTTCATCTGCTGTGCTGCCATTATCGGCATTTGATGGATTTCAGAGGATAGAAATTCTCATCTGTGGTGGTGCTCCTGACAGCGGTTACACCTCAGCAAATGCTGGGAATTTCGTAAACGCTCTTCAAAGCTGTGGAAGAATTGTTATTACAGATCCCAACCCTGTTTGGGCAATGGAGAATATGCCTGCACCCAGGGTTATGGGAGATATGCTCATCCTTCCCAACGGTGAAATTCTCATTATCAATGGAGTCGAGAAAGGGACAGCAGGTTGGGAACTTGCAACGAATCCGGCTCTTGCGCCCTATTTATACAGACCTAATGCATTGGCAGGGCAGCGATTTACAGTACTGGTGAATGGATAACCTACAATTCATGGCAAATAAGTAAAAGAATGCTAGATAAAAAGATTAATAATATAAAAAATAATTGATACTTGATAAATGGATAAGATAAAAGCAATAATGTTAATGATAACATGTAGCTAAGCATGGATAACTAACACTGGAACCCCCGTTTAACTAGAAAATTATGAAGAATAAAATAATATTACCAAACTGTCTTCTTTTTTATAAGTATCACTCAACCATTTGATCTCTATTTATATAGTCTAACCACATAGTTTATACTTCTAAGAGGCTTTTATTTTCAATGATAATAAGTGATAAGAATTATGTAATAAAAAAATTATAAATATAAATGACTTATTTCAAAATTTTAATTTTTTTTTAAAATTTGTGATTAGGAAAAAGTTTATTTATTATAAAATTTGTTTATAAATTTTTAAATGTTTATGATTTTTATTTTTTTTATGTTAGATCGAAGTTTAAATTTTTTAATTTTTTTATCCATAATTATTTAGTTTGAAGTGATAAAAAAAACCATTAAGTCAATATTGTAATGAGGATATGAATGAGTCACTATCCAAAAAGGTGAAAGAATAGTGAGACATTCAACTTCATTTCAATATTATTGTAATGATTAAAAAAACATATGTATGTTAGGATTCAAAAAAATCTATATATTTTAAGAAGTATGTTTTAAAGTTATTTTTATATAGAATTAATTAATAATTAGATTTATAAATATTTATGTTGATAGACGTTTTTATTTGAGATTTAGGGTGGATTATCGTATATGTTTTTTCATTTACTAATGAGGATGTTGTCGAGATTGATTTTATGATAATCGTTCAAAATTAGAAATAAACAATTATAAAAAAGGAATATAAAAAATAACTGGTTGGTTAACACTGAAGAATGTTAGGTAAAACGAAAAAGAATATAAAAAACAATTGATAGTTGATAAATGGATAACAAGAAGAATGTCGGTGATAACATGTAGCTAGGCATGGATAGCTCACTGGTTTAACTAGAAGAATAAGAGGAATAAAAAAATATTTCCAAATTGTCTTCCATTCTATATCTATCTTACAACCATTTGATCCCGTAAACCACAACCTATTGTGTACTTATACTTTCTAGAGATTGTATCAATATAAGACAATACACTATGGCACTCCTTCAAAATTCAAAATAAATAATTATATATTTTTTTTTATATTCAACCTGTTACTATTTTCTTGAAATTTTTCTTAAGAGGCAGGTACTTAGCAACTATGTTGCTATTTCCACTTGTTTAGAGATGATACTAGTTGTTAGTATTACACAATGTATTTGGACATATGTGTTATATTAGAGATGATACTAGTTGTTAGAATTACACAATGTATTTGGTCATAGGTGTCATATTGCACATGGAATTAGATTAGTGAGTGTGTTCAACTTAAAGCCAGCCCTTTGAAGCATTAGATTATTTGGATTTCATTATTATATGGCGAATTTTAATATTTTTGTGTTTATTCATTATATTCAAAGCAAGGCAGAAAATGAAGACGAGGATGTAAATTATGCAAAGTAAAATGTAGAAGTTAATACTGAATATGTGAATAACATTTTAGAGGTGGGAATTGTACTAGTTAAATTTAGATGCCTACTAGTTGTTGTCTTTTTGTTTTGAGTGTTTCGAGAATGCTTCATGATCTTCATAACAAACACACTTTTGTTTTGGATGGCATGTAGATTGAATATGAAGAATCAGATAGTGATCCTTCCTATAGCTGTAGTGAAAATGAGGAATATCTTCTAATTATGAGTCAAATATGGATGCAATGGACTCGGTCCAAGCCGAGATCGGCACAGAGGAACAAATGAACAAAGAGATCAATCCAATAGTTAGAGATAAGTCAGTTCCAACTAAATAACTAATGATTTTAAATATGAGAGATCAAGGATTGGAACAGCTTTGCATATTTCTTTCAGTAAAATTATGATATGAAATTTTGGAAAATAGTATTTTGTTTGTGATGACTATACAAAATTATTTGTTCCTAAAATATGTTTGTACATTATATCCAGTATGATTCTTGGAACGAGACTAAATTGTTGTTTTGAACTTCATAATGACCTCAACAATTCAAATGTCAAAATAAATGTATGTGTGCTTCCACTAGAAGGTGATTACCTGAGTTACGCTCGGAGACAATAAGGAGATAGACAATCCGAATTATTTGGCACTTGAAGGATATGCACACCCCTGGTTTTTACAAGATATATACAATACTTTTCATGAGGAACCATCCCCTCTTAGCTGAGGGGATTAGGTGCTTTTTCAGCAGGATTTGGATTTCCTTGTGAAAGCCAAATTCAGTTTATTTTCTGTAAATATGTTGAATCTCTACCTATTACGACACAGGCTCACATGTTAGCATCTCAGGTTTTCCTAGAAAGTTAATTTCATTTAATTAGGTTAGGTTGGTGTAACTCTATGTTCCATGAAGTAATATATGGTTCATTGTTAAAAATGAAGGTCTCATGACGTTATTCAATCAACATCCCGATTCTGAAAGCAAGATTTTCTTTTGCCACTTTTTTTTATGTTTATGGGTTGTAACTATGAAGTAACTATGTGGCCATTTTGGAGAGGACTTTATATCATTGGGTCATTCATAAAATGGGGAGGACCCTATCCCAGGTAGTCAAATATTTCCATTTACAATATGCTTATGAATTTCTATTTTAGGTTTCCCGTCGCGTAAGGATAATTCCAGGTTGTTATTATATTTGATCGTTGTCCAATTTGTAAATTATGTGTGGAAACTATACAACATCATGTGCATAGAATGTCCCTACATGTTGTCCTTTTGGCTCATATTTTGTGAGGCCAAGTGTTTATGCATCTCTTATTTGTATCCATACAAGTCCCAACACAGGTCTCCATTATTATGGATAAGCTAACAAAATAAGAAATGTAGATGTTAGCTAGACATTGCACTTAATACAACATACAAAACAGTCTAACAAAATTGGACAATGGGATGGTCTCTTTCATGATTAGAAACAACCTTGCTTTCCCCATTTCTTGCTTTCCCTGGTTCCTCTCTAGCGTGCCTAGCCAAGTATGCCTAGCCCAATTGATCATACATTACAACGACTTTGTACCTTTCATTATTTCTTTAGTTCTCTCTTGGATTGTATTTCAGGGGATTCTTTGATGGTATGTGAAAGCGTGTTTAGAGTACTGGAAAATTTGGCATTAACATGTTCCTATATATAGTTATGTCATTTTCAAAATTTGGTGGATCTAGGCTCCTAGATTTTGTTGGCTATTGTTTCGAGCAGATATTGTGAGCTTTTAACATCATGACAAAGACAAATCTACTTCATTATTACATATTTTCTACTGACCTTTTTTGTTTTCCTCCTACATTAATAGAAATATTTTGACTAACAAAGTTGTTGAACAATGCTTGTAGATCCTAATGTATTGTGGCTAAATAATGATCCTAATATATGTATTGTGTCTATATCTTAATGCTTGTAGATTCCAATGACTTGGAGATGTGGATAAATAATGTTTAAATATAATTTGAAGGTGTAAAAACATTGAGCTTTGCACATCAAGGTTTTTTATCCTTGACAAAGATTTAGAGTTAGAATAGATTGATGACATTATATTTTTATTTACTTTTTTAAATTCTTCATGATGCTATTTGGCGCTAAAATCGATCTACATGGTATATTTGTAACGACATGATTATGGTCTCACAATTAGGTTCACATTAATGAACCAATTGGTTTTATGAAAGAATGTTTTAGTAACCTCCTAGAATCCCAATCCGATGGAATATTTTGCTTCATATTTGTGTTATAATTTATGTCAAACAATCTCAAAATCTTCTATTTGGAATGCAAAGGAATGAATTATCTCCATGAATCCAAGTCGAGGCAATTATCCATTGTAATTTGAAGCCAAGGTAAGTGTTGGTTTAATTTTATATCGTAAGTCCCTTCTTTTAATTATCTTTTGTGATTATTGTCTATTGTTAATTGAATATTGTTTTCTATTAAATCTTGTTATGAATCGTTGTTTACTTTGAGGTGTTGATAAAGTGCCATAAAAAAATTGCGTGATAGTGGGGAGCATTGGAAAGTGACAGATTTTGGATGGAGTCAATTGTTGAAGTTGTCATTGGACATAGTTAAAGAATGTCATCCACGTCCCTTGGACGATACTTCAAGTAAGCTTATACCTACTTCTAAAATTATCACCCTTCTTATGTTGTCTCTTTGGTATGTGTAAGAACTTGAACTTAGAGAATATAAGTTGAAAATGAACATGGATATTTCCATTTATTTAAAGTCATTTGCAAATAAAATATCTTCTGCAAATTTTGTGACATTTTATTTATATATTCAAGGATAATATGAGGTTTTTCTGGTAAAATTTATGTGGGACACATAGGTGTAGGCAGTATCATGGCACGTCTAAGATGAGAATCCAAAAGTGATTTATGATTTCAAAAATACTATTGTGAGAGCTTTTGGATCTTGTGGGAATTGAACAATGTCATAAGCCTTTTGGACTTCAATACCTTGTATTTGAAAGTGCCATTTTTTATTATATATTATAGAACAATGCTTTTCAAGTTTTCAACTAGATTAATCTCTATTCCTGTGAACATCAGAAAATTAGCTAACTTAGTACAATTTTTTTTGAAGAGACAATGATCTCTGTTATAAGGCTTAATAGAGAACGATAACATGTTTGTAAATATAATATATTTTGCATATAGGTTGACAATCTATACTATAACACAATGACTATTGATTTCCTAAAAACAAATGAGCTATACATTTATAATATGAATTGTATGTTTAAGCATATACTTGCATCTATTTTTAGGTAATTTTGAATAGTCTATATACCTGCTAAAGTTGTAAACCCAATCCTATTGAAAGGCCAGGTCAGTTACTTTTTTCTAAGGACACTGTTCATTGATTTCTAGAATAGTTGTTTGGGTACAGCAAGCCATCCTTTATGTTGATAATGAGAAATGTTTTGAACTCTTTTTCATTTTCAAAGAAAGGAATTTTGATATTGTAGGTCATTCATTGAGCCTGGATGATACCAATTAATTGTGATATTGTTTTTATAGTTAGGTTCATGAAATCTAGCATACTTATTCTCCATTGGATGTAATATTTTGGTTCCTGACAATATGTTTCTTTGTTTTTTACCTAAAATAAGTGTAATCATAGCCAGTAAAAGAATGACATCATAAGAAGAAATGTTGCCAAATTAGTGGAAGATTTGGATTAGATGAAGAACAAGTGGTCTAGTTGGTGCTGAATAAATATTATGTTGTTTAATGGGAAATCTATTATTAACATGATATTTGTTGTAAGTTCAAGTTTCCTAGGGGTTCATCCCACAATACAGATGGTTTGGTTAAATTATACTCCTTCGAATAAATGCAAGATTTTTGGGAGGAAACGTTCTACTATGGTATTAGGTATATAATGACATGTTGTCATGTACATTTTAAAAGAGGTATTCATATCACATGCTTGATAGTGGGAAACGATCATTATAATATTTATCCAAATTAGATATTGTTGATCAAGCAAAACTAGAGTATGATGTGCATAACAATAAAAATAGAAGAAAGGGCCTTAGAAGTCCTACAATATTGAAGTTGCAGAGCTTAGTGGTGGTTTTTTAGAGCCAAACTCTACCCATATACTTTTTAAGACATTAGGATAATGATATACCTAGGTACATGATTATTCATACCATGACTAGACTATAAATATACAAGGGTCTATGACTCTACGTTAATTGAGAAATGAACCTTTTAACCTCAGTTTACATGAATTGGTTATAATGCTTGTGCAGTTTATAGGATGCCCTTTACCTTTCATGATAAGTTATTCATAAATATCTTTAAGGTAAAATAATTTACTATACCATAGAACTCATATGGAGTTAAACATGCTTCATAGATTATAAGGAGTTCAGGTTGACCTTGGAGATGAAACCAAGTATCTAGTAGTAGGGGTTGGTACGATTCCCTTCCATATATGATTAGGTAACTCTTTAGACTCTGCTAGTTTTTTGTTTGTTCTAAATCTCAAGAATATTTTTCTTTCAAAGTTGATCATGGAATATAAGGGAATTGCAATAGATTTCAAGAAATATAAAGCCCTTATAACACCAAAGAAGTCTATCCTAAAATTTGCATAGATGATCATAGTTAGGGAAGACAACTTATGCAGGTTACATGGTAAACTTATTTAATCCCTAGTTCATAACATGAAAATATTGTGAGAGTTGCGGCACAAGAGGACAAGGAACCTACATCATTGTGTGCTGCTTATTTTGAGGGAGACAGTCAAAGTTATTCCAAAGTTTAACATTGACCAGTAGAGAGAATGTAGAGGGGTGTGCTTGGGATGCATTCCAAGATTGATTTTTAAGTACTGAGCATAGGTATAAGGGGATTCTAGATATAATGCATTAAGATGTATGTGGACTGATGTCAGTAGAATAAATATTAGGAAGCATGTGCTATGTTTCCTTAATTGATGATTTCTCTTGCAAATCTTGGATATACTTCCTAATACCAAGTATGAGGCCTTTAATAGGTTTTGGGAGTTCAAAGATCTATTAAAAATCTAGACATGAAATAACCTCAATTTTTTGAGATATGACATTAGGGTTAAGCATACCCCCACTGAGTTTGATGGTTTTGCAAGGATGTAGGAATCAAGAGGGAGATGCTTATTACTTAAATCCCACACTAGCATGAGGTTACAAATTGGAATAATGAATCCATCATAGAATATGATAAGGCCATAATACATGACCCCAATTTGTTGATGTTCTTTCGGGTAGAAGCATGCAACACAATAGTCTACATCCAAAATAATTGTTCTCATAGGATCGTGGAAGACAAGACATCAAAGAAGTAGTTCATTAGTGTGGAGACAAAGGTGATTCTTTTCCACATATTTTGTTATACATTTTATATACATGTGTTAGTAGAGAAGTGGTTCCAATTTAGGGCTTCCAGTAGGAAGGGATGTTTGTTGGTTACAATGAGACTTGAAATGCCTACAAGGTTTTTATTTAAAAGTAGAGAAAGTAGCCATAAGTAGGGATTTAAATTTTGAGGAAGACTTTGCATACAAGAATTATCATGATCCTATTATAGTGATAGAGGATGAGGAGAAGGAAGCTCTAAATATTGAGGCAAGTTTACTAGTGAATTCAAGTTTAAGGAAACAACCTTCAAGTGCAAGCAATGAGATACTAGATCCTACTAGATATGTTAGGAGACCGTGATGGTTGATCAAAACATTAACAGATGATCAAAATCATGTTGAATATCCTAGGATCACATTTATGGAGATAATATCTGTGAAGAAGTTTCCAAAATACATGAAATTGATGACCAACATCATAGATTTTGAGCCTTCCAATTTTTAGGAGGTAGCAGGCCAACATGTTTGGAGGGATGCCACTGTGGAGGAACACACCTGGGTGTTCCCATGAATATGGGTAACACTTTTTGGAAAGTGGAGAGTGTGATGATGGTAAAAAATGATCTCGATCAAGATTTTATTAATCCCTCAATCGATCTTTAGAAATCTCGATTGAGTAGTTGTGTCCAATGAAAATTTTAAAATGAAAAGTCGAAGGAAAGTTTGCATCTTTGGAATTAATTTAGAGATCAATCGAGCGTCATAGCTTGGTCGAGATAAAATATTGATTGAGCTCTTAATCAAGATCCAACAAAAGGTATAAAAGCAAAAAACAACAAACCTCAACTTTTTTCACTGCATATGTTGAATTCGAGCTCAAACGAAGAGTACTGGGCAACTCGAATGAGGGGTGAAGAGAACTGTGAGTTGCCACCAACAAAGAATGTGTCGACTTGACTATGGAAATGAACTCACTACATGATTAATAGGGAGGGGTTATATTTCCATTTCATATAAGGAATTGTTAGGAGGTTTGGAATCCAAAAGAAGAACAATTCTAAAGGAAAAAGAGGAGATTTAGAGACTGACAATTAGGGCAATTTGGTTGGAAAGTGGGGATGAAAACACAAAATTCTTCCAAGCCTTTGAAAAATCTAGAAAAAGTCAAAATATAATCTGGGAACTAATGGATTACAACAATAAATGTGTTTCCTTATTTGAAGGACGACAAATATTGGAAAACCCCACTTCCATAATCTTTTCAAAGCATATGATTAGGTTTCTATTGCATAGGTAATTCGACTATCCCAATTATTCCTAAGAATTTTTACCCTGGAATATAATAGAGTATGTATCAAAAGAAGAACTAAAGGAGACTCTGCACAATTTTTCGAAAGGACAAAATTTTGGGTCTAGATGGATGGACGATTGAATTCTTCCTAGAAATTTATGATACCATTGACCTGGACTATTGAGGCTAGTTGAAGAATCCAAAACAAAAGGATTTATGCATCCTCACCTAAATTCCACCTTTATTGACCTCATTCCAAAATATGATCACCCAATCTCAATGGAGGAATTTAGACCGATCTCTCCATGCAACATTAACTATAAGGTAGTGACCAAAATCATAGCTCGAAGATTAAAATATGTCTGATTAAAATTAATTTCAAGCAAACAGTTTAGATTCCTCGAAGGAAGGAATATTCATGAAGCTATTGGGGTCTCTTAGGAAGGACTCCATAGTTTAAAAATAAAGAAATTGAGAGGTGTTGTACTGAAGATTGATCTTTCAAAATCTTTTGATAAAGTTAGTTGTTTATACCTAACACTTCTTATGAGGAATATGGGTTTTTAATACTCTTTTATAAAATGGATCATGAGTTGTATAACTACAGTTTCTTTTACAGTCCTCATTAATGGATCTACAACTCCTTTGTCTCCATCTAAAAGAGGCCTACGCCAAGGATTCCCTCTCTCACCTCTTCTTTTTTTGTTGGTAGAAGATGGGCTGAGTAGAGAACTTATTAATCCAAAGCATATGGGGAGATTTCTACAAAATTGCTATCAAATATACTCTCCATCTAACACACCTTTTATTTGTGGAAGACATTCTAATATTCTGTGAAGGCTCCATTGGGGATGTTAAAAACAAATCGAAGATCTTGGAGCCCTTTGGGAGGGCGAATAGAATGGTAATAAATGTGCAGAAATATTCCCTCTCCACTATAAATATGGATGAATTTAAATTACCAAGATACTCTTTTCTCTTCCCCTATGAAACAAATATATTTGATGTTGCCCTCAAATACCTCAGTTTTATGTTAAAACCAAACAATTATAAAATTGAAGACTGGAACAGGATGATTGTAAAATTGGAGAAGAGGCTAAGTAGCTAGAGTTATAGATGGATCTCAAGAGTGCGCAAATTGGTTTTAGTAAAGTCGGTACTAGAGGCCATCCTAGTTTATTGGATGTCTCTTACATGGATTTCAGAGGGAATTTTGGAGAAAGTAAGGAATTTGTGCTTCTAATTCTTATGGTTAGGAAAAAATGAAAACTCGGTACTCCCGTAGGTAAAATGGGATAGAATTTCCAAACCAAATTCCCTAGGTGGAGGGAGGATTAAGCATATTCAACATTTCTCAAAATCCCTAGCAGCAAAAAGTAGGTAGAGGATCCTCTCTACAAGCATCCTTTGGGATGAGGTGATAAAGCACAGATATATAGCTTCAGACTCCTTAATAGATTGGGTAAGGAATCCAAACAAAGGGATAATAGTAGTTTAAGTCATCTAGAAGGATAGCTTATGCTCCTTTTCATTAATTTAAGAAGGTCTTGCTTGGAAACTTGGTAGGGCTCTTTTTTTCTCATTGGGGAAGATCCTTGGCCAAGTTTCCAAAATACGCATATCCTCCTTCACCAACTCATTAAAATATTTCATCATTAGGGATTATTATACCTGAATCAAATTGTCGACCCAATAACAACTTCAATATGGGGACAAGGATGGAGAGACATAACCAGTTTGAATCTCTCAGATGCTCTGTAGGAATGTTTTAACAATTATCTACACACACTTCGAGTATCACATGTTCGACAAACAGACAAGCCTAATGAGTTAATTTGGAACAAATATCTACATGGAAGATATACTCCAAAGTTAGGATACCAAGTTATGATCACAAATCCCCCATACATTGAACTTTTTTGGTGGTGCAAGGGCATTTGGAAATCCAAATGTCCCCAGAAAGCAAGGCATTTTATGTGGTGTATGCTGGTAAAAAAGGTTTCGGCCTGGGACAAAATGGCTGAAAGATATATTGAAGGGCTGGGTTGGTGTGTCTTATGAAAAAAATCACTTGAATCAGTTACTCACCTTTTCCTACATTGTCCCTTCTCTATTCAGATGTGGAAAAAAACAAAGAACGTATTCAACTTAAACTCATATTAGGCTAGGGCAGATGTAGAGGATGCATGGAAGGATTGGTCCTATTCTTTGGACATTGAAAATATTCAGGCTTTACCATTGATTATAATTTGGGGAATTTGGATAGCAATGAACCATGTTATTTTCCAAGAGAAGCCACCTATTCTTGAACTTATCTCACTCCAAGGTTTAGATATTTTGTCATATTTCCCTAAACATAAGAATACACCAACTGTAAGAATTGTACAAGAAGAGACTATAAACAAGGACCTCCACCTAGTTATTTTTTTTATGGGGCCTCACAAAATAAAAAATTTGGTGGGGGAGGCATCCTATATCCGTCAGACATGGTTTACTTCAATATTTGATTGGGTTTGGGGCCTAGTACAAACAATTTTGTAGAAATAATGGCTCTAAAACTTTTTCTATGTTTTGCTAAAGTAAAGGAATGCAAATCCATACAAATCTTTGGAGACTCCATGAATGTGACAAATTGGATCAACAAAATTCAGAATTGTCAAAATCTATTTCTTTCTCTTTGATAGAATATGTGCATCGGCTAATGGATAATTTTGATTCCTTTTATTGTCGTCATGTACAAAAGGATAGAAATGAAATAGTAGATAAAATTTCAAAGGATGGGTTGCACATAAGCTCTGGGAAATGGAAGATTATAGAAGTTCATAATGATACCTTTTTTGAATTATACCATTGTCCCTTTATCGATGGCTTGGCCCCTCATCAACACCACATATACTGATTTTTTCCACGGGTTTCGGTTGGTTCTAATACTTGTGATACTTCTTCTGGATATATATAGAATCTCTAAATGTGGGCTTCTTTCATGGCCTTTTTTGTAGACTCATGGGATCGACATACACAACTTCTAGTATGTAGATGAATTCTTATGTATCAACCATTTTGGGAAATGTTGTATATGTTTCTTTTTTAAACGACCCCCCTAGGCATTAGACTAAAAATGCATGGAAAGATGCATTCTATAGATGTAATTTTGTTATATATATATATGTGTGTGTGTGTGTTTATATATGGAAAGACAACATAATTCCCTACAATTTGGTTTTTTGTAGTGTGTTGGAATTCAAAAGGCATATATGAGTTTTGAGGGCTTTGATTTAATAAACGAGTAAAAAAAAATCACCATCTCTTTTGGCAAACAACTGCTACCCATCTTCATGGATTCACCCACCTCCTTCTTGAACAATAATGTATGGAACATACTTCAAATACTAGAGGACAAATTAATATTGATATAAGGGTGGCTCTACAAGATCAATAATGTAGAATATGGTAGGATAGAGAAGTATAAATATGTTCTTCTTAGAGAGGTACATGAAAAAATGAAGAGATTTGTCACAACAAAGGGAAAAACTCAAGGGGACTATGGTAGAGGGGTACATAGTAAATTATTTGTTCTATTATGCTAGTGAGTACATCAAGCAATTTGACCACACACTAAGTGCAATGATTTGGGATGATGAACGTGATTAGGACACATGGGAAAGGGAGATACTCCAAACGAACAAAAAAAATGTGCATGATAAAGAGTAAGCCAATTATCCTTCGTCACTTATATTCACAATGAAATTCATAATCTATATTTGATCTCATACATACTATATGCCGATTTTGATTTCATGAATACAACAATGAATTCAAAAATTGATGCCATCAATAAATTCATTTTTTACAATGTGGAAGAAACACAACCATGGGTTGAATTATATGAATTGAAGAAGAGGAAATGGGGCATTGACAAGAAATAATTCAGTTGGTTGAATGGTAGAAGCATGACTTATCCAAATCATTTAAAAGAAAATATGTCAATTATATATCCCAATAGTTGGGTTGTTGACCAAGTTAGAGAGAAATATGGCGCATCTAGTTGTTACCTACATGTTGATGAGGATGTGCTAAACATAGGGATTGAGTGCAACAACTCGGTAATAATCTCTTTATGTTATACATTTCTAACTTTATAATTCACCTTGGAAATTTAAAATATATATTTTATACATTAATTATTGGGTTATTAGGCATATGGCATTATCATTTTTCACTTTTTTATAGGTGCATTCGTCCCCATATATGTGGGCATATGGGAATCATTTTCACACCAAGGATGTCGATGATGGATTCCTTACACAAGAATGTGGAGTGGAAATCGGGTTCAACCAATCTAGATGTGCTAGCCACTATGATCAAAATCTAAAATGGGGGAAGTTATGTTATGTTGGAAAGACAAAAGAGATCATTCAAGTGGAATTACCATCTTCCTAGTGTGTGATTTTTAGGTGCTAGTGGTGGTACACATTCAACATGAATAATGTAAAGGGAGATCGTGATAGTGGGATGATATATGTTAAATCTAGAAGGATGTGGGATGAAACTAAGGATCCTTATGTTTTACCAAAACACTACAACCAAGTGTTTTTTTACTTGGATGTGTTGGATATGGATTGGTGGTTTGTATTAAGACACCAACCTAGAACTAAACATATTTTTTAGAATAACATTGTTATCATGCTAAGCGATGAAGATAATGAGGGTGATGGCATCAGACACTGATATGTACATGTTTTATTTCATGATTTATAGTTTTGATATATCATTTTATTAATGCTATATTTAATTATTTAATTATATTGTTTATTTTTCATATTATGACATTAGAAATGTAAATTTGATTACCAGAGGTTGTTAAACAATTTGAGTTGCTAAGAATCAATCTGATGTGAAATGTGTTTTTATATCAAGATATTTGTGTTTGTATGGAATGATTGTATGTGATTTTCCATAGTTAGAGATGATATTTCTTTATTTCCATTTAAATCATTCTAGATGTGTTTTTTATCATTTAATATATAATCAATAGGATCAATGACGTGGTCATTGGTACTCAAACTAAGACTCGTGCTTTCCCATTATACTTTTGAGAAGGCACAAAATTGTGCTAATTACATACCAAAATTGAAGCTCATTAAATGCCACAGAGTCCATTCACTGTACCCATAGATTTCCAAATGAAGAGTTGAGCTAGCATTGAATGTTGGTTTTCTCATTTGGGTTTCGAGTAAAATTCATTGTATTTATTTGTTTTATTTACATTATCTATCTTATATGTGTGTGGTATTCTCCTTTTATACATCTTAAAGGATTCTTATGTTTTTAATGGAAAATTATTTATATTTAATTGTTGCATGTGAATATGTTAATGGTGAGGAAAATAATCACATGATATAACTCTATGAATGCTCTTCTGAATTTCATTCTCCATTAAAAGTTGAGGAATGAATAGATTTGATGTTTCCACTATCTGATTTGCATGATGTACAAGACCGATGGATATTATTATTGGATAATTTCACCATTTGATCTTATTTCCATTCTCATGGCTTCCATTTATAAGTACATTAAGATTAAGGTCATTGGGAATATTGAAATACAAACATACTAAGTATAGATGATTGTGTGTTGTTATCTTCCATTTTCATGGTTGTGAGATATTGTAGGGAATTTTCCTAGTTGGATATATGTTTTTATCATGGTTGATGAGTTTTACCATTAGATGGGATGCAAATTTATATTACTTGAGATGACTTTCTATTTCCTATGTTGTGAGAAAAATGGCCCAAGTGTGGGAAATTCTTCCTTCCTTATAGGTTGCAGGAAAGGAAACATGTTAAATGGATGGTTAGTATGTCCAATAAATAATATTGAAGTTAAATATGTAACAACATATATAATGACTACTTGGTAAATAAAACTTTCATAAATGACATAAAACAAAAGAGATGATATTCAACAAAATGTTTACGTCCAATGGAAAATACTGAATACAATGGTGTCACCTAAGAGAATGTTTCTTGAAAATGGTATACAACACTCCCTTTGGAAGGATCCTTTGATCTCTCCCAAATTGTTGGATGACTAAATTGGAATGATGAAGGGAAAATAATTGTTTATTAAGGAAGAAGATAAGTGAGATTGGAATGTGAAATTATGGAAATAATGAGGATGAAATATGACTCTATCAAAGTAATTCTTGTAGCATAACATTTATCTTAAATTCTACTTATGAAATGCATCCTCATTAAAAATGGAGGTCCAAAAACAACTAGTTCTTTGTTTGAATACACCTTCTCGTGGAGTGGATTCAAGGTAGAAGTATGTGGCCATTGAATGCCCAAACATGTGAAGAATGTCAATTTCAATTCCTTCGAGACAAAATGTGGTTGAAAACATTTGAATGTTCCATAAAAGTTAGTGGTCCATGTTTTTATATGACTAGATGGGTTTTGATAGATTTTCCATTTGATACTACGTGGGCTTACATTAACAAATCAACGTGTCATGCGAGTTTCTTTTGATAATACCATGCGGCTGCCTTGAATTGTGATTTATCCATTCCTTTCTTTGTTTCACATGTTTATTTTGCTGGTGAAGAAGCCTTATGAGTTTCATGTTATATGTTGATGATGTCTTCTTGTAATAATCACCAAAATGTTACACGTGTGTGATTTTTAGGTGATAAAATATGCCCCTTTATGTATGATATTAGGAGGTACCTGTATATCTCAAATACATTGTCATTTTTTATCTCATGTTTATATTCCATTACTATGATAGCAAGTGAGCAATTATTGAGAGTCCAAAGGTAGGTATCCCATGGGTGAGTGTCAGTGATGACCAATGAAGTTCTAAACTAATAGATGATGCATAAAAATGGTTTCATATGAATGAAGTAGGCATTCCTATGCTAAATATAATTTTGTTGATTTAAAGTTACAATAAAAGGACAATGAGGGGTCTAATCTCTAAACTTTTTAGGTAGGCCAAAATTAAACTCTTCCCCTTTCAAAGTAGATGTGGTTGGTTCCTTAATGGTGTGGGAATGCATCTTGAATATGTTAGTGAGTATTTATAAGTAACTTGAAGGAAGTGAGAATTGATGATAATATCAAACAATGCACTAGGATGGGGGATCTAAAAAATAATGAATATTATGGGTGGGAAAATTATAGTATTAGATTTGAATGTACCCATTCATAGTTGTGAATGATGAAACCACTAGAATGTACGACTCTCCCTAATTTGAGAAAGGATTTGATCTTGAGTATAGGCCATAATACTGAGGAAAGGAGAAATGATGAATCTCCTTGCTTAGTTTGAAGTCAAACTTGTTTTACAGAGGGATAACCAACGTATAATTACTACTACCATAACTCTTAGAGTGGGTGTGTTGAAGTAAATGAGAGTTAAGGAAAATGGGAAGATGTGTATTTCATTGATGAGGATCAAGGACATATTGTATCTTAACAATATGAGGATAGACTCAAGATGAGGCAAGTTGGTAAGCGTAAGGCTCGCGAATTCAATTGATCAAAGTACAAATGGGTAACTAACTCTAGAAAACAATCCTCAACCAGTTATGTAGGGTGAATCAAGGTCATAAAGGGCCAGTGGAATAAACATATTGTAGATTGGGAATCAAGTGGTAATGACAAACTAGGATGAGAAAAATGTCTCATGTAACATGGTGAGAGTGATAATGTTTAAGGTGATTATAGATGGACTCTAGGGGACAAAAGGTAACTATGTTGATCAAGGGTGACTAAGGATGTTGTTTCCCAAAGAATAATTAATGATAAATGAAATCATACTTGTATTTTGAGGGTGCTTGTGAATATGTTTTACAAATAAATAAAACAATGATTGTTATTGCTAAAAATTAGAATATGGGTTCCCAAAGATTAAATACCATGTAGAGAATCCTTGCGCGGATGGTCAGGTGTCAATGGTGTTATATTCAGTTGTAGGTCCCCATGGTGGGTGTTCTTAGGTTTTGTTGAGATGGTGATAAACACAAATGGTCTACTAATCATGTTCGGGATGAGAGGCCAATGATGAATTGTAACCATAATGTGTTGGGAAATCCAAAGGGGTGGTCATCAAAATGCATCATGTAGGATATATGTGGCTTCCTTGGTGAGATGGTGAATGAATTACCTGGTATTTAGGGTAAAAAAACATGAGTTCATTGATAGAAGGGGTTGTAATGCAAATCACACTAATGATGGTAGAATGTTATGGCCTAGAAATGGCATGATGTAATAGAGGGTGTGATGTGAATTACCAGTAAAATGAACCTTAAGGATATCAATGGAATAGATGGATATATGCAATGTATATGTAGGTGATACAATGTCTATATGTAGGGTTAATGAGATATATCAGATAAGACGATAGTGGGTCAATGAGTGGGAATTTAAAGTTGTTCGACCAAAATACTACACACAAGAAACACATACCACAATGTAATAGTATACATGATAAATAATTTTAATGGTTCAAACAGTACAAAAAATGGATAACCATACCTAAGGAACTAGTCAAAAAACACATAGGACATAGTCAACTAGAATGTGGATTCAAGATTCTTGAGTCCAAATGGAATAATATGATAGGAAAATTTTCCCTATGGTATATTAAAGTATATTTTGTATTGATCGTATTGACAAATTTGTATATGGTTGTATCAAAAAAAAATCCATAAAAGATAGGAATTTGTGTCCAACATAAGCATCGACAATTTGGTTGATGAATGGGGTTGGAAAGTTCTCTTTTGGAGGTGCTTGATTCAAATATATGAAATCAATGCATACATGAATGGTACCTTGTCTCTTGTTAATGGGGGCTGGTTTAGATTCCCATGACGTGTAAGAAATGGGGTCAATGAATTATGCTTGATCAAGTTTCTCGATTTCCACTTTGCTAGTAGGATATTTGAAGGGTTGCAATGGTTGTTGCTTCTATCGCACTACTGATGCATTAAGACATATAAGTATGATGTTTGATAATGGTACACTTGAGCCTTGGAATTTTTGCATATGACTAGGAAAAAATATCTCTGATCTCTTAGAATAAGGATTTGTAAGCGATGACCTCTTTCTTGAAACAAGAGGCTTCAAGCGATATGTTTTATATGATGCTAGGAGTTATGGAAATATCTACCTCAATGCTTGGTGATATATTATCCATGTTTCCTTCTTCGAAAACATGAGTAGGAATTGGATTTTTAAATTAATCAATATGGTTGGAGGGGATAAAATCCTTTGTTTTGGCAATGTATTTATCAACCATCTTGATTGTGAAATATGAGTCATAGGAAAGAAGTAGGAATGGTGATGTATATCATCCCATGGTGTCTAAGGAGCATTCATGACTTCTACAGTGTCTTGATTTGAGTGAAAAAGGTGATCGAGAAAGTCTTTGGAACAATAAGTCCAAATTTGAGAGAGTTTGAAGTGTGATTGTTTGAAATGTCAGCATGTTGAAAAGGTGTTGTGTGGATCATATTCTAGAGCGGCTTCATGCTTATGTCTTATGACAGATAATGAGGCAAAGGAGCCAATGTTGGGGTAATTACTGGTGATGTAACAATGATAATTTTGGTCAATGATGATGATTTGTCATCGATTATGAAAGCATATGATGTTGGCATGTAAACCATTTAGACATGTTCATTTGTATAGTGTGATGGAGGAAAAATATCCTCTTGAGGTGGGACCTATGGGGTTTCCAAGGGAGAAGGTGTGTAGTGTGATATCCTTAATTTGTCAATGCATGACTCTCATTCTTCACATAATATGGGACATCAGAATGAGTAATGTATCAACAATCCATATGGATGAGTGGGTTGTCTATTAATAAACATATGGGTGGGAGAGTAAGTGGTTACAGTAGGATGGAATATGGTCATGTATAGTGGTAGTGTATTAGCCTTGTGTAGACATATTGAACTTTGATAAGGTTTGTAAGTATCAATAGTAGTTGATACAAAGTTGATGGATACAAATTCTATAGGAATTTTCTAAGTGCGAATAATAGTAGCAAGAGTATTTCAGAATTTAGGGATATCGAGACAATGATGTGTGTAATGACCATACTAACAAGAGATAGTGAATCGATGATTCATGTGCAACATTTTTATCTCTTGTTTGATAAGTGATTATTTTGGATCAATGATTATTCCCATTTTAGGTGAGTTATAAGGTATGGATAATAGGTTTATAATCTGAATAAATATGGGCATATATTTGTATGGTGGCCTTCACAGAAGGCACATGGTGAGGGAACTCGTGTAGGTGGATTACTAGGAGAGGATATGAATTTATTTATATGGTTTTAATGTCCTCAACTACGGGTTTAATGAGGACCAATAGTTGTACCATGGTTATTTCCACATGCCAAGGAATCTTAGATGGTGAGGTGATTACTGTTGAGATTGGCGTAAACTTGATATGTGCACAAGGTTTTTGGGTGACTTTGAGAAATGGGGGTTTTAAATGCCATACAGGGATACTGAGGCTAAGCCCAGGAAAAGTGAGGGTGGACATGACTAGAATTCCTTGTATACCTAGGGGAGGGAAGATAAATGATATTTTGACAACTAGAGAAACCGATGGAGGGGGGAAGTCGTTTCTTGAACAATGGGTGGAACTACCACAGAGGGGGGAATATTTCGTCCCTACCATAGATTTCAATAGTTTGGGAGGATGTAGAAGTGGTAGTAGATAATGGTGGTTAATATATATAGAATAATATGGTGCGCATGAGGCCATATATGAATTTTTGTTTGACTAAAGGACATACAACATATGCCCCTAGCAATGAAGAGTCTTTGTAAACTCCTAGTCCTATCTCATTAAGAGATTGGAGTTATTTGATCCCAATGGTAAAAAAAAATTATTTATGTTAATTGTGGGAAATTTTTTGTAGTATGTAAGATGGTCTAGGGTGATCACTTTCCTATTATGGGGGGGTATCATGATTCATAAGACCAAATAGGCCACTACCTTCATGGTATACATACAACTACGTTCCAATAAGACGTTGTACTCTCATTTTTCATCCTTTGTAGAAGAAGATCAAGAAGATCAAGTTGTAGACTGTGAAATATCTATTTATAATTTGCAATTGATTGCGGGAGGTTAATATAATGGGAAGGAGATTGATATGAATTATTGTCTTGTTGTTATATTGTTTTCTCTTTCATGTTTTCCTGCTGTGCAAATCCAATGATGAAGTGGTTGTGTGACATGGATCTATGATGCAATGTTTCTTACTTATGAATGATGTCATAGTATTAGATCTATTTATTACTGTGATAGTTGAATGATGTGATTTGAATAATGATGTGAATGACTAGATCTGATAGATAGACAAATGAAGTGTCGATGCCCATAGTCCTCTTCCTTTTTGCGGAAACTTGGTTCCGTCAGCCCTCCCTTGAACATCTCAGGTGAGACTGCATCCGCTCTACAGGTGTTGCTGGACAAGGTAAAACCTTTCTAGACCGATGCTCAGGGAGATTTTGGCGAGTTGGGTGTCAACAGAGTGGGAACCCATGTCGACTGGGTTTTTTTGGTGGGATTTGTGCCAACAAATGGTTCCATTGTCGGGACCTTATTGCGACTGAGAGGAGGGTATGTGGCATCCAACGCTATTAGAAAATCAATATTGGATGTGGCATTCGATGTGACCAAAACGTCAAGATTGGTTTGATCAAAAGTTGTGAGAATTCGCTAAAGTAGAAAATCAGAAATCTAGACCAACATATTGTATATACATATTGGCAAGGTATATACACGACGGTCCTCACGAGTAATTTTTTTGTGAGTTCCCCATCATACTGTAGGAGTGGTTGGAACAATTCACATACAAGAAGACAAATTTACAAGGAGGGGAACCAACATCCTAGACCCCTGAATTGATCCAGGAACTCCAAGAAACTATCAACAGAGCATCGTAAGCTATTGAGGTTTGGCTAGATATTATCCTAGAAAGATATATTACTGAATTTGCAGTCGACACTACCAAGTCCTATAGTGAAGCAAAAAGGGAATTTTTCAATGGACCCAGAGGTAGGTTCTTATTGTCCCTACAGTTGTGAATTAAAATGCTTGTTTGTGAAAAGGGTATACTAAATATGTACCTAGAGTAGTACAACTCTGGTGTGCGGAAGCGGTGGATACTACGACTAAATGGGGGAGACGAATGGGAAGATAAGGGGTAGATGGGTGCAAGTTTCGACGATACTATGAGGGAAGCCAAGGAAGAAAGTGGTTGTACAAGGGGAGGAGAAAGGTTTCGACAAGAGAAGAGGCAAAGGATAGGGGAAGGTCCTTCTGCGATCGAAACGCAAAACCACGAAGGACAACCACATAGGACGAAGTGACCCTAAAGTGACGAAGAGGACAACCAAACCCAGACTATGCCCAAGACAGCAGTAAGATCAAACCTTAGAAGAAACGTACCCATGCCTCTGTGCACCACTTCAAATTCAGGGAGAAACACAAATTCCACGTCAACTTGCCCGACGTGTCAACAACACTCTAGTAGTAGGTCAGCATCTGCAGGAAGAAGGCAGAGGATGGCGGGCGATGACAAAAAGTTACCTTTGTTTCACGGGAACGAGATTGATGATATTGAGCAGTATTGGTTTCTCTGCGAGGCAGTATGGATTGTTAGACAAGGAACGTATGATGATGTCAGGAAGGGCCAAATGGAGACTACTCTGTGGGGTCACGTGCTAGATTGGTACATGATATTTATACAGGTTCTTACAAGGACCCCTGCAAAAACATTGGATGAAGTTTGTAAGGGACTGATCGAAAAATTTCAGAAGCCTAAATCGGAGGTGCAATACATTACTGAGTTGAAAGGGATCAAGCAGTTTCCAAATGAGACTATTTCAGATTTCGATCAAAGATTTAAGATGTTGACGATGCGGGTCAGCTTTAATATGAGCTATGTTCAACATAAAGAGTGGTTTATCACAACCTTGGTACCTCATATCCAGCAACCACTAATGCGACAGAAGATCGTCACACAGAGCAAGGCTCTAGAGATCACGATGAAGTTATAAGCTTCACCTATTGGAGAGAATGCAGCTGGTATGAACCAAATTTAGGAGCAGTTGGCAAACTTAACTCTGTAATTACAAGACAATAAGAAAGGGAAAGAGAATCACAAAGATATTTGGTGCACTCATTGTCATGCAGATGGAAACACTAAAGATACTTGCCCTACATTCCAGAATTATATGCTATATGGGGCGTCGAATCCACTAAGTTGCGGCAGCGTACCATGGTGTCGCATATGTCAAGTCTATGGGCACCGACACGAAGAGTGTAGCTACATGCAGAAGATAGTGTCAAATCCAACCAACCTATACTGTTCCTTTTGTAGATCAGTGGGGCATGAAGATAAAGACTGTCAAGCATATGATCTGCTTCAGGAAAGGATAGATGATTCATACCTCATGAAGGGAGAAGATCATTGCGTAGTACAACAACCACAATTGCAGCCTCAGGTGGTACACTCTCGACCACAACCGCAGTATACACCACCACCGCAGATGCAATTTATACCATCGCAACTGCAGTAAAATCAAATGGCAATGCCTCAGCCGCAGCTATAGTATGTTCACTATGCACAATATGTTCAGCAGCAGTCAAAACCCCCACCGCAACAAATGTCTCAGCCGCAGTATTAGCAGCAGGGAGGATTTCATGGAGGATTCCAAGGAAGAGGAGGAGGATGAGGTCATGGATAAGTCCAGTGTTATAATTGTGGGGTATTTGGGCACTACGAGAGGGACTGCACAAACTTGCAGTGCTCGTGTACATATTTCACAGTGATCGATCATACTATTGAAAACTGCCCACAACTAATTGCAAGATGGCAGGTTGGGAACGTTCCTTAGTTGTAGAGCCAGAATCGGGTATAGACTCGGAATCAACTGCAAAACTAGAACTAGTTGTAGAACTAGGCCCATAATCAAGTTCAACTCCAGAATCAGACTGTGAATCAACCTATGAATCCTTCATTGAACTAGAATCTGCCACTGACTCAGAATCCACCGATGAACCAGAATCAGTGGCCGATGGTTGCGACAATCTCAGTAGAGCCCAGAACATAGGTTTTTGATATTGTCGTTGTAACCTGCGTAGGAGCCACAACAGGAGAGGATGGGCCCCACCCACATATTCGATTGGATGAACAAAGGAAGGCACTGCTTGATATCACAACTGAAAAGGAGACATTTTTTGGAGTCAGGGATGTGATCGGAAGAAATCTTGGTAAGTCACCTATCTATGAAATTCCTTCTACTTTTGATTCTTCGTTGGAGGCAGGACCATCGCGGTAGCATGGTACCTTGCAGCACTTCTTTGAGAGTTGTTTATCACTGGCAAGAGATCCATATGCTTTAGTCGAGATTAAAAATTTGTTGCACCGCCCGAGTAAGGAACGAAAGGATTCTGCAGTGAACTCTTTACACAAGAAAAAGACAAGCAAGGAGATGCGCATGAACATTCAGATTGGGGACTATGAAGTTGATTAATTCATCCTAGATCTGTGATCGAATGTGAATATCCTAACAAAGTAGACCTAGTAGAATATGGGGAGGCCGACATTGGGTTGGTCCCCTGTGCAATTGCGATTGGCTAATCAAGCTAAAGTGCAACCAATCAGACGAGTAACAAACCTGGTTGTGGACGTTGAAGTTATGAAAACTTATGCCAACTTTGATGTGATTGAAGTTGTTAATGGTGAAGGATCCTATCATGCACTTGTGGGGATTGGATGGGCCAATGATAGTATGGCAGTCATTAACTTCAATAAGTGGATGATGACTTTTTAGAACTAAGACATTAGGGTCATCCTGCCTATGTATCCCAATGAAGGAAGGCGATACATTGAACCGATAAAGGATGAAGTTGTCAGGGGATGGGATCACACTTACAACATCTCTGAATATTATATCCACCCCATTTCCAATGGAAGAATCGGTTGGCACAGTGTTATTTCTGTGTCTTCTGATTCTGAGGATGCGCTAGAAAATTGGCAAAACTGCATGCATGAGGTGTCATTTAGGAAGTGCGGTTTGATCACGTAGTCGCTGCGCCATGCCGCAACTGAGATTGTAGAATTATCGGTTTATGAATGGTTTCCTGAACTTTCAACATTCTTAATGGAATTTGAAGAAAAGGTCTCGGAACCGCAGCGACTGTGGGTGATGGAAGAAGCATTAAAGGCTACTTCAGCATGCTGGTGGGCGACTTATAGAAAGACAATTACTAGATGGGCGGAACATCGACGGTTGATGACCGTTCGCTTTGGAAACATAGAGGTGTATCACCCTAGGAAGTATGATGGATGGAACAAACCTAGCGGTCATTTGATGGAATGCCAAACATTGTGGGCATCGCGACTAAAGGATGAATGGGTCTATGTCATTATTCACACCTTGGATGAAATTCCAAGATCCTGGTATGTATCAGCAGAGCTGCGTAGAGAAATCACCACTTAGGAGGAGCTAATAGTTTTCTTTGCACAGAAATTTAGCTTTGCAGATGCCTATCCTGTGGACCCACACGCGCATTTCCACATATAATCAATCACGGAATGCTATAATGTATCGGGTGAACCTAAGGATGATGATGAGATATATAATATCAATATTCCAGAGACAGAAGGGAGTAGGGATGTCACAACACTAGATATACCAATTGATCCAATGATTCAGCCACTGAAGATCAGAAAGGTTAACATTGGGACTGAAGAGAACCCAAAATTTGCAAGTGTTGGGGACTATTGGGATGAGGCGACTATGGCAAAAATCACAGACCTGCTACATGAATTTCAAGATCTGTTTTCGACCAAATTCTCTGAAATGAAAGGGATACTAGGTGATCTAGGAGAGATGAATATTCCTAAATACAGATGCGAAACCAGTAAGACAAAGGCCGTATCGCTTGAATCCGTGATACAAGGAAAGGGTTAAATATGAGTTGGGTAGGATGTTGGATGCTGGAATAATTGATCCCATTGAAGAATCTGAATGGATCAATCCCATGGTGGTCCAAGAGAAGAAAACGGGTGAAGTTCGGATCTGTGTCAACTTAAGAAAACTGAATGATGCATGTATGGATGATCCGTTTTCGACACCAATCATAGATGACGTAGTCGAAGGAGTAGGCAGTCAGGAGATGTACTCTTTTACAGATGGATTTTCTAGTTATCACCAGATAAGAATTGCTAAGGAAGATCAACATAAAATGACATTTGTCACCGAGTGGGGTTGCTTCCAATACACCATGATGCCTTTTGCGCTGAAGAATGCGCCTGTAATCTTTTCCCGAGTTGTTGTCGCGGCATTTAAAGATTTCATTCAGAATTTCCTATAGGTATATATGGATGATTAGACAGTGTATGGTCTAATCAAGGATCATTTGGCAAACCTTCGACTGATGTTGGAAAGGTGTCGACAACATCAGATTGTGCTGAACTCCAAGAAGTGAATTTTGTGCACACCATTCGGGATATTGTTGGGTCACATTGTGTTCAATCAAGGATTATTGGTTGATCCTGCAAAAATATCACTCATTTTGAGCTTGTCACCACCGACAAGATGCTTCGGGCGACACTAAGGCACACTGGGTACTATCGCAAATTCATTAGAGGATATTTTTCAATTACCGCCTCTATGGAGAAACTACTAAAGAAATATGTTGTCTTTATATGGAGTCCATAATGTCAAGGTGGGTTTGACACGCTGAAGGCCAAGATGGATTCGGCACCAATACTTGTGTTCCCTAACTGGAACAAGGAGTTCCATGTTCATGTTGATGCATCTTCTATTGAGCTAAGAGTAGTGCTCGCACAGCTGGGAGAAGGAGATATGGATCACTCGATCGCTTTCGCTAGTCAGAAGTTGTCCTTTGCTAAGAATAACTACACAACCACATATCGAGAAGGTCTGGCAATGGTCTATGCACTGCAAAAATTTAGGAATTACATTTTAGGCGGTCACTTCAAGATGTTTAAGATGTTAAAGTATCTGGTCAATAAGCCTGTGTTGGGGGGGAAGATATGTCATTGGTTACTTATCTTTTAGGAGTTTTATTTTGAAATAATTATGAAGTCGGGTCGCTTGAATGTTGGCCCTAATCATTTATCCAGGATTGAGATAGAGAAGAGCCAACAAACATTGAGGAGGGACTGCCAGATGCACAGTTGTTCAGAGTCGATGTCGCAGGTGATTATTATGACCAAATAATTCAATTTTTTGCGATAGAAGTTGCACCAGTAGATTTTTCAACAAGTAAAAAGAAGCAGCTAGTAGTCAAGGCCTCAAACTTCCAGTTGATTGCTGGGTAGTTATACAAGCTTGGACCTGATGAAATCTTGTAGCGATGTGTCCTACCACATGAACAAGGGCATATCTTAGCAGAAGCTCATGCAAGAATCATTGGGGGGCACTATGGCAAGCGTGCAATGACAAGGAAGGTGCTTCGCGCAGGTCTCTGGTGGCCTACATTGCATAATGATGTGATAGATTATGCGCAGACATGCGATGTTTGTCACAACGTACTGGGAAACCATTGCAGTGAGATGAGATGCCGCTAGTACCACAAGTAACTTTACAACCCTTTGATAAATGGGTAGTGGATTTTGTGGGTCCATAACCCACCCGTGAAAAGAAATGGTGCGCGGTACATAATCACAGCAACATACTACTTTACAAGATGGGCGAGGGCTACACCAGTTGTGGGCTGCACCGTTGCGACAACAACAATATTTCTATTTGATAACATTGTGATATGGTTCGGATGGCCAAGTATATTGATGAGAGACCATGGAAACCACTTTATCAATCACACGGTAAGAGTGTTGACAAAGGAGTTGCAGATACAACATAAGAAAAGTACACCATATCATCCACAGGAGAATGGGACGGTGGAGGCATTCAACAAGATAATGGAGCATGCGCTTACAAAGGTATGTAATGCTAACCGAGATGACTGGGATTTGAAAATTCCAGCAGTACTGTGGGTATATCACACCACTTGTAAAATATTGATGGGACAGACGCTGTTTAAATTGGTATACGGGAAAGAGGTAGTCATGCCTATGGATTACATTCTTCCCAGTCTGCACATTGCAACAGTGACATTCATGGATGATGAAGCCATGCTAGAGGAGTGCATAGCACAGTTGATACAACTTCAAGAATACTGTTTCATCACGGGTTTCCATCAACGCATTGAGAAGGACCGACAGAAGGCTTGGCATGATCACCACATAAAGAACAAATAGTTTCAGCAAGGATATTTGTTACTACTATATGACAACAAGTTCATGAAGCACCAAGGTAAGTTTCAGATGCACTGGTTAGGTCGATATCTTGTCAATTCTATTACTTCTGGGGGGTAGTGCAACTGCATCAATTAGATGGAGCGATGCTGCCAAAAGTGGTGAATGGTAGCCAACTGAAGCCCTATGGGAATGGGCCAGAATCGCACAGTGCTTAAGGCACTGCACACCTAAAAAAAACATAGGAATGATGAAAGGAAGATAGGGCGCACCAGGAGGAAGTGGATGCGCAAGTAGGAGAATCAATAGCGCAGTTAGGAAGATCTGTCGGGACAGTTGTAGAGTCGTGATGTAGTCAAATCGATAATAAATAAAGCATAGTTAAGACAGTTAACCGGCGGCGCTTGTTGAAGCGACGCGCATTCATGGCGGATCCGATCATTGGGTTGACAGAATTGACGATGAATTCGAGTAGTTAATGCATGATTTGGCCATGATGTCCGCGGCTGATTTGGTAATGATGAAGAATGGATCGACTGGATGCTATAAGAAGGTGCTCGACACAGGTCAAAAGAACCATTGTGCTAAGTTGAGTTGTGAATATTGGTTGATACAGTGTTGAGTTCCAATGTCCTCGAGCGAGATATGAGAGTTGAAGAGTGAAGGGGAGTGTATCTCACGACTGTGGGAAATTGCTGCGGGATGCAGAGTAATATCGACACGGTAGAAATTTCCAACGAATGGGACTCTCCCGTTAGACCGGTTACCATTATCGAAGAAGTTGACAGTATGCAGGTTGGATCATCCTCCATCCCAATGAAGAAGTGGCGAGGGCAGAAGCCCAGCTCCCTAGTGCCGACGAAGAGGCAAACACAGACATCAGTGAGGGCGCAGGAAGATGCAGCTACCTCGATGGGGCCATCCAACTCTAGCATTGTAGAATAAGCGGTCCACACTAGGGTCTCTATAAAGGACATTTTGAGTTACATCGATCCTACCCGACCTAGTGCGCAACCTTGGCAGTTAACAAAGAATCAGAAGTATCGGCCAAAAATGTCGCCACTACCAAAAGGGATGGTGTGCACCACTGACATTGTCCCTGTGTTGATGAAAATGAAATATGAGGATCATGATCTATTGACATTGCAGGATGTGGTGAATGAGCCCTATGAATCCTTACCTTCGGTCCCAGGAGGTCCCATAGTGCGCATCTCGCATCCCTGGGCGCAGGGGTTGGATAAAGCGGGGTTTGTGGGGATCAACATGCCACATTTTGGGCGATAGAATGAAGAAAATTCCTGCGTTAAGCAACTCTTGGCTTGCTATCATGGAGGGACGTTGTGGCTGGACACACTAGTCATTATTACAGTTTATTTGATCTTAGAGATCATGGGGTTGCCAAAGGATGGGCTAGACCCATCACAATATCAAAGGAAGGGATACTGACAAGAGGCTTGCTGCACGGTTGAAGCACAGGTATGATTTGCAGTGCGATGGCAGAGCATATCGCATCGACAGCATTAATGATAGGATGGTACATATTTCCACTCAAATCCTCGCAAGTAAAATCATCTGTAAGAATCGCCCCATCCAGTGCACTTCAGGGGTGATTGCATGTACCCAACAATGCGCAGAAGGGGTATAGGTTGAAGCTGTTAAGGTGTGCAAAGGCGCATGGTATCAAAACTTGTGGTGGGTAGAGGATCCCAGTCGGAAAGAGGATTGCACGATCCACTTTTGGATATACTGGGAAGTGTTGTAGGTGGCAGTTGACAAATTTCCCTGTCTGACCAATGAAGTCGCAGCTAAATATCATAGGATCGCTCGGTTCACCATAGGATTGCACACCATTCATGTCCAAGCTCGTCGCAACCCAAATAGGCGGTGGTTACCGATGTCTTATAAAGTGACAGGAAATGACTTAGAGGCTGGGATTGATGATTTTATTGTAGCATGGTGGGAGCCAGTTAGCGTCAGCGAAGTCTCAGCAGGACCACCAGCAGATGCACCTGATGAACCAGTAGGAGGGGTTGACCAGCAAAGTCACCATGACTTCAATGGTGAATCATCAACAGAAATGTCAGTTGATCTTGAGGCGCAATGAATCCTTAAGGAGATAAGGATGAAGAAGAAAATGGAACAGGATGTGAGCAGTAGTACTATATCCACATTGGAGGCATGATTATAGTGGCTTATTCAGGCTGTCACTAACTCATCTGATGTTGCAGCAAAAGAGATGCGGAAGTCCTCCCAGGAAGGTTTCATTGAGGTACGCACCAAGTTATATTCTATATATAATGTTGTCTCATGAAGAGGACTAGAAAGTGCAGTTGTGTAGGATTTCACGTCAATTAGCACTGAGCCACAGGCTAGGAACGTTCAGGTTCCCGCGAGTGCAATTGGCGCTAGACAAGCAGATGTGAACTCCTCACTGCAGCAACTACCCAGCATCATGGTGCATATCAATAAGTTGTCCACCCAGACGTTAGTACACATACAGCAGGTTGCCGACCAGGAGTTGGCCAATTGACAGAAGGACATCAATGACCAGTACTTGTGGTGGCACGAGGTAGAAGAGACACTAAATAAATAATTAGAGGAATTGTGTCGGGCAAAGGAAACAGTGACATCAGCCACATCACAGGAAATTGAGGCACTAAAGAAGGCCCAAGAAGAGATGAAGATGAAGGCCACGAAAGATATAACAGAGATGAAGAAAGAAACTGACTGCCTTGTTATTGAGAAGGTGAAACTCTTCAATAATCAGGGGCAGGTAGAAGAGGCCATTACGAATGCCTGCCAGTACATACATGAAAGCATGACGAAGTTGGATGCAGTCGCCAAAGCCAAGTGACTTGGAGAAGTCATCGTGCAGCTCCAGCTAGACAACATCTTGTTGAATGTTATGGTTTACCCAGACACACCGCTAGAGCAGGTTGTAGAATAGAAGAGTGCCATTGATGAGATAGCGGCATAGTTTGAAGCGACCGAGCAGGAGGCTAAAAAGATCATGGAGGCAACGACGCAATTTTGGGGTAGTGTCATTCAAGATGAACAGTTAGAGCAACTCACAAAGCAATTGCAGGAATCCAAGAACCAGTTGGAAATTTTGAAGACAACACTAAGGACAATGCCGCCACTCGTGTCAATCACGCGGTCCGCAAAGTTGAAGGAGCTACAACAGTGAGTTGGAAAATCGCAGGAGCAACAATGAAAATGCAGTGACCAACTCGATGAGTTCCAAGAAATTGGAGCCCACTGTCGGTAAAAGCAGTCGCTACACTGCAGGATTTGCAGGACAGAAAGAAGGAAGTCAATTCCAAGATGGTGGAGCACCCGTTAAAGTAGGATTTGCTTGCATGTCAATACCTTGTTAGAAAATCAAGACACAGGTATCAGAAATTTCTCAGCAGTATGAAGACTTCAAGATCAAAATCAACTAGTACACCATGTCCA
Organism: Pseudotsuga menziesii; assembly: GCA_001517045.1. Classification (NCBI taxonomy): domain Eukaryota; kingdom Viridiplantae; phylum Streptophyta; class Pinopsida; order Pinales; family Pinaceae; genus Pseudotsuga; species Pseudotsuga menziesii. The sequence continues at coordinate 57,656 of LPNX010113067.1, forward strand.
CCTGATGTGGCTCAAGGAAGATCCACAAGACTGTGTTGGGGGCCTGTTGGCAAGGGGTTGGGGTAAGTTGCGCAGCATTGCGAATTTTTCACAAGCTCAGAAGACACCACGCAAGATGAGGGTAGCGCGCAAGGCAGAATGTAGACTACTTATGAATATTTTGTGTCACTTTTTGTATTTTTAACCACATTTTTGTGGATATTTGTCATTAGTCAGTTAGCAGTTAGTTAGAAGTTAGTTTGAAGTGGACCATGAATGTAAAGGCACAAGCCTATAAATAGAAGAAGAATTGTGAATGTAAATAAATCGATAGATCCGAAAGGAGAAATCACAGAGAAGATCAAGTTGTAGACTGTGAAATATATGCGTTAGATTTGCAGTTGATTACGCGAGGTTAATATAATGGGAAGGAGATTGATCTGAATTACTATCTTGCTGTTCTCTTTTTATCTCTTTCATGTTTTCCTATTGTGCAAATCCAAAGATGAAGTGACTGTGTGACATGGATCTATGATGCAATGTTTCCTACTTATGAATGATGTCATAGTATTAGATCTATTTATTCGTGTGATAGTTGAATGATGTGATCTGAATAATGATGTGAATGACTAGATCTAATAGATAGACAAATGAAGTGTTGATTCCCATAGTCCTCTTCCTTTCTACGGAAACTTGGTTCCGTCAACCCTACCTTGAACATCTCGGGTGAGATTGCAACCCCCCTGCGGGTGTTGTTAGACAGGGTAAAACCTGTCTGGGCCGATGCTCGAGGAGATCGCTACAAGTTGTGTGTTGACAGAGTGGGAACCCCTGTAAACTGGGTTTTTTTGGTGGTATTTGAGCCAACAAACATAAGGAATGGCTATCTTATGCCCTAGTTCAATAGTGACGTTCCAATAGAGAACATGTGCTTGTGAAGGAAAACCATTGTAGGATCTGACAATGATAGAAGATGGGATAAGATCTAGGGATTCTGGTCATTTCCAAACATTTGTGGAAATAATAAAAGCGAATGTGCCTTCATTAAGGATTCATTGATGAATGGTATTTTTTTTATTGTGATAAGTATTTGGAAAGAAATTGACGATGGTAGTCGAGGTTCACTAGTGTCAAGGTCAAAGGTCATAGGAAACGATTCTAAAGGATCGATGGCACCTAATGTTATTAGTAGGGACTTCTTTTGGGAAGGATAAAATAAAGAATATTTAGCATGGACATAAAGGAGAGGGACTAGGCCAAACCACCAACCATGCTATAATTATGTGATGCTCTTCGAAAAGGATTGTGAGCAGTATGTCATAAAGGTGGACTTGGTATCCTGGGGATAGGGTCACTACTAGCACATGGAATTTAAAAATATTTGTTGGTGGTACTTTGAGCATAACTTTGTTGGGTGGGTGGGTTTTCTAGGGTTCCATAGTCTCCATTATAGGTTTGAAGATGATTATTTGCATCACTCATGTAGATATTTTAATAGGAATCCTCTCCTATTGGAGTAGGGTTTTCTTGGAGTCGTGTTAAGAAATTTCCCCTTGATTGACAAAGGGGTGTTGTAAGAAAACTTGTTGTGGGGGCACTATTACCTTCAAGAGAGTTTGGGACAATTTATTTATTAACCTCCAACATTCATTGATACTCAAGGATTAATAAAAAATGGTGTAATTAATGGCCATACTCGTCACACATGGTTCAAGCAAAGTTATTCCATAAATTATAGTTTTTGCATGCACTTATGGGTTGTTAGTACTAGTGTTTTGGTTCTAGTTGTGAACATTACAATTTGAATGGTTAGGGGTGGTTCCCATTTGACTTGGATTCTAGTCATGTTTATTGTTTTACCTTTCTTGTTCACATGATTTGATGGATTAGGGGGGTTTCCAAATTCAACTAGGAAGGTTGAATAAAGTTAAACCCTACATGGGACTCACGGTGATAAGCAAGGTGTATAGGAAACACAACATATGAATTTTGTAGGGGCGTGATTCCATAAGAACTAGGTGTCCCATGTTAGGTTGATGTAGGTTCCAAAGGAACCATAAGGTTGGGATGCACTGTGGTTGGTTGTGCCCCTATGTTTGGAAAATTAAAATTGCATGGTCCATATGTGATTGGTCCAAGTGGTAGGTTATGTCTACTTTGGGGGATTTTGAAATCCATGGAAGTAGGATGTCCCCCTTGTGGTAAGATGGGTCTAAGGGTCCCATATTATGTAGGGATATTCCCTTGAATATTGGAAATGAACTTGGCAATCCCATCAACTATGTGTGACACGCTAGAGGTTGTTTGATCTAGTGACCAATGGTGAGGGGAATCATGTATGATTATGTATACATATCTTGACTGAGCATATATGAAATCACAATTTTGGGATTTGAGGATGTATTCATCTCCTGTTTGCGGCATGGTGGTTGTGATATCTTTAGTAATCATGGGTAGGAGAGATTTAATATTATAAACTTAAAATATATTAATAAACAAAAAATAAATAATAATAGTTGATCATTAAGATTAAATAATAATAATAATTAAAGGATGAAAATCTTAGTGAAGAGTCCCCAAGATTCCCTTTAGGGATTATATATACGAGCAATTTTTATATTTGTAATCATCTCATTAATTTTATTCAATATATTTGCTTATCAAGTATGAATTATAGTTACTTTTCGTATTCTTTTGGATAGTTTGTGTATGAACCAGGTTGATTCTTAGCAATAGAGACGCCTCCAAATATACCAAGGAGGACACATAAGGGAATACAATGGGATTATCTGGTCATCGCTAGGGGATATTTTTACACCTACACATGATATCCATTTGATGACATCTTGTAACACATCCACGACAAAGAGGATTGCCTAATCTCAATGAAGAAGTTGTTAAACATGAGACATCCTTAGAATTTTTAAGGAATTTGTAGATTTATGTTATTGTGTATAATTTTGAGCTACATGACACATTTATAAAGTCTAAATAGATCCCATTTCCTATAGCCAATGTTATATATTAAATATGATTTTTTCTAAATTGTAGTTATTCTAAAATACATTATAGAGAAGTCAAAACAATTTTGAGGAAAGTCAAGGGTTGTAATTGATTGAATGAAGTTGAACAGTCTCCCAGCAGTTACCTCGTGTAATTTTCAAAAATTAGAAGATGAGGAAGGAATATGGGATTTTTTCTTGTGCATATTTTGTATCGACTGTTTAAACTATATGAATGAGGAGAAGCCATGGTTTTCTATTTTTGCACCTGAATAGGTTATTACATAGATGGATTTCTATGAATTTTTTCATGTCTTTTGTCATATGCATATGTGAAATAAGTTTTTAAGAGTTCTATTGTGAATTTACTAAGAAGTGTTTATTTCGTTTCATATTATTCTTATATTAGAATTTGCTTTTCAAAATGAGATGTGAAATTTAAATGGTATAGGCAAAGAGCTGTTTCTTGTACTTGTGCTTTAATTATGTATTTATTTCATTTATTTATTGAATAGACATCTAAACTTGAAATGTATGGAATGGATTTTATTTCATTGTTGTCCCTTTATATTTCCTCCTAGCTAGGATATGCTAACTTAAGGTAGTATTTAATACTCAAAATTATGGATTTAGAATAGGGAATTATTTGCAATTCATACCTTTAAAGGAAAATCATAAACGTTGTACTGGGATTCAAACAATAGAACCCCCTAAATGATTAATGGTTATTGGAAAATAATCTAGATGGGTTCCCTATTCCAAATTGTTTAAGGTCTAATAGAGACTATCTACTAGGAAGAATCCCTATTGTCAATGCCTGAGTGTCAACACATTTGGGGCTTGAAGGATGGTCATTAGTGTATGGATAGGAAAATACCAGTCGAATATAGGCGACTGAAGTTATCTGGAGGATGGTCAATGACCTCTAGACAAGCGAAAAAGTCAGCAGTCAACAAGAGAGTAGTAGTCGGGGAGATGTCGACGGCTTATGGTCAATTATAGGAGATCAACATGAGCACTGTAATGTCACAAATAGGTGATGGGGCTTAGTCAAGCATAATTAATGGTGAGGAAAAAAGGTTGAGGATAGTTCCAACAGAGGAGATGGGAAGATTCGGATCAAATCCGAAAACAATGGAAAGAGGTCCAAGGGGTCAACCAAGAAATAAACACACATAACTGAGGAGGTAGTTGGAGGACTCTTATTGCGTAGTTATGGTGGTTGTTACAGAGCACCAAATGGAAGGATATGGTCAGATCAAGTAGATGACTATTTAATTATGAAGGTCCATATTAGGAAGCACCAATAGAATTCTAGAAGAAGAATTCAGTGGGAATTTGAACCAAAGAGCATATATAAATACTAGTCCATATTAGGAAGCACCAATAGAATTCTAGAACAATAATTCAGTGGGAATTTGAACCAAAGAGCATATATAAATACTATTGCAGGACCAGAGAAGGGGTTGATAATCACTAATGGTTGCCTAAATTAGAATTGCTCATAGTTATTATGTGAATGAAGACCGACCTCATATTGAATTCACTAAGTGTTGTAATATCACATTCGTTGGAGAGATGACAGGAATAGAGCATCAAATTTTCCATTGTAAATCACCATTGTATTTGAATTCAATTAATGTAAAGCCATAATTCTTGGAATTTGATATTATGTTGTGTTTGTGGGTCTATTACATTATCTTGTGCACACTATTTTTCATCCAACTAAGGTCATGTCTACATCAGTTGGTATCAGAGCAGGAAGTTCCCTACGTTGGAAGATAGTTGCAATTAGATGAGAGAGAAACTCTAGTTGTGATTAGGTAGAGTTGTAGAGGATGTGATACACTTAGATTCAATTGGGTCAGTGGTAATTCAATCGAGGGAGCATGGGGAAATGGATCAGTGGAGCATTAATTTTTGTGGAAGAGGATGAAGGTTGCATGGAGTCACATGTATGACCATTGACCGAGAAATGTTCAAGGAATTCATTCAGACCAAGAGTATTCTGAAGAGTGAATTAACAGCAATGTAGGAAGCCCAAACAAGAGGATTTGGAATTTAAACCCTTAACCATAGTGATGAAGAGGTTGAGGAAGAAGGACATGTTTTTGAGGCATAAGAGGAGTAATACCCAAAATACAAGTTGTTGAAAGTATTGTCTGAGATGAAGGGTAGGTCTAAAGTGGATATATCTACCTACTCAGGTAGTCTAGACCCTGAAGAGTTGATAGATTGGAATATGGAAATGGAAAATTATTTTGACATGGAGTAGATAGAAGACATGAAAAGGGTAAAAGTTTCTTCTTTGAAGTTGAATTCATGCCTCATTGTGGTAGGACAATGTACAAGCTAATAGAGTGAATAAGGGGAAAGAAAAGGTGAAAATTTGAGACAAGATGGTCAACAAGCTAAAGGATAAGTTCGTTCCCACTAACTATATGATTTCTATGTTAAGGAAATTGAAAAACCCAAGACAAAAGTGTTTGTTGTGGAGTCTAATTATCTTCCTGATTTAGATATCTTGTTGTTGAGCCATGCTTGTACCATAGTTTTATATACTTTGCAGGTGGGTTGTTTTTTTGGTGCATGGATTTTTCAGCCAATGGTTTACGGGCCCATGGTATTGGGTAGGTCATGGTATTTTCACACGGTAATCGCTCTTTAAAAGGAAGGCATTGTATTATGGTTGTGTATTGTAGTATTGTGAAAAATATCTCCGTGATTGTGTGAGAGAGACTGTGAGAAAGTGAAGAGGAAGTTGCATCAGATGTGATGTGGGTTGTATCCCTTCATTTGTTGGATATATTACTAAAAGGATTGGAAATTTATCGGTGGACATATCCCATATTGGGAAAACCATGTGTTAGCACTATTTTTTTCACTCCTTGTGAGATGATGAAGAAGGCAAAATGGATCAATCACATCCTAAAAGCGCATAAAAATACCATTCACATATTGGCCGAAAATTATGCTAAAGGGGACAACGCTTCTATGGCGGCGATCAAGAGGTGAACTAGATCAACGGATAGGATGGTTTTCAAAAATATCACATGCACGGTCCAAATCGCCGTTGTGTTTTCATGAAAAGAGCTTAAACAACCATAGTTTTCGAGGGCCAATATCGACAAAGGACAGATCAATGGGTGAGAGTGATTCTGCTGATTCAAAGTACTCGCGGAGATCTTGGTCCCAAAATCCGTGAAACGGGTTTAAACGAGGTAAAGATCAACGGAGTGAATTGAGCTGGAGAGAGATCTATGGCGAGCGATGTCTCCGCTTATGGGATAAGCACGAAACAAATAGCCTCAGGGACTCGTGAAATATGGACGATAAAGATCAAAAGTGTTCTGATGAAATGGTAGGAAATGTTTCCGCACAGTAAAAGTTGCATGAAGGTTAGTTTATGATGGAAAATACGGTCTCATGTATGATCAACTCGTTTCGAATGGATCCTCTCGACGGGACATTCTCATAGGATTGCACAAAATGCCAAAGTGATAGGTAGTCGAACACCCCAACGCCATTGAAAAATGTCTGTAGGAAAGAGTCAGCTCCACAGTAGAAACCGCCCTCCTAAACCCAAGAGCTCATCGTGTACGGCCTATACATGAAGCAAGAAGACGTGGCTAAAGAGAATTATTCTTATAGCGTCATCAGCAGTGACAAAAAGGCAAGGAACGTCAAGTCCATATGCCATGAGCCAGATGGGAAATAATGTGGGATAGTGCCAAAGGTCTTTTCTGCAACCAATATTTTAACACTACAGCAGAGAGGACGACGTGACTAGAGTTTTAGCAGGAAGATGGGATCCAAAACCCATGTGCCCACGAGTGATGTCATCATGATACTCGATGGTGAAGTGTGTGAAGGTGATGACGGGACATCATCGTGTCTATTTTTCCAGCTCTATATAAATGCCATACTTTAGAGCCACCGAGAGGCAGAAACTGAGTGAATGTAAAGGAGAAGCTAGGGTGGTTGAATGTTAGATTGCTGAGAATTTCGGGAGTTTTATAGAAGGTCTAAAATGGTTGTCTAGTTTGAAAAACTTTTCTCTCAAGGGTTGTTATTGGTTGGTGATTGTAGCCCCGCATTCCTGCATTCCCCTAGTTTTTACGCCGAAAAGTATCCAGCTATCGGGGTAGGGACGCTCATTGTATTAGAGAGGTTTTTAGGCACCAACGAGGTCATGGAAAGGACGTGCATCACATTATATGGACCTCCTGGGGCTAGTGATTTCATTGTTGTTGTAATAGAAGACCACACCCCCACAGAGGCCGTGCTTAGAATTTCTTGTCCAATCGGCATCCCTCCAAAGCCTCCAGACAAGGTTGTGGTCTCCATAATCTCAACACATAGTGACCATTTCTAGCGGAAACCCATTGGAGAGGATGCTCGTACTAGAGGAGAAGGGGTCCAAATTCTTCATCACCCTCTTTGTGAATTCCATGTTGCAACTTTATCTGGAGAGGTGATGAAGTCGGGAATGGGTTGCATCGTGCGACCTGCAAAATTATCCACCTCTTAGGAGGAAAGACACATAAGAATGGCAAGCCTCCTCAAGGACCCAACACCGTCAGAAGCAGTGTGACACTTCTTCAAGTCCTCTTGAATAACAGTGTTACCAGGGGAGAAGGGGGCGAAGAGGAAGGCTGAACACATAAGGAACATAAACCTTCTTTCCAGCTATAAGCCCATGCAGAAAGGTGCCTTTGAGCACAAAATGAACACAAATAGTCTCGAAATAAAAAGGACATGTTGTGAAACCAACAAAAGGTTAGACGGTTCTAGCCAAGTCACCGACGAACCACCAAGGGAGGTCCCAAGCCATCATTTTCAAGACAAGCAATCCCGAGATGAAAAACGTTGCGCTTCCATTGAAACTTGTATATGTGTTTTCTCTGTGATGCTTTGGTTCATGTATGTAAACCATGGCGTATATGCCACATTCTAAACTATTGGAATTTTTATCATGATTGTAACCGACTTCCCACTTCATTTCGAGGTTAGCCTGAGGGGCTTGAAGCACTATAAAAAGACTCATTGCTAAGGGAGAAAGGTTGTTGGTTTTGGTCAGAACCTGAGAGATTTTTGGTTCTTATGTAATTTGATGCACCTTTAATACAAGAAACAAATCTATATGCTAGCCTTTGGACGTAAGAATTCTTGTGTATTTCTTAGTTGCAGGCTGTGCTTTTCTTTTCCTACATGAAAGTACTTCATGTTTCCTCTTTACATTATGTTTTCTTCACATCCTTGATGTGGTGTATAATGGTTTAGAATTCATGTCCCCATGCTCTGGCCATTGTTTTGGATGCCCACCAGAAGTTTCTTCCAAAGTTGCTGTAGAATTCATCCTTGTGGTGCTCTATATCGATGGGATGTCATCGTTCCTTGTTTATCACCAGACCCTAACATACTAATTGTGACCGAAGTGTTATCTTGCTCTTGCGGACATTCTTTGTGCATACTGCTCTATGTTTCTTGGCATTTTGTGACTCCATTTCCCAATACATAATACCTTGTTTCCACCACCAACCTCCGAAAACTTATTCCGTGACAATATAATGTAGCATTGCTATGTATTTGTGAGAGATCCCTCTCTAGAAACAGAGAAGCCAACTGCCTTTCCTAAAGTGGTTATGTTGTTACCTCGGGGTCATCCTTCTCACAAGCTTGGGCGCGATTGTGGGTGCTAACAAATTGGCATCGTTGCTGGGGATGAAATTGAATATCATCCTTGGGAAGAATGACAAAGATTCAAAGAAATACAGGGTTTCTGTGGGCAAACAGAGGTCCCTACATGTGAAAAAGGTTGCATCATTTTTCCTGGAAACTCCAGTACACAATTTCTATAAGATGACTCCACTGTGGATATCGGTGGCCAAAAACACCGATACGAGGAGGAGGGTTCAAATTACCCCGAAACTATGGACGATAGTGCCACAGACTAGACTGTCGATGGTGAGCGGTGGTTAGACATCCAGAAGGAAATGAATCTTTCACCTAGTTATTTCCAAAAACCCGTGTTTCGAATACTACGACAGCTCCACTAATGTCGTGATACTAAAATTCAAGTCTCCAAAAGGCTTTGGCAGGATCCACAACATGCGTAGATTCACTATAAAGGCATGGGTAGGCTCAAGGAAAAGACAACATACTTAAGATTTATCTTTCTCCCGAACTTCTTAGCTTTTCTAGTAAATATATCTTTCTCCTTTCCTAAGTTTGTTAGAATAATATATCATGGCTTATTTCACTCCAATCAAAGTCGTGAGTTCACTTCTGTATATCCTTCCCTGCAAACGGAGAATATCTCTCCCTCCTGTACATATAATTTTAGTTTAGACCCTCTGCCTGAGATTCCTAACATTAAGAGGCAACCCGATGGGCCTCGTGAAGTCATTTTCAAGATCATGTCCTTTCCACAAGACTTCGTTGCACCCAGTACCCAAAGCCGATACATGCCTCTTCGCTTTCCTAAGATCCTTCATGATTTCCCTGCAAATCACTATAAATACCTCCCTGAGTTTGATGGGGAATCTAAAGGCCTTATAGCTAAGAAAAATTTACAAGATTTTGAATATTTTCTTGATATTTTTGAGATAGAGAATGATCTCGTTTGCATGAGAGATTTTTCCCAATATTTGAAAGGCAGTATCAAAAAATGGTTCAGACATTTGCAGCCGAAATCCATCAATACGTGGGAGGAGTTCTCTTGTATATTCCTGGATTTTTGGGGTGAAAGGAGATCATTAGACCAAATGCTCTCAGAATTTTATTCTATGAGGAAACACGAAGGCGAAGTTACATCAAGTTCCAAAAAAAGGTTCATGAGTTTCTATTATGGCATGCCCAAGGAAATTCATCCCTTAGAGGGTGCTGCGAAACTGCATTATGTGTCTGTTTTTCCTCCTGATTTGTCTTTATTTCTATTTGAAATAAAATCGGTGTCATCACATAGAATGTTTGTTGATGTGTTGGAAGTCGAAGAAAATTTCATACTGTTGAGATGAATCCTGACCAGGGTGGTACTAATCAAAACGATGAAGACTTGAACCAGGTAGAGTTGCATCAGGCGAAGGAGGAGTTTCCTTGGCAACTTGCACTTTCCTCCAGTATACAGAAAGAAGATGAGCACAAGGGTGGAAAGGTGGGCATTTTTATCAGTTCATTCCTTTGAGATTGCAACCATCTTGTCGCAAGTTGTATCCATGGTGGATTCGAAAGAGATTGCAACATGCCTATATATGATGAATATGAGGATGACTATTGGGATGGCAGGTCCAGGACTTAACAGGGAAAGAGACGAGGTTTCTGAAATCAAGGCGTCTCCATATGTTCTGAACCTAAAGACCTCATATCAAGGGGAAATGTTTTTCTTGCTCGGCCCCATAGAGGAAGATGACGGTGCCCTTGCTGCAGCAAGTCCAAAATATGAGATTCTAGTTCCTGGGGATCAAATCCAAGAACATGGTGCATCATTTGAAAATTGCTTAGTGCACTTTGTACATGGTTCCTTTGGAAATAAACCCGATTACGAGCCGGATGGGTTACTTCTTGGGCGATTTTCTCGAGATAAGTAGACGACAGATTTCTCTGGATGTTGCAGTGCTCCTTATGGTCATGACCTTGATTATACAGAAATATTTTTTGACCAAGAATATCACCATGACGTAGATGTGCCTGGTTCTATTGAGGTACGCAACGCTGCTTTCTTCATGACACTTTTGAGGAATCAGGCTGAGAATTCCAAAATTTCACGTAGAAAAGTTGATGTTGTGTTACAAAAGATCAAGAGGACACCTCCCAAAGTTTTCTGAGACATCCCCTCTGCATGATGTTGGAAGAGTGGAAATTGGAACATTTTTGTCACATCCGACTAACAGTTAAAGGATTTGGTAGCCATCAGGGTTTCTACGATCCAGTGGCAGAATACATGGAGTAGCTGGGAAATGGTAATGAATGGTTTGGTATTTATTGTAAAGATCAATTTCTTTGTTATAACTCCCTGCCACTAAGTCTTTTAGTAGTGTTCTCTGTCCAACACAAAAAAAAACTGGAGTTTCTGGGACCATTTTCTTAGTTGGCTTCACTGGAAGTCATAAATCACTTGACCAGGTGATGAAGTCCAGTAGATAGGATAGGTAGGTAGAAATGAATAAGCTCGACATAACAAGAATTTGTTTCATAAGCATTTTTTCTTTAGTGTCAGCTTAGTTTTTCAATTGGTTCCATCATTTGGTTTAATTTTGGCCCTTTGGATCATTTTTGAAATATGGCGGCAAATCTGGAGGAGCCACCCAATGGATTTTGGCACTTGGTCTACATTGTTCTTTGCTACCTCATAGGGAGGATAGCATCCCTACCTTGAGCCACTTGTTAGCACTATTTTTTTCACTCCTTGTGAGATGACGAATAAGGAGAAACAGAGCAATCACATCCTAAAAGCACATAAAAATACCATTCACAGATTGGCCGAAAATTATGCTAAAGGGGATAGTGATTCCACGACGATGATCAGGAGGTGAACTAGATCAACAAATAGGCTAGTTTTTGCAAATATCACATGCACGATCCAAATCCCCATTGTGTTTTCGCAAAACGAGCTTAACTTGACCACAAATTTCGAGGGCCAAGATCAACAAAGGACAGATCAACGAGTGAGCTCGATTCCGCTGATTCAAAGTACTCGCAGAGATCTTGGTCCCTAAATCCACAAAATGGGTTAAAATGAGGTAAAGATCAATGGTGTGGATTGATCTGAAGAGAGATCTACGATGAGCGACGTCTCCACTGATCGGACAAGCATGGGACAAACAACCTCAGGGACTCGTGAAATATGGCCTTCCTTTACACGTGGACGATAAAGATCGAAAGTGTTCCGATCGAACGGTTGGAAATTTTTTCGCTTGATAAAAGTCACATGAAGGCCAGTTTATGACGGAAAAGACAGTCTCGTGTACGATCGGCTCATTCTGAAGGGATCCTGTCAACGGGACACTCTCAGACGAGTGCATAAAAGGCCGAAGTGACACATAATCGAACACCCCGATTCCATTGAAAAAGATTTATAGGAAAGAGTCGGCTCCACACTAGAAATCACGCTCCTAAACCCAAGAGTTCACCGCATATGACCTCTACACGAAGCAAGAAGATGTGGCTAAAGAGAATTATTCTGATACCATCATTAGAAGCAACCAAAAGGAAAGGAACATCAAGTCCATATGCCATGATCCAGATGGGCAACAATGTGGGATAGCGCTAAAGGTATTTTTCGTAGCCATTATTTTAACATCGCAGCAAAGAGGATGACATGACTATATTTTCAGCAGGAAGATGGGATCCCAAACCCACGTTCCCAAACGTGATGTCATCATGATACTCAATGGTGAAGTGTGTGAAGGTGTTGATGGGGTCATCACCTTGTCTAGATTTCCAACTCTATATAAACGCCATACTTCAGAGGCACCGAGAGGCAGAGACTGTGTGAATATAAAGGAGAAGCTAGGGTGGTTGAATGTTAGTTTGCTGAGAATTTTGGGATTTTTATAGAAAATCTGCAATGGCTGTCTGGTTTGAAAAAGTTGTCCGTCAAGGGGTTTTATTGGTTGGTGAGTGTAGCCCCGCATTCCTGCATTCCCCTGGTTTTTGCACCGAAAAAGCTCCAGCCATCGGGGTAGGGACATTCATTGTATTAGAGAGGTTTTTTGGTGCCAGCGAGGTCATGGAAAGAACCTTCATCACCTTAAGTGGACCTCCTGGGGCTGGTGAGTGCATTTTTGTCATAATAGAAGACCACACCCCCGCAGAGGTCGAGCCTGGAATTTCCTATTTAATGGGCATCCCTCCAAAGCCTCCAGACAAGGTTGCAGTCTCCATAATCTCAACACGTGGTGACCATTTCTAGCAGAGATCCGTTGGAGCGTATGCTCTTACTAGAGGAGAAGGGGTCAAAATTCTTCATCACCATCTTTGTGAATTTCACGTGCCAACTTTATCTGGAGCAGTGATGAAGTCGGGAATGGGTCGCGTCGTGCGACCTGCAGAAAGATCCTCCTCCTAGGAGGAAAGAAGCACAAGAATGGAAAGCCTCCTCAAGGACCCGACACTGTCATAAGCAGTGTGACACTTCTTCAAGTCCCCTTGAATAACAGTGTTACTAGGGGAGAAGGGGGTGAAGAGGAAGGCTGAACACAGAAGGAACACAAACCTTCTTGCCAACTATAAGCCCATGCAGAAAGGTGCCTTTGAGCACAGAATGAACAAAAATAGTCCCAAAAGAAAAAGGACACGTTGCAAACCCAACAAAAGGTTAGACGGTTCGAGCCAAGTCAACGACGAACCACCAAGGGAGGTCCCAAGACATCATTTTCAAGACAAGCAAGCCCGAGACCAAAAATATTGTGCTACCATTGAAACCTGCATGCGCGTTTTCTCCATGATGTTTTGGTTCATGTATGTAAACCATGGCGAATAAGCCACGTTCTAAACTGTTGGAATTTTGATCGTGATTGTAACTGACTTCCCATCATGTTTCGAGGTTAGACTCGGGGGCCTGAAGCACTATAAAAAGACTCTCCACCGAGGGAGAAAGGTTGTTGGTTTTGGTCGGAACTTGAGAGATTTTTGGTTCTTATGTAACTTGACTCACCTTTAATACAAGAAATAGAGTTGGATGTTGGCCTTTGGATGGAAGAAATCCTGTGTATTTCTTAGTTGTAGTCTGTGCTTTTCTTTTCCTACGTGAATGTACTTCTTGTTTCCTCTTTACATTATGTTTTCTTCGCATCCTTGACGTAGTGTATAATGATTTAGAATTCATGTTCCCATGCTCTGGCCGTTGTTTTGGATACCCACTAGACGTTTCTTCCAAATTTGGTGTAGAATTCATCCTTGTGGTGCTCTATATCGATGGGATGTCATCTTTCCTCGTTTATCACCAAACCCTAACATACTAACCGTGACTGAAGTGCTATCTTTCTCTTGCGGACATTCTCTGTGCAGACTACTCTATGTTTCTTGGCATTTTGTGACTCCATTTCCCAATATATCATACCTTGTTTCCACGACCAACCTCCAAAAACTTATTCCATCACAATATAATCTGGCCTTGCTATGTAATTGTGAGAGATCCCTCTCTGGAAACAGAGAATCCAACTTTCTTTCCTAAAGCGGTTCTATTGTTACCTCGGGGTCAACCTTCCCACAGCCTTGGGCACGATTTTGGGTGCTAACACCATGTATATTGGTGTCTCTCTTGTATTTTGATCTTATGTGTTTTATTTCCACATTTTGTTTTATTTTATTTCTTCACGATCCCATTTTTCTAACAAGAAGGAGTTGAAGATAGGAGGAATACTGCGTTAGTTGGAATTTATTCTCGACATTTCATGCCATAGAGTCGGGCAGAGTCGGGCTCATCATCAGGAGAAAGTGTCTCAAAGTTAATTTAGGTACGGATAATAACACATTAATAAGTGTAAGTTCATTTTTTAATTTTGATTTAAAGCTGCCAGTTTTAATTATTAGAACTAACAAATTAATTAAAGTTTATTTTAATGTTTATAATCTAAGTTTTCAACTTTTAATAATTTCAAAATATTTATTAAATTTAAACAATTTATTAAATCTAAAAAATGAGAGGTTAGTAATTTCCACTTTTATTAAGATATAAATTATTTATTTATTAGAAATGATAAAATTAATAACCAATTTTAAGTTTGAAGAATTTTTTTAATAATTAGTTGGTTTATGATGTTAATTTGATTATAAAATTATATCTTAATAATTAATTCTTAGTTAATAATTATTTTAAATTATTAAAATCTTTTCAAATTATAATAATTAAAAATAATATTCATTTTTACTTTTAGGTTTTAACCTAAAGATTTTAAAGTATCATAAATAGTTAAAATTAATAAAAATGTTAAAACTATTAATTTATTAATTAAAAAAAATTAAGAGAATTAATAATTAGAGTTTTTTGTTCTTATGTGTGTTATTGTTTTTAAGATGACAGATAATAAGGCGCCAACACTCACTGAGTTTAAGGCCATCATCCCTATTTAGGTTCAATGGAAATTTCTCTATCTCTATGGCCTCCCTGATTTTCCTCCTCTTGTAATGTTCCTCTCTAGTGATAAGTTTTGTTTCTTCAATGCGTATGTGGTGGCATGAGTGGTGGGCATGTTCATATAGAGCTGATTTTTTATGGCGATCATGCATGATGTCTGCACAATGTTCCTTGAGCCTCACTTGGACAGAGCATCCAGTTTCCCCAATATAGGGAATCTCACATGAGCAGGGAACATTGTAGACACCTTTATGTTTCAATGGTTCTACTGGGTCTTTGGAGGAATCTAGCATTCTGCCTATTGATTTTGGAGGAGAAAATTTGACTCTAATGTTCCTTTTCCAAAGAATCCTAGATATAACATCTGTTGTTCCTTTTATATAAGGTAGAGTGATCTTGGTTCCATCAATGTCCTTATTTTTTTTTGAGACCTGTTACAAGCTTTTTGGATAACCCTCCTAATTTGATTTTTGTTGTATCCATTCATTTAGAAGACATTGGACAAGTGGTCTATTTCTTGATCTAGGTGGTTTTCATCCGAAATTCAAATGGGTCTAGTTACCAGGGTGTTTAACACCCCTATCTTTTGTGTAGGTAGATGGTCTAAATCTGCATGTAGGTACCTGTCAGTATGGGTCTTTTCCTGTAAACCCAATGACGTAATGCTCTGTCATTCCATTTTGTGATGAGAACATCCAAGAATGGGATTTGGTTATCCTCTTCCACCTCCATGGTGAATTTGATATGATATGATCTGTTATTTACATGTCCTAGAAACTACTTCAAGCTTTCTTTCCCATGTGGCCAGTTTATGTTAGTATCGTCCACAAACCTCTTCCACCAGTTTGGTTTTAAAGGGAAATACTCAATAGCATATTTTTCAAAAGCCTCCATATAAAGGTTAGCAACTACCGGGGAGAGAGGGTATCCCATTGAAATTCCCTCAATTTGTTCATATAACACCTGTTTAAAGCTTAAGAAAGTAGATTTTAAGCAGACTCTAGCTAGTTTTTTTGTGTATTCATCGGTCACCTCCCTAAGCACTCTAAGGGCTTCATCTACTGGAATGTTTGTAAAAAGGGAAACTACATCAAAGCTAGCTAGAATAAATTCCAGCTAACGTAGTCTTCCTCCTATCTTCATCATTTACAGCATAAAATCATGAACACCTTACGAAGAAGTTGACTGTGCATGAATTCACTAAGTAATTTTATCAATTGTATATTAGGTTGGAATAAACCGATGAGGGTGGAGAATCATTCATGAGGTACGTGAATGACCTAAAATATTCCTATTAGGATGAGATGAGCCTGTCTAGATTTAGAAAATTTGGTGAGGCTTACCAATTGGCCTTGAAGGTAGAGAAGAAATTGTCTAAGAAGAATCCAACAAACTTATGGAATTCAACTACTCCAAGTCATAAATGTGTCGCTTACATAGGAATGAACAGTGGGTTGAGGAAGGAGGAAGGTCATGAAGAATGACAAGAAGAGGGAAACACCAAAGACTTCACACCAGAATACCGGTGTGGAAGTGAGAACCCCAATAGTGGAGGCACATAAAGTCAAAGAGGAGGATTTGGAGGACAACATGCAAACCAACCCAAGATATTTTGTTACAAGTGTCAGGAGCCAGGACACTAGGCATATGAGTTCCCATAAAACTTGAATATCACAAATTGTTAGGAGACAAATAATGAAGGAATTGAAGATAAGACTAGTCCGACCACAAGAGGCAGTACAATGGATATTATGTCAGAGGGAGGTAGGAATCTGATGACCCTATGAACATTGTTGCAACCATACCGATAGGAGGAGAAGGAACCAACACAAATGAAGTTGATCTTCTAGACAAAGGTGAATATTAGGACATGTATTGTATGACCATCCTTGATGGAGTCAACACAAATAATTTGGACTTGATGGAGGTTATCAATGATATGGGTCTGAAATATCAACTGTACTTGAATTCCTATAAAGTGTTGTGGTTACATAAGGGACACCATGACCAGGAAACTCCTAATAAATTTCAAGATTGGTGAGTTCCATAACAACCTATTGTGCGATGTGATTCCCATGGATGCATGTCATCTATTGTTGGGACAACCATGAAAATACAATCGAAATATGGTGAACAACAATCGCACGAATTCCATCATAGTCGAAAAGGATGGAAGGAAGTTACAACCAATTCCCTTAGCCAAAGATACAAATAACTAGGGAAATGAGAACAACTACTAGGAAAGGATGGTGCTGATGTGTTTAGCCAAAGAATTCATGAATGAGGAAAATAAGCAACATTATTGTTTCATAACCATTCCTAAATGTCTAAGCACCGACATACCAACGAAGGATATTTTGACTGAATGATAGGTGTTGTCAAAATTTGAGGGCATAATGGTCTATGAGATGCCGATAGGATTTCCACCGACAAGGAGTATCTCACATCAGATCAAATTGATCCCATGATTGAGTTTGTTGAACAAGGAACCAAATAGGATAATTTCAATGGAGAATGTTGAGTTCAATTGACAAGTCCAAGAGTTGTTGGATAGGGGATTGATCAAAGAGATTCTATGGAATGGATATTCCAAAATATATTTATTTATTTGTTGAATGATGATTTTATAGAAAGAATGAGCGACTTTAAATACAAATGAAGAGATACAATTAAGTGATGTGTACTTCTAATGTCGTAATTTTATTAATATTAATAATAAAATAATATTTAAATGATTTAATTTTACTAATTTACTCTAGTTCTATTACAAGTCATATCTCTCTCAGATACTTCATCCACGAAGTATTGGTAAGGATAGGTGTCGTGACCGAAATATTCATTTTCCCAAGTAGCTTCTTCATTAGGTAAGTTTTTCCATTGGACAAGGTATTCATTGATGAATCTGGAATGGCGTGTTTTGTTTTTAATCTCAGCACCAGTTTTTCGAACCCCCTTTCTGCTATGCCTACTGGAGATCATAAAAAATATATGCCTAAGTTTACTGGGGAGGGAGATTTTATAGCTGAAGAACATTTAGAGGCATTCTACAGTTATGCTGAGAATATAAATATTGAACAAGAGGATGTGTGGACTAGGGTTTTTGTGTAGAGATTAGATGGTCAGGCTAGGAAATGGTTCAAAGAGTTAACTACTGGATCAGTAGCTGACATTGAAGCTCTAGATGACATATTCTTGAAGCATTGGGGAGAAAGAAGAGACCACCTTTACTATATCACAAAATTTATCAAATGAGGAGAGAAAATGGTGAGTATGTTTCAAATTTCACAAAGAGATTTAATAAAATGTTCAACAGGATCCCTACTGAGATCAAACCTACAGTGACTTCATCCAAAAACACTTATGCAAATGCTTTTGATTCTGAGTTTTTCCTTCTTCTCGGAGAAAGAAGATCTGCTTCTTTATCACTCATGCAAGATGTTGCTCTTGAAGTTGAGTCTAATATTGTTGCATCTCAGAAAATTAAGGGAAAAGTGGACAGGAAGAAGCAATCTTCAGATCCTTCTTCATCAGAAACAAAAATGGAAAAAATGGCCAAGATGTTGGACAGCTTAACATCTGAAATGTCTAAACTTAAAGATCGAGGTCAACAACCTGTAAGAAGTAAAGGGCCAAATTATTTTGCTCCCATAAACCCTAATACTTTCCCTTACAGAAGGAATAACCCACATGCTCAGATCCTCCAAAGGGATAGGAATCCAACTAAGGAACAAATAATCAGAGCTCCTTTCCAAAATGTTGTGTTAGAAGAAGAACAAGAGCTTACTTAGGGAGAAGGAAAAGTAGAAGACAATATAAATTGCATGGAAGATGAAGTTGATCCCTCTTTCTTGACACAATCAGGTTATGAGGAAGCCCTCATGAACAAGCAGATCATTGAATAATCTTTGTATCAGGCAGATGATCAAGGAGGTTATAATTTGAGGTCCAAGCCTGCTGCTCAAAAACCTTTGATTGTTGCTCCCGGAAAGAAGAATCTTGTCCCTACAAAGCAGTCTGCTTCTCCTGTTAAAAAGATTTCTACCCCTGCAAAAAATATTACTGGTCCTTCAAAATAGCAGCAAATGCCATTGCAGCCATCAGTCCATGATCAAATCCAACTTAAAGCTCCACCACAAGAGGTAAGAACTTCTAACAAATTGTCTTATTCTTTCAATCTTGAGTCAGAAATTCAGAAACTGAAAATCCCTTTTCCCTTGATAGAGCTTATGAAGAATGATTCCTTTAAGTCGTATATACTGAAATCTCTTCAACCAAATACACTCATAGGTGTTGAATTTGTGAATTTGCAAGTTGATAATACCACAGTAACCCTAGGTCCTATGGTTGAAGAACTGGATGAGTCTTGTCCATCCTTCTATATATCCTTGAACATCCATGACAAAATCCTTCACAATTTTTTGCTTGACTCAGGAGAATCCCACAATCTTATGCCAAAAGAGGTGATGGATGAGCTTGGGCTCAACATCACAAAACCTTACCATGATATTTTCTCTTTTGACTCTAGGAAAGTCAAATGCCTAGGCCTCATAAAAGACCTTGTCATAAAACTCTCCCAGTTGCCTTCAAAAAGCATAGTGATGGATGTAGTAGTAGTTGATATCCCACCCAAGTTTGGCCTCCTATTGTCTCATTCATGGAGTAAAAGGCTAGGTGGCACCCTACAGATGGATCTTACTTATGCTACAATCCCGATGTTTGGAAGAGAAACCAAGAGACTGTATAGAGAAAATAAGCTTGCCTACATAATTAGTAATGAAAAGAATTCTATAAATCATCCCATCTATGCAGTGGACACAGAATTTGGGGCATGTATTCTACAAATAGATGATTCTCAGCCAGTACCTATGCAGCTCACAAAGCCTACCTGGAAACCTAAAGAAGTAACAACTTCTGTCTAGAGCATGTTTTTTTATGGGGCCAGTACTCAAGCCTCAGCAGGTGCAGGTGTAGTTTTGATTTCTCCTTCAAAGGAGACTATTCATTTGTCTTATAAACTTGATTTCAAGACTAATAACAATATAGCAGAGTATGAATCTTTGCTATTGGGAGTAAATTCTGCTAAGGAGATGGGAATCATATGTCTGGAGATATTTGGAGATGCAGATCTCATCATACAACAGGTGAACAACACTTTTCAAGCAAAGAATGTCAGGATAAAAGAATACAAAGATGAGGTATGGAAACTTAGAGACTCTTTCATGATTTTTGACATTTCCAATATACCTAGAGATAGGAACCATCTAGTTGATTCCCTTGTTGTCTCTACCAGTATGTTCATTCCTCCTATGCCTCCTAAATTGAACTATGAAATCCAAGTCAAATATAGGCCATCACTACCTGATAATGTTAAATATTGGAAAGTCTTTGAGGATGATGATGAACTTAGTAAATTTCTCCATGTCGTTGATGAATTTCTGATATGCATATTGACCAAGAAAATTTAAATGTAGAGGAATCCCAGAGGCCTAAATTGAAAGAGAAAATGGGTCAACACAATATTGTTCAGTTGCCAAGCAATCATATACCTCGAGGTCTAGTACCTCTTGAAATATCTTTGACCATAATGATGTCCCCTTCAAACCTATGAAAAGGGAGAAAGACCCCGCTACCCATGAGCACAATATAGGTAGCCAAAGTAATCCTAAATTCATAAGTTTGGATACTGAGTTGACTGCTGATCAAAGGTCAAAATATTGCAGTCTTATGAAAGAATTTGCTGATATATTTTCTTGGAAATACAGTGATCTAAAAACATATGATACAAATATAATTCAACATAAAATTCCCCTGGAAAAGGAAACCATCCCTTTCAAACAGAAGTTAAGGCCTATCAATCCTCTCTTATTGCTTGTGATTGAGAAAGAAATCAAAAAGCTCCTAGATGCAAAAATCATAATCCCGCTGAGGTATTCTAAATGGATTGCAAATCTAGTGATAGTGAGGAAGGAAAATGGTGAGATCAAGTTATGTGTCAATTTTAGAAACCTAAATAAATGCTCCAAGAAAGACAACTACCCCCTACCCAAGATGGAGCGTCTATTGCAAAGAGTTTCAAGAGCTAGTGTCATGTCATTTCTAGATGGCTTTTCAGGATACAACCAAGTTTCAGTACACCCTAATGATCAAGAAAAAACCGCTTTTACCACTCCTTGGGGTACCTTCATGTATGCCAAGATCCCATTTGGGCTAATGAATGTTGGGGCCACTTTTAAGAGGGCCATGGAAATAGCCTTTGTGGGATTAAAGGACAAGTTTATTCTCATATATTAGATGACATCATTGTATACTCAAACAGTTATGAATAACATTTGCAGCACTTAAAAAAGGTTTTTCTGAAATGTAGAGAATTTGGGCTATCTTTGAACCCAGAAGTCTCAATTTTCTCTCAGGGAGGGAAAACTCCTAGGCCACATAGTTTCAGCAGAGGGTGTGAAGATTGATCCAGTTCGGGTCGAAGCAATTCAGAAATTATCCATACCAAGGTAAAAAAAGGATATTCAATCATTCCTCAGTAAGATCAATTTTGTCAGGAGTTTTATTCCTAATTTTTCTGAGTTATTGAAACACATAACTTCCATGTTGAGGAAGGAATCTGAAATTAAGTGGACAGAAAATGCAAGAAACTCTTTTGAAGCCATCAAGCAGGCTATCATGGAAGCTCCTACTTTAATTAGTCCAGACTACACCAAGGGCTTCTATATTTTCTCTTTTGCTTCCTATGATACAATGGCAGCAGTCTTGTTGCAGAAAGATGATGAAGGTCTTGATCACCAAATCGCTTTCTTCAGAAAAACATTGATGGATGTTGAACTAAAGTATGATCCTATAGAAAAACAAGCTTATGCTATTATTAAGTCATTGAAAGCTTTCAGAATTTATATTTTACACGCAAAAGTCATTTCCTATGTCCCTTCATCTTCTGTAAAGGACGTTTTAACCCAGCCTGACATTGATGGAAAGAGAGCCAAATGGATTGCAAAGCTAATTGAATTTGATATAGAAGTAAAGCCCACCAAGCTAGTAAAAGTCCAAGGCCTAGCTAAGCTCATGACTGAAGAGAATTGCCATCTACTAGGCATGAATTTCATTGGGATAAGTACAGCAAGCTTGCAGACAGAGGTAGCAGCAGAAGAGCAGCATGATCGTCAGCAGGTGACCGAGAATTTGTCTTCATGTGAGTGGTATTCAGGTATTATTCATTTTTTGCAAAATTTAGAAGTTCCTCCTGAACTTAGCATGACTCAAGCACGGGCTCTTAAGATTAGATCTATTAAATTTTGCATAATTAACAATCTGTTGTATTGGAAAGATCCTTCTGGTATTTTGCTCAAATGTTTAGATAAAGAAGAATCAGTTCAAGTCATGCATAAGTTCCATTAAAGCATATGTGGAGGCCATCATTACTGGAAAACTACAGCTCACAAGATTCTAAGGGTTGGATACTATTGGCCTGTTATTTTCTCTAATGTGTGTACCGTTCTGAAGTCTTGTGATAAATTCCAAAGATTCATAGGAAAGCAGTAGCTCAAATCTTTTCCCCTTAGACCTATTGTAGTGAATGGTCCTTTCCAGTAGTGGGGTCTTGATTTCATAGGAGAGATTAATCCTTCATCCAGTGGTCATCACAGGTGGATTCTAGTAGCCACTGATTATTTTACCAAGTGGATAGAGGAAATTCCCACAAGGAATGCCACTCATCAAATCATCATGAAATTTCTATACGAAAACATTTTTATCAAATTTGGCTACCCAAAAAAACTAGTGACTGATAATGCACCAGCTTTTAAAGTCGATGCATTGGTTAACATGTGCGAGTCACTGGGCATTCAATTGGTGCATTCTACTTCCTACTACCCTCAAGGAAATGGCCTTGCTGAGTCATCCAATAAGAGCCTAGTTAGAATCATCAAAAAGCTATTGGAGAAAAATCAGAAGGGCTGGGATTCTAAACTAAATTTTGCTCTTTATGCTAATAGAATGACCGACAAAATATCCATAGGGACTTCTCCTTTTAAATTGGTTTATGGTACTGATTCTATTTTTCCCATTCAGCTAGTTCTACCAGTAGCCAAGTTATTTCAAGAGGAACATGATGAACCAAATGACATGGTAAGAAGAATGCTTGATTTGGTTGAGTTGTAGCAAGTTAGAGAATAGTTGGTGGAGAAGTTAGAAGCTCACCAAAAGAAGATAAACAATACTTTTGACAAGAAAGCAAAGGTGGACAATTTTCAGTTTGGAGACTGGGTTCTGAAATGGGATGTTGTCAGGCAAGACAAGGGCAAGCACGGTAAATTTGATTCTTTGTAGACGGGTCCTTTTGTGATAACTCAAGTGCAACAGAACAACACTTTCAAACTGTGAATTCTGGAAGGTGAAGAAATGTTTGGTGGCCCAGTCAATGGGCAATTTCTAAAAATCTATTTCATCTAAGGATTCAAATCCTTGTCATTGTAAATATCATTTTTGTTTTTGGTTTTTGCAAAATAACTCCATGCCCAATGGAACACTAGAAGATAGGTTTGATTTTTGTTTTACATGAAAGGCATTTGATCTGTGGTTCTTGGAATCTCACAGGGAGGATTCCATCCCCGAGTAGGAGCCAGATGTTATCTCCTCAAATAAATTAGACAATTTATTTCATGTAGTGTTAGGAAGTCAAAAAACATTTTTGAAAATTTTAAGGCTCATTGTGAGAGCTTTGGGTATGTAATGAAGTTTGAAAGACATTGGACTTTGTTTTTCTTCAAGAAAATCAAAGCTCGGGTTTCGGTGGCTTAGGCAAACATTTCAACTGTTCATTAGCCACAGAAAAACCTAACTTTCGAAAGCTTAAACATGAAATTCGGGGCTATTTTACCCACCGAAATCATAAGAAGTTTGAAGCAGTCAACACGCTTCATACACATGAACCGTCAGGATGGAAGCGTTATCATCACCCATTAGCCACCGAAAAGACAAGACAGGTAGTGGATTATGATTTGGTAAGAGGTGTCTAAATTATTTTTATGAGTTTGATGTGATCTGTTCAACCCCAACTCCTCTTTACCCTACACCTGTCCTATACATTGCGAATTCACCCCTACGTCATTTATTGTAGCTCTAGTTCACAGATCATGAGGCTCATCAGCTAATCATAAAATTTTCAAATCTCAATTTTCAAATGGAACCCTCAAAATCAGTACATTCCCTTGATTCATTCCTCATTCCTTGTGTTTGTTTTCGCTGAGCCAAACCTCCCAATTTCCATGCTATGTTATCCTCCCCAAGTTCAAATTTTTAAATTACAGGTGCAGAGAAATAGTTCATAAAATGAAGAGAGGAGGACCTACCCTAAGGAAAGATCTTGGTGATATCTGTTACCTGGAATAACACCCTGAGGTATGTAAACTATTCAAAGACGTAGGTTGTTATAGGTTTTGTGAAAAAATCCAAGAATCTCATTAGCAAGTACCAGAAGATTTTTCTCTCACATTTGATGGTAGAAAAGCAGTATTTGACAAGGAATAATTCCAGGTGGATGAAGCTCTTATAGCTGAAGTGACAAAGCTTCCAAGGCCTAGAGAAAATTGGCTTAAGACCACTGTTACAAAGAACATGGAATTTAGATCCTACTTGAAACTTGAGCACAAAAGTATTGTATGGAAGAAGATCATTTCTACGTCCTATCTCGAGGAGAAATGGCAACACCTGTTGAAGTCAATTCTTGTCTACATAACCTGTGAGGGTAGATACAATAGGGTGATGATCTATCATTTTAAATTAATGAATCACTTCACCGGCAGGAGCCCCTTGAATCTGCCTTTTTACCTCTACAAAAGCTTGACTAAGATGGCTCATCAAGTCAGATCCAAGCCAACCAAAATTGCAGGTAGATTATCTCATCATGGCTTGATCAAGCTAATTGTTTCTAAGCTGCTGCAAATGAGGAACATTGCCTAGGCATACTTCCTGTTCTGGAATGAATTTGAAATAGAGCTACAGCCAGAGGATAAAAAAAGATCTTATTCAAAGAAGTCTTCCACTCCCAGAAGTGGAAAGAGGAAGAGGAGAGCCATCTCTCCAATTGCAGTTGATCAAACCTCTCCATCTTCTAAGACTAAGAAGGCCAAAAGGAATCTATATTTCAGTGAGAAGACAGAGAAAGAAGAAGCTTATTCACAAGACAAGAATATCCTCAACCTACCATACATTGATTCTAACGATGAAGAAGAGCAAGGAGTTGAAATAGAAAATCAAGTTGCAGTAGGGCATGAGGATCTTCCCTTACCTACACCAAAGGATGATCAAAGTCAACAAGCTACAGAGGCTTCATCTAGCAAGCCAAAGGAATCCAGATCTCAGAAGATCAACTAGCTGCTAAGGCAAGTGTACGAATTAGAAGTTCTTGAAAGGGAAATTAAAAGAAGCAATGAAATATTAACTAAAAGAAATACTGAATTATATGACTCTCTTCAAGAACTGAAAAAGAAGCATACTAAGCTTGAAGAAAGAAATCTCAGATTGAAGGACAACACTAAGCTCTACAGAAAAATCAGGCTGTCAAAATTGCAAACAAAGGATTCAAACCCTCAGTCTCAAGTACATCATAATTTGGAAACCCTAGCAGAGGTAACCATGAATATTTATGATCCAGGGGCAGCCTGTGATTCTATCGCCACCCCAAACCCTATTCAAGTTGCAGAGACACCAGAAGAACAGCATTGAAGCTTTAAACCATTAAGGTAAAACGTGATTGTTGCAATTCTGATTAACTGTTAAAACGGGCTTTTCAGTGGTTTAGACGAACACTTCAATTGTTCATTAGCCATAGAAAACAGTGCTTTTGGTAGCTAACAGGATAGAATTTTGCCTCTACTAGCCATCGAAAGTGCAGACATGGCAGAGAGATCTTATTTTTCCTAGATCCAAGACTCTTTGACCCAAATGTTTTGAGGATGATTTATAATGATAGACAAATACTAAAGGCATCTTCGAGTTACAACCTAGAATAGTTTCCTGGAGTGCTAACAAGTTCGTTGGTGTTGGTTTGTTGCTTCATGTGGTTTATTTCTTGTTCAAGATGAATTTTCAAAATATGGATGACCTCATAGGATGTCGCTAGATAGTCTTTCACTGTTGGAACTTTGAAACTATTGATAACATATTCCTTTTTCATAGGAGGAGAATACCCATATAAGGATTCAAAAGGGGACATTTTGTTGTTGTATGATACATGCTATTGTACCGCTATTATGCAAGGTGGAGCTAATGTACCTATTGAGTTTGGAGGTCTTTCACGAAATTCCTAAGGTATCCTTAAAGGAATTTATTTATGACTTTAGTTTGTCCATTTGTCTGGGGACGGTAAGAGGTACTCATAGTTAATGAAGTCCCTACCTTATGGAACAAGTCCTTCAAAATTTTGTTGGTCAATTTGGGGTCCCTGTCACCGACGATAACTTTAGGAAACCCATGGAGCTTAAATGTATTCTTTACATAACTATATGCAACTTGGATAGCCTTTGTTTTTTATGAAATAATATTGAAATGAGTGTATTTTGTTAATCAGTCAATGATTACAAATATACGATCCTTTCCTTCTGTCATAGGAAGATTGGTGATAAAATCCATGGAATATATCTTTGACCATTTCTAGGATGGGATATGTAGGGGTTGGATAATCCCAGGAGAGTCATTGTTTGAAACTTCTTCCTTTGATAAGTATCACATTCAGCTGCATATTTCTAGATATCAGTCTTCATTCCTTTCCAAAAGAAGGATTGACGAATATTATGGTATGTTTTAAACAATCGAACATGGCTGACTATCAGAGAATTATGCTTCTCTTTTAACACCTAAATTTTGAATTTTGACAAACTAGGTAAATATATCCTTTGTTTTTACCATAATATGTCTTTCTCCCACGAGTATTTGAAGTTTTTTGCCTTGTTTATTTCAACTTCAATCAGTTTCCTTGTCTCTGGGTATTTCACATACTCAGTTTGGAATTCTGAAATCCATTCAGGAATAACTAAGGAAATAACACATATTGAGGCATCACTTTCATACTTACTTGATAATTAGTCTGCGATGATATTTTCCTTAACCTTTTTATACAAAATGTCAATTTAAAAAACCTGGATTTTTCTCACCCATTTTTGTTGTTCTGGAAAGAGATTTTTCCGGGTTGGGAAATACTTCATGTTGTTGTGGTCTATTTTAATAAGAAATACCCCCCCCAACAAATATTGCTTGCACTTAATTAAGGAATGAATTCTTGCCACATATCCTTATCGTAAATGACTTTGTTTTCTCACTTGGTTTTAACTTTTGACTTTCTAAGGCAATGGGATGTTTATCTTGCATGAGCACGACTCCTACGTTTATATCTAAAGCATCACATTAAATGATATATGATTTAGAGAAATATGAGGCTGCTAGTACTGGAGTGGAGGTAATTAGAGTTTTCAACTTTTCAAAACAAGTTTTTGCATCCTCATCCCATTTAAAAACATCTTTTTTTAATAGTGATGGTAAGGGAGCCACAGTTTGTGCATAGTTGCGAAAAAATATTCTATAATAACCTATGAGACCAAAAAATCCTATTAATGATGTAATTGAGTTATGGCAAGGCCATTTATTGATTTCCAGAATTTTCTTGGGATCAACCTTGATTCCCTCGGTTTAAACAATATGCCCCAAAAATTCTATTTTTTCCCAAAATTGCATTTTGTTTTGTTAGCCTAAAATTTGTTTTCTTCTAGAAGCTTCAATACTGTCTCTACGTGCTTGAGATGTGAGTTCCAATTTTTTTTATAGACAAGGATATCATCAAAGAATACTAGCA
The DNA here is from genome assembly GCA_001517045.1 of Pseudotsuga menziesii. Taxonomy (NCBI): domain Eukaryota; kingdom Viridiplantae; phylum Streptophyta; class Pinopsida; order Pinales; family Pinaceae; genus Pseudotsuga; species Pseudotsuga menziesii. Next base: position 85,566 of record LPNX010113067.1, read on the forward strand.
TGAACTTTCTTAGGTATGGACGAAACAAGTCATTCATTACTGCTTGAAATGTTTCCAGAGCATTGGATAATCTGAATGGCATAACTTGAAATTCGTACAAGCCTTCATGGTTACAAAAAGCAGTTTTTGGGACATCTTCTTATCGAATTTGGATTTGGTAATACCTTGATTTTAGGTCTAATTTAGAAAAATACTTTGCATCATGGAGCTCATCAAACAATTCATCGACAAAGGGAATGGAGAATTTATCTTTTATGGTGACTTTGTTAAATTCTCAATCAATGATAGAAAGTCTATAAATCCATTCTTCTTCCTCACAAGTATGATTAGCGCAGAAAAGGGAATCTTACTACGTGTGATTATACCAACATCTAATAATTCTTGCAACAAACTTTTAATCTTTGACTTATTTATGTGAGATTGTCTATATGAATTTTTTCGAATTGGAGCTGAGCATGGCATTAACTCTATGATGTGATATCTAGAACGTGGGGGGGTGGGGGGAGGCCATGAGGAGGATTTTGAAAAATTTCACTATGTTCCCCCAGAAGTTGTTATAATTCCCTTAGATTGACATTTTGATTTTCAGCAATTGTCCCTTCCATAGCATAACAATGTAAAAAAAATGCTTGATCCCTTTTTTTATCATTTTCTCCATCTTGTTTGATGAGACAATTTGGGGAGGAGGGAAGTTGATACCATAAATCTTGTACTTCCTCCCATTTTCATAAAATATTATAAATTTTTCTTGTAAGTTTAATCCTACTGTCCCCAACGTTTCCAACCATCAGGCACCTAAAACAATGTCAACCCCTTTGATTGCCATAGCATACATTGGCGATCTTAATTGGTAGTCTTTTATGGATAAATCAACTTTATGGTGTTTTCCATCGCATGAGGTAGTTTTGTTCCCTGGTGTTGATATTTGAAAGCTAGAGGTAGGGAAGATGAATATGTTTAATCATTTTTCTACCCTGGAGTCTATGAAGTTGCATGTACTCCCACTATCAACAAAAAAAGTCACTTTATCATTCTTTATTAGACAAACATTTTGAGTGTTTGGGGTTGAGATATACCTGTCATTGCAACTATTGAGAGTGTTGGGGTGACGATAGCTTCCTTTGTGTTAGATTCATCGCTATCTAATTCTATGTTGGAACGAGATATATTTCCAACTTCTTAATCATTATTATTATCATCATTATCATTTTTTCACACAAGAAGAAATTATTGTTTCTACACTCATGTCCAAGATGCCAATTTGGGGCATTACACTTGTGGCATGGATTGGCATCCTTTCTCCCATTTGTTTTTAGGTGGGGTGGGATATAAACCAATGGACATTGTGATTTTTGTTTTTCTTCAATTATTTTTTCTTTTTCATGAGCTTGTTCCACATCTTAGACATCTAATAATTTTATCTCGTTTTGAATACTCTGTTTCATCCCACCAATGGCAATTTGCAAGAGTCGTTCTTCAGTTATATATTGGAAACAAGTGGTTAGGACTAATAGATTGCTAAAATATTCATTCACAAATCCCTCTTATTGTAAACAAGTGATATTGTTGTAGATTTCGACTTATTCCAAGTCATGAAATCATTTAAAGAAATTTTTCTTGAAGCTATCCCAGTCTCTCACTAGTCTTTCTCCTTTCATTGCTATGTCCCACCACAAGAACTAGCCATAAGCTTTTTTATCCATGCACATTGCTGCAAATTTTAGTTTTTCATTGTTACCATATATATTGTACATTTCAAAATATTTTTCGATTTTGGTGATCCATTGAAACTCGTCTCGTTATTTTCGCCATCGAAACTTGGTAAATCGATCTTTACTTTCTGAACGACGTTGTGGGTTGGGACCATATGTGATTTATTAAATACTTCAACTTGATCTTTTAGTGACTAAATTTCAAGCTTTAGGTCTTGGATGTACTCCTCTTTTTGCTCATTTTTTTAAAGAGCTTGTGAACTGAGTCATCTTTTGACTTTATCAGTGCATCCTTGATCTCTGGAGGGTTTCTCTCTGTATTTCTAGTATTCATCTTGTTGATCTTGGGATTTGTGAAAATTTAGCCTTATAATATATTTTCTTAAATAGACTTGTAAAGCACTTTAATACATGTCAATCTAAAAATACTATTGATCCTTCACTCTTTAATTTAATTCTTTTTCCTTTATCATAAAACCTGTTTTTATTAACACAATGTTTTTTTTATAAAAAACAACGCATGGTTTCATAATACAATGGGTTTTTTTTCCTCCCTTTTCTTCTTCTTCTCCTTCTTCTTTTTACCTTTTTTATTCTATGACTTGTTTATAAAACCACGTGTGGTTTTTATAAACCTTGTGTTTTTCTTCCTTTTTTATTTTTATTTCCTTACCTCTTCTTTCCTAGCTCCGATACCAACTTAGAATGGATATTCCAAAAGACATTTATTTATTTATTGAATGATGGTTTTACGAAAAGAATAAGCGTCTTTAAATACAAATGAAGAGACACAAATAAGTGATGTGTTCTTCTAATGTCGTCATTTAATTAATATTAATAAAAAATAATATTTAAATTATTTAATTTTACTATTTTACTCTAGTTCTATTACAGTCTATGTTTGTGTCCAGTGTCAACTATATGAGCAACAAAAAAATACAGAGAATGGAGGACATTCACAGATTCAAGGGCCACCAATAGGATCACCATCAAGTATAGGTTTCCATTACCCAGGATGGACGGCTTGATCGACTGTTTGAGTGGAGAGACGTACTTCATCAAGATTGATTTGAAGCGTGGGTATCACTAGGTCATTATTATAGAAGGTGAAGAGTTCCGAACTGATGCACCAAGTTTGTTCATGAGGATGATGAACAAAGTGTTGAAACCATTTATGGGAAAGTTCATCATTGTTTATCTCAATGACATTCTGATATTTAGTAGGATGAATGTCTAACACTTGGATCATTTAAAGAAAGTGTTGCAGAAGTTGAGTCAAGAAAATATGTTGGTGAATTTGTAGAAGTGTTATTTCATGCAAAAGGAGATGGTATACTTGGGATTCATAATCTCAATCTAGGGGATGAAAATGGACACAGATAAACGTCAAAGTAATTTTGGAGTGGCTTGAGCTGACAAGCACCACCAAGGTAAGAAGTTTTCATGGACTTGTTAGTTTTTATAGGAAGTTCATTAAATATTTTAGTTGGATATGTGCACCATTGATGAGGAGCATGAAGAAGAGTTAGTTCAAGTGGATGGAGACTGCCCGACGATCTTTTATAAGTTGATGCAAAAGGTGACAAAGAGACTAGTTTTAGCTCTCCCAAACTTTGAGAAAGTATTTCAGGCTGATTACGATGCAAGTAGTTTGGAAATTTGGGTAGTGTTGAGCTAGGAAGGCCAAACAATTCCATTTTTCAGTAAAAAGTTGGACAAAGCTAAGTATAAATACTCAGTCTATGACCAAGAATTTTATGCCATTGTTCAGGAATTGAAGAAGTGGAGGCATTATTTTTTTCCCAAGGACTTTGTGTTATTCACTAACCATCAGGATCTAAGGTATCTAAATACTCAAAAGAAGTTGAAGCAGAGGCACATGAAATGGGTCAATTTATTGCAAAGATACACCTTTTTATTAAAGAATAAGTTGGGGAAGACCAACAAAGTCGCCGACATGTTGAGTTAAAGAATTGCATTGTTGAGAATGATAAATTTTAGTCAAGAGGGTTAGAGTCGTTGAAGGATGACTATGAATACGATGAAGATTTTTTCAAATCTTGGAAGGTGTCGAAGGAACCGTGGAGTGTCAATAGAACTCCATAATTAAATTATTTTATCCAAGAAGGGTACCTTTTAAGGGGGAATCGGTTATGCATCCCTAGAGGATTAGCGAGGTAGAACCTGTTAAGGGAATTACATAGTGGAGTACTTGGAGGACACTTTGGTATCGACAATACAAAGGTGTTGGTGAAGGAGAAATACTATTGGCCAGGATTGGTGTCAGATGTGAAGAAATGGACCCGATAGTGTAGCATATACCAACATGTCAAAGGGAGAAGTGAGAATACGTGACTGTATGCACCTTTACCAATTCTAACTGTTTTGTTCGAAGATATCAACATGTATTTTATGTTGGGATTTACAAAGACACAATAAGGTAATGACTCCATATGTTTGGTAGCCAATAGGTTTCCAAAAATGACACAGTTTATTCCATGTCATAAGACAAGTGACACCAATGGTATTGCCATGTTATTTTTCAAAGAAGTCATGAGATTGCATGGTTTGTCGAAGATCATCACTTCAAACAAAGACACCAAGTTCATGTGTCATTTCTAGAAAACAGTGTGGAAGAAGCTTGACATGAAGTTCAATTTCAGTTCTACATACCATCCATATATTGAAGTCATGAACAAGAGCTTAGGAAATTTGATAATATGTTTGACCATTGATCGACCAAAGTAGTGGGAAAATGTGTTAGCACATGCAGAATTTGTGTACAACAACTTAATGAATAGGTCGACAGGAATGAGTCCATTTCATATCATGCAAGGGAGAAGTTTTCATGGAGTAGTTGAATTAGCTAATCTATCAACGGGAACACAGAGAAGTGCAGACACAAAATCATTTGTTGACCATATGAAGGAAGTGAATTAGAAGATGGAGCAAAAACCAGAGAAGAGTAATGCGACATATAAGTTGAGTGCCAACTGGAGGTAACAAATGCAATATTTTGTATAAGGTGACTTAGTGTATGCACACCTAAGGAAGGAAAGGTTTATGAGAGGAACAAATAATAAGTTGAAGATGAATAATATTGGTCCATGCAAGATCTTATAGAATATATTAGACAAAGCATACATATTATAGCTACTTGAGAATTTAGGCATATCACTGATGTTCAACATTGCTTACATGTGCATGTATTAATAAGGGTCAATGAGTGGAATTGAGACTATCATATACTGGAACAAGTAGATATTAGTCTAGTTGACAAAATAAATTACCAAGGTACTTGACAAGCAAGGAGTCAGGAAGATGAAAAGTCAAAAGAAGAAACAATATATGGTACGGTAGAAAGACACATATTTGGAGGAAGCAACATGGATTTTAGAGGATAAGCTCAAGGAATTGAAAAACCACGGGTGTATTTCTTTTCAACTTGGCGAGGTTGATGCAAGGGCATCGTGTTGGAGACATTTACAACCATACACACTCTTTTTGGTCAAATTGGCCTAGTTAAACCACTATCCTAATTAATTGACATTAATTGACATCATCCAGTCACACCCACGCCTACCTTCAGTCAAGGAGGCTAACTTAGCCTTCTCCTACATTCGGGGAGGCTAACTGGAGCACTTCGGGGGTGATCTGAGTGATATTAATGCACCTAATAGCTAACTGGTGGTTACAATCAGCTAAACAAGTCAGTTAAGGCGCCTCCTCTCATTAAATATATTATGTAATGATTATTTAATGAATTGGTGTCAACAGGGGTGCCTCCACCAACTTCTTATGTGCAGTTCAACTTCAGTTAACCTCATCGGGGTTCATTGGAGTAAGTGTAGCACTACCTCTTGATGGTTGGTGAGCTGTGACATGTGTCTGATCTCTTTCAGTTGAGACTCAGTCATTTATTGCACTCCAACTTCAGTTAGGATGAGTTGAGTCAATTAGGGTTTTGGTCAGTGGTTAACTGAGTGTGAACCATGGCTTACAGTCAGTTAAGCTAGACTCACTCATTCAATTCGAATGACCTCCTAAGGAATTCAAATTGTCTCTTCATTCATGCTTGTAGCATGACATTGTAATTGTAATCATTCATTCTTTATGTGAATATAGAGTGGCTACTATTCCTGTAGACCACTTACACCATTTCATGAGTTATTTGTTGATTAATTCTTGATGAGATTGATTCTTTGTTCCTATATCAATAGACAATATTAATACATCGACCCCCAATAAACTAGTTAAAGACATGCAATTGAAGTCATCTGGAGTATGGCCAACAACCTCCAGGCAAGTGTAAAATAAGGAGTTGACAAGATATTAGGAGTCAGGTATATACCGATTGGTTTTGGTCGACGATAGGAGATCATCCCGAGGACTGAAAAGTTATAGACAGACGCAGGGACCAGTAAAGAATAATGACTCATGAGGTATAAAGTTCAAGGATGGTTCAAACCGAGGAGATGGTAAGAGTCAGATCAAAGCTGATGATGACCAAAATATGTCCATTGAGACAACCAGGATAGAACACATATAATTGAGGAGGTAGTTGGATCATTCATTGCATAGTTATGGCGATTTTTGCAGAGCTCCAAAAGGAAGGATCATGGCACAAGAGGTTGATTTGTATTTAATAAACAAGGAACATAACATGAAGCACTGAGAGGATTCTAAAACAAGGATTAAGTGGGAATTTGAACCAAAGAGCATATATAAATACCAGTGCATGACGAGAATAGGGGTTGTTAATCGATAATGGTTTCCTAGAGTAGAATTTCTCATGGTTATTTTGAGGATTAAGAAAACCCTCATATTGAATTTGCTAAGTGTTTTAATATCACAATCGATGGAGAAACATCTAGAACAAAGCATTAAATTTGCATTGTACATCACCATTATATTTGAATTCAATTAATGTAAATCCATAATTCTTTGCATTTGTTGTTGTGTTGTGTTTGTGGGTCTATTACATTTTGTTGTGTACAATGATTTCAGGTGACTAATTTTGTGTTTGCATCAACAACTTATTGCAATCCCTCATCAAGAATTTAACTCGCTTTGCTATTTTTCTTAGTCCTACATTAAGTAGATCATAAAACTAATAGTTTCTCCTTCATTTACCTAACATCCTTCTTCTTGGAAAAAGGTCATACAAGCATGAGAGGTTGTTCTATTAGATTCTTTATAGGGCCTATTAGACTTAACCCTTCATGAAATTTATGAATACTCATAGTAGTTTGAACCATCTCCTTTTGAGACACCTCAATTCCCATATATTCCTACACCATTAGGATCACTTTGTCTTATTCATAATATGGCTCACAATCAATTACCATCTTGGAGGTTATAAGGTTATTTAAATATTGCTTGTCAAATTCATGATTTACCCCAAGCAACCATAAAGATTTTTTTTGAAGTTTTATCCTGACAGAGGATGCACACTTGAAGATCGTATTAAGAGATTTTATTTGGTTATGAGGTTGATGAGTGTTGAACATGAAGATGTGGTATTCAAATTACTACAATATACATTTGAAAATAAATCATCCATATGTATTTTAGTCTTCCTCATGGATTAATTATGAGTTGGGATGACTTTAAAAAGAGATTTGTGAGTAAATTTGGAGAGTAAAAGAGACCGGTCGATTTCATGTGAAAATTAATTTCTCTCCAAATGTATAAGAAAGAGAAACTATAGGATTCAATACAGTATTGACAACTAGATTGAAAAAATTCCTTACCAATACTCAACCTGCATAGGAAGTTTCCATAGAATATTATACTTGAACTTTACAACCCTAAAAAACCATGCTTGTGAAAAGTGATGGGAATATCCCTTTGGCATAAAAAATTGAAGAAGTTAAGAAAGTAGAGCTTGCAATGTCTGTATAATAAAAAATTATACTGAACATGATTAGAAACCCACATCTTCTTCCAAGAAGTCTCTTTTATTGACGAAACATACTAGATATAATCCCATTGATTTAGAAAGAGTGGTGAAATTAGTCAATTATATTTCTAATCAAATCATGGTTCCGAAGAAAAATTATAGCAAAGGATCTTTTGGAAAGAAGCCTTTAGTACCTTTTAAAAATAGGGATAATACACCCCAACTCCCAAAAAATGATTCATCAACCTTCAATATGAATGACATATGTATGGATCACTTTTTTACTTTTCACCAAGCTAACCATTTAGAGAAGACTTTCCCCTATTCAATAAATTCAACGACTTTAGTAATTTATCAATTATTGGAAAAAATGTAATTCCCCATATTTTTATTGGACATCTATACCATATTTTGACATACTATATTTATTTGCTTAAAACCAGTTGGACTAATCTTGACTAAGTATACTATGTGTGTGCGGAATTATGAACCTAATTATATGTGATTATTATGTTTTATGTTTCGGATTCCTCTTATTAATGATGACAATTATGCATGCTAGTTTTCTTTAGTATGTAAAATTGAAAGATATGATGAGGTATGTAGATACCATTGTATGTTATAGCCGATTGAATGGATGGATCCCATGCACGTGATAGATACATATTAAGTTGTTTACATGAATTGATGATTGACATGGAAATATTGAAGTAATGTTATGTATATATGTGTCTTGAGTAAAACTAACACACATGTTACAAGGGCTAAGAGATAGCTGGATACTTGTCATGATGTGTGGGATAATGCATGCTTATGCTAGAAACTAGGTTTCCCTAACTAGTCAATCGATGACACAACTCCGATAACCACAATAGTAGCATAATGTGATTTTGATAGGGTGTTGACCCTAACATTGTTGGGAGAGGTGGAGGTATTTCCCAACGTGTATCCTTTGATACCCGAAGTCTTGGTAGGGTTTTGGCAAGTCACGTTCCCCAAGTTGTGTGATGATAATGTTAGTTTCCTACTGGGTGGTTAGGTCAATTTGATCAACGCTTCCAGTTGCGGGTTATATTTAGGGTTAGGTTGATATAGTCAACGCTCCAAGATATTTAAGTAGAGGAATGGATAAGAAACGAAGTTGGAAGTAGGTTAGGAAGGGAGGATGTTTATATTAGATTTGTTCTGGGTTGGTGGTTTGGGACACCAAGCTAGTTGCATTGGATACCTTTCACTTGTAAATCATTGTTTAATTAATTAATATAATGTTTGGTGGTGAATGGTTGTGATGGTATTAATATGAAATATTAATTAGAATATTAATATAAGTTAAATTAATACTCTCTTATTTTACTCTGAGTGCATGGTAATCCCTCACTTTAGCCTCATCCTACATTTAAAATAAACTATGCAAGTGTATTCATCAAAATTTTCATCATGAGTGCACTCATTAATGTTCACCAAAGTTTACTTATTAATAATGCATTAGGATTAGTGCACTCCTTAATGTTTACCTAAGTTTAAGTAATTGACATTACATCATGTTAAGTGTAGTCATTAATGTTTTCCCAACATCCGATATGTGAATAATGACAATGAGTGGTCGAATGATAAGTTTGGTGAATAAATTAATTCAGAGGAAGATATTTCTAATAATTTCTAATATTTGTATTCCCAAGTCTAATTAGGGGTAAAAGTATTCATTCATATAAGTTATGGGGAGGTCGGGACATTTATTAAGTATATGTATAATATAGTATGATGGATGGGACCATGAAAGGGGAAGTGAAAGGAGGACAAGGGGGTAATTGAGGATACTGGGGAAATTGGAGAGGGGGTTCAAAGATTGTGATTCAAATATTTTGGAGATAAAACTGTGAACTCTGGTTATTTCTTTTGGACGGGTGATTGAGGAATAAAAGTTGGGAGAAGGGAATTGGACCATTGGAAGTTGAGTGGAGTGTTTCTATTATGGTTATCAGAGTTACAGGAATAGAGGGCAAGCAAACCCATAGGCTTCCTAGAGCTAACAACTTCCTGCTAGTTGGATGAGAGGGTAATTCCCAGATTGGGAAAACTAACTGCTACTTAAATGTAATGGACTATAGGATTTGGACAAGACGAGAGATTGCTTGCTACTTCAACTTCAGCTATGGGGGAGATGTATTCTACTTCCTTATACTTAGTCATTTTTGTTTAAAACTTGGTATTGCTGCAAAAAGGTAAAAACTATATATTTACTATGAATTATGCTATCTGTAAAATATTCCATTTATGATTTATTGTAGAATTATTATTTATGCATATTTATGAATATATATGTAAGGGGAGTAGGTTATGCATAAGAAATGGTTTTTATTGGTAAAATCACTGAGAACTACTTCTTAAAACATTTGTTAAATATACTTACTTATAGTAAAACTTTCTCGAAGAGTAGAAAGAATTATCACCCATCTCTGATATGGGTATTACACAAACAATTGCTCAATGAGAAGGAATCAAAAGAGACTGAACAAGAAAATCTAATTTTAACACCAAATCATGACTCACCATGCTCACACCCTACCAATATCACAACTTTCCTTATTTTTTCCCATAAAAACCTTTACTACTCCACAAAAACTAAAGTAAAAACCCAAAGTTGGCTCAAAACCATTATTTTCCCCTCCAAAATAGGGAAATATGGCTCAATTCCCACCAAAAAGAAGTAAAATCCCTAAATTATGGATAAATTCCCCAAAAAATGAAAAGAAAATATTTTTTAAAAAAAGAGAAAAATTTCAAAAAAGGGGAAAAAGGAGGGAAAACCCTAAGCAACCCAAAACCAAGGGCCAATGCCAAGGTTTGTTGAAAACCATGGGAAAATATTTCTATAAAAGGATGGTGAAGGATCCCATTTTACACACTTCATTCTCACCCATTACCTTACTATTTTTTTCCAAAATTATGCTAGAAATATGAAGCTCCCATTTGACTTCCCGTTTCACCTACCATTGAGTTTTGGCTACATGTTTGTGACCATTGTGTGGAGAACACCCAAAGCGGCTTGAATACCAAGATCTCGGTGCTTCAACCATCTCGAAGGATCCCCTACTCACACTTATTGAGGTAACACAACACAATTTGTATTAATTATTTTTATGCAATAAAATTGAAAAGAATATTTCCCTACTCCTTTTGTATGTGAAAGAGCAAAAATAATAGTTTTATTTGCATTTGTTTCACGTGAGTTAAGTTTGTTTTTTACTAGTTTTTAATACTATTTACTAGGGTTTATTGCAGTAATTTATATTTGCATTTCTGATTTGTTACTAATACTTCCATAAGTATTAGAAAGTGCCATTTTACACTAGCTAGTGTGAAAACACTAACAACAGATTTGACGACCATACTGGGTCGATCCCTATGATTCTTCGGTATTGGTTTTTTTTATTTTTCTTTGCATTGGTTTTATTCTTTTCTTTCTTCCTATTGCATTGTGTTTCTATCTTTTACTACCTACTGCGGACATTAAAACCAACCTATTCTGACCAATCTCGCATCTTCCGAAGAGGATTTGTTTCGTCATTTTAGCATCCGTCGACTCTGTTTTTCTGTTCGGAGCAACTCAATCACCTATTTTGGTCTGGAGAGAGTGAATGAGTCACCCCTGAGACCTTGAAGGATGAGATATTCTCCCCTAGATCTAGGTAACTCATTTTATTCAACCAAGAGTGACTCATCCACCTAATTCAGCCCCTTAAGAGCGACCATGTCACCTAAATTCTCCTGAAAGGAGAGGCTTGCTACCTCACGGATAGGTTTCCCCTTTTCTTCTATAAAGAGAGACCCAATTTCTGTATATTCCTTGATAAGAGTGACCCAGCCGCTTAGATTCCCTTGAAAGGAGCAACCTGCTTCTTCGACACCCGTCACTCTATTTTTCGATCTTAGTGCAACCTAGTCACCCAAATCCTCCTGGAGTGTGTGACTTAGTCCCTCTTTATGTCCTAATAAGAGGGACTCGGTTCATTTTAGCTTTTGTCCTAGTCAGTTAGGCATGTTTTGTAGATATGTGACTTCCATATCTCTAGTGCCCCTTGCATAAGTGTGACATGTAACTGTTTTTACTCTATTTAGTTGATTTTCAATCTCGTTCCATTCCAACTTGATCTAATTTTTCCTACCTCTGTTTTCAACACTTCCTCTATTTTGTTAACAATTCTATTTTGGTTGTTGTAGCATGCTTTAGATCTAATTTTGTGCCAATTGTCGAAGGGAAAGAAATATATTTGGGGATACCTATTGCATTGCATAAAAATCCATATAGACATGTTTGCATTGCATTTCTCTTGTTTCAACAAACTGCATGGTGAATTTTATTTTTTTTCATAAAAAGTAGATGTTGAATTACATTTGAAAAAGAAAAAGAAAATATTTATTTCAGTTATTTACTTTTATAATTTATTTTTCAATTATATCTAGGCTACACACCACACATACCCCACACCACACCTTAAGATTAAAATGCTTGGTTCATAATCCCAAGATGAGCCTAAAAAATTACCATAACTAAAGCAACATTAACCTCTCTCGACGAACAAAAAATAATGTAGTAGTTAGGTAGGGAATCGGGAATGGGAATCCAAATAATTTCCCTTTTCCATTTACATATGAGACATAGATGTTGTCCATTAGGGTACCAGAATTCTCTTGTATTTGTTGAAATGGTTGAGACCAATTTTTCAGGGGGTCTCTCCCTTAGGAGGGAAAGTGGCAAGACTAGTTCTAGATGTCTAGGTGGAATGTCGCTCTCCATTCTTTACTAAATGAAACCTACTCATTGTATACAGTCTAAAGCTATGGGTAACCACCCTGGACATGCCTTGAGCAAGGTATCTTAGTGGACATTCTTCTAAGGATCTTATACCTAGGATCACTATCGGTAGGGGGATAATGCTTGGCATTAGTCATCTTCCATTTTTTTATCATCTGAATACAGATTTCATCACCCTAGAGGGGATATAATTTGTGATGGATTCCAACAGTTACTTTGGTGTTTTCATGCTCCCATACCTCATAGGTTAGCAGGTATTTTTATTTTTTAGGTAGAGCTGCTTGTTGGATTTTTTACCAATTTGTTGCCACTCACCTGCTATAGCACACGATTGCAGTGGGTTTTTCAAGATTTTATTTTTACAGAGTTCCACTTTTGTTTCTATATCTCCTCTTTCACACTCCATTGCATTAGGATTTTTTATCCTTTTTTCCTAAGTGTCCCATTTATTGAGATATATACTTCTGCACATTCAATTGCATTTGGATTTTTTAGCATACTTGCAGTCCCCATTTAGAATTCTCGTGCTTATCATTATTTCTCTTCCAAGGTACTCCTGTAGACTTTGGGGGAAATCCCCTTAGTTTGGATCCTTAGTCTAGACTCATCGAACCTGAGTTCGAGATACTTCACTCTCTATGGAACATTTGTTTGAGAGATTTGAGTCTGATTCTGACGTCTCTCGATCCGAGTCACCTGTACACTCAACCACACATAACCCCATGGCTACTCATATTCCTTCAATGGGCGACGATAGCCGTGACCCCTTTTCTAGAGGAGTAGTTGGAGGTGTACCCAAAAGATGACCTTTACTACCCAGAAACCCTCCTACAAGGAACCCACCTACTAGGAACCCACCCATTGGGAACCCACTACTGGAAACCTCTCCACAAGGAACCCATCCATAGGGAACCCCTCCACTAGGAACCCAACCATTGGGATACCTCTCATTGGGAACCCTCTTTTGTGAAACCCCACCGTGGAGAACCCTCCTATTGGAACCCTCTCATAGAATACCCCTCCACAAGACATACTTTAATGGGGGACCCATCCACCAGAAAACCCCCTCTATGGAATCCAACCACGGGGAACCCTACTGTGTTGACTTTTCCTCCACTTAGATCTACCGTGTCTGTGAGTCTGCCATTTATGGCAGTCTGAACATCCCATATTTGGCTAGCTGGATCAATGATCTAATCTGCCACAATCCCAATTGGCCTCCAATTCCCACCAAACATCCCTCTGACATCCCTAAGTTCAAAGGGAAGAGTGAAGAATACCCTTAAAATCTCATCATGCCCTTCCACTTATGGTGTTCCTTTAGCTCCATAGTGGAGGATTCCCTTCTATTACGCCTGCTACATGTTAGTGTTTGAGAAAATATGAAGATAATTGAACTTTAAAACTTTAATCCATAATTATAGTGCAGATAGATCTCATCATTAATCCAAAGACATAAATAAATCAAACCATAGAACACATGATGTACCCTGGGAAAACCCTCCACTGATATGGAGGATTAAAAACCGAAAAAATAATCTTAGAGTATGATTGATAATCGACAAAGAATGATTACAACACGATATCATATTGCTTGATCAGATAACACAAGAGAGTACAGATCATATGGAACACAATGTTGGTCTTGTCAAGTGCATAACACTTTAATAACAAGCCAAATTCAGTAATACAAAGAAGGTAGTGAATGTTTGCATGATTTTGGTTCACTGATAACATTGTTCACATTCAACCTTGCGCTCGTACTAATTTGGTTCCAAGTTGGAACTTCATAATATCTCCCACACTGAATATATGCATCCTCCATTAATTCACTGAGTTTTACTGCCTCTAACTGAGTTGTTAATTGATTGAACTAAACTGAACTGAATGGAATAGAATTTAACTGGACAGAACTAAATTCAACTAAATGGAACTAATTGTAACTAAACAAAACTGAATGTAAATGAACCAAAATGAATGTAACTAAACATAACTGAATGTAAATGAACATAACTGAATGTAACTAGTGCTTCTCCATCAGTGTCATCTTCAACAACCACTTGCATAAATTAAGGAGTTGATTCCTTAATTAACTAAAACTTGTTTATCACAACTAAGATTCAACTGATGTCTTATTAATTCGAGTTCTCTTGGAGGCATGCAAGGAAAATTTGAATTATCTCTCTCTATCACTCTGCTCATCTCTATTTAATTAATTATGCATGGTCCCTATGTGTTTAATTAATTAATTATCTATAGCATATCATACTCATAAGAATTGTTTCCGAACATATGATCACATGTATTACCTCGAGTCATTTAGTCACATGATAAAGTAAATCACTCTAGGGGTACCTAATCCCTAAAGGATACTTGTAGCACCTGTTGACCATGACTAGCCATACATCACATAGTATATCCTCAAGACTTAATACAACATAATTCATGTGAACTTAATACAACACAAGTTCTAGACTTGATACAACACAAGTCTTTGACCTTAATACAACATAAGGTTGTGGTATTAATACAGCATAAGATCCTATTACCAGCATCTGTCACGAATAGGACTTAATACAACATAAGATCCTAGCTTAATACAACATAAGCTATTTAACTTAGTACAACATAAGTTAGTGAACTTAATACAACATAAGTTCCATGGATGATATCTAAACCTAATACAACATAGATTCCTGACTTGATACAACACAAGTCTCGTGGGAATGAATCTCGAAGTTGTACTCTCAACACTCCCTTTCAGTAAGGGAGACATTTCTTCCATACTAATATTATCTCATAAGTGTCTAAACTTCATTACAGATAGGGTTTTTTGTCATCATATCTGCAATCTGCTCCTTTCCATACCATACCTTTCTGGATGATGTCTTGAATGAAGCGGTACTTCATTTCTATGTGTTTCAACTTGTCACGAAACACAAGATTTTTGGAAAGATTTATACAAATCTAGTTATCATACCTAATCATTGTAGGCTCTATCTTTTCACCGAACATTCCTCCAAGTAGATTTCTCAGCCATGCTACTTCTTTGCAAGCAGTACTAGCAACAATGTACTCAGCCTCTGCTGTGCTCTAGGAAACTGAACCCTGCTTTCTTCTAGAAGATGGAATCATAGAAGAAACCAAGATGAAACAATATCCAAAAGTGGTCTTCTGAGCAAGAAATATTAGTCCTCCATTATACGCATACCATACTCCATAAGAAACTATACCACGAAGGTACCTCAATATGTGCTTACCTAAAACCCAATGTATGTGTCTAGGATCAGTCCTGAACTAACTCAATATGCTAACTACATAGAAAATTTATGGCCTCGAATGTATCTGGTAGATCAATGAGTCAATCAACTACCTATATAATGTGGGTTTCACTGGATCCGATCCAGTCTCAGTCTCAATCTCATGGAGTTTCCTCAATTTGGAATCCACCAGAGTGCTTATGGGTTTACAATCCACCATGCCAAATCTACACAAGGTGTCCACTGTATACTTCCCTTGAGATAGAAATATCTCATCTTTCCTCTTCCAAATCTCAAGGACTAGGAAGTAGTGCATAAGACCTAAGTCTTTCATCTAAAACTTTGAGGTAAGCTCTCTCTTAAACTTAGCAATCAGTATTTCCTCTCTAGCGAGGAAAATATCATCAACATATAGAACCAGTATCATATGTTGGTTCTCCACTACCTTGAAGTACAAGTTGGAATATGCACTAGTCTTCAAGAAACCCAGTTTCTAAAGGTAATTATCAATTCTAGCATACCAAGATCAAGGGTATTACTTTAACCCATACAAGGCTTTCTTCAACTTACAGACATGGGACTCCTTCCCATATATCAAAAAACCCTCAAAATTCTCAATGTAAACTTCTTCCTTAACCTCACCATTGAGGAATGCAGTCTTCACATCCATCTGGTGAAGCTTCCAACCTAATATGGATGCAAGTGAAATAATAGATCTGATAGTAGTATAGCCAGGCACTGGAGAAAAAGTCTCCTCATAATCAATGCCCTCTTTGTAAGAGAAGCCTCATGAAACAAATATGGCTTTGAAATTTTCCACATTGGCATATGCACCATAATTTATATTGTAAATCCATTTGTAAGTAACAACTGACTTCCTCTCAGGTTTGGGAACAATATACCAAACATCATTCTTCAAAATAGAATGAAACTCCTCCGTCATAGCATATTTCCACACTTGTTGTTCTGCGGCCTCTTCATATGATGAAGACTCTAAGTCACTGACGCTGCTCATCAATGCAACATATCATGAATATCTATCAGGTTGATTGCGCTCTTTGGAAGCACCCACTAGTGATCCATGCCTCTCAACATATCTCAATACATATCAACACCATGTTGACCTCCTTTTTGTAGGAGGTTCATCAATGATAGGTAACTCTTCATGTTCTGCTGGATTTTCCCTCTGAACATCAGAAGGGGAAGAATCATCATCATGATCCTCAGAAGTAGGAATATCAGTATCCTCTATATCTATATCACATTCAATCTTTTTTGACCTCTTGATTGATGCCTCCTCATGGAAAGTCACATCCCGACTCACCTCAACATGTCTCTCACCAAGTACATAAATTATGAATGTCGTGGAGGTCTCACTGTAGCCAACAAAAGTTCCCTTCCTTCCAGAAGGTTCCATATTGGTTCTATTTTCTTTTGGAATGCTAATATACACAAGACATCAAAAAATATGAAGATGTGATATGTTTGGTTTCTCACCAGTGAAAACCTCTTCAGGTGTTTTCTCATCAAGGACTACATGCATAATTCTATTCTGAATGTACACTGTTGTACTAGTAGCTTCTTCCCACAAATAAGCATAAATATATTGATCATGTAACATGGATTCTATAGCCTCACAAACAATTCTATTCTTTCTCTATGCAACCCCATTCTATTGTGGGTTGTAAGGAGTCGTTAATTGTTTACATATCCCTGCATCACTACAAAACTCATTAAAGGCATTTGATTCGAATTCTCCTCCATTATCAGACCTTAGGGCATGGATATTCCTACTTGTCTAATTTTCAACTAAGGATTTAAAATATAACGGAAGGTTTCACTTTTGGCTTTCATGAAGTAAATACAGGCCTTACAGGATAAATCATTAATGAATAAAACATAGTAAAGGTGCTCACTGAGGGAAGGGGTATAAATGGGTCCACACACATATGAGTGTACTAAGTAAATAATTCCTTTATATTTAGTATTCCTTCTAGAAAACTTATTTTTAACATTCTTTTCTAAAGAACAATCTAGAAAAATAGAATCATGAACATAATCGAAACTAGGCATACCTTTCACCATTCGCTACAGACTAGGAATTTCTTTGAAGTGGAGATATATGAGTCTCCTATTCCAAATTTCACATGGGATAATAGTATTATGTGTCATGGCTGAAATAATATTTCCTAGGACCTTGTAAATTCCTCCTTCTTGAACTCCAAAAACAATAGCATTATCAAGGTTTTGGTTCTTTAGCCACAAGTATGCTTGATTCTCCATGAAGATCACATGAAAGCATTTATCTTCAAGGACATAAAAGAGAGTAAGTTATTCTTAAATATAGGGACATACATAATATCCTCCATATGTAGTGTATCTCTTGAATTCAGTTGGAAGGATGTAGATCCAACAGCTTGGATTGAGTATGTAGAATAGTCTCCCAATTCCACCATGCATGAAAATTGTTTCTCCTTTAGGTTGGAGAGTGGGCCCTTGTACCCTGACATGTGCTTGGAAGCACCACTATCGATCATCCATGTATCTTATCCTATGATGATAGATCCGTACAAAGCAGAGACAAGATAATACTCCCTTCTAGTCTCTTTCTCTTTGGGTGCATCTTTGGAGGTTTCTTATATGGTGGTGGAAGCATGAACTCTTCCTTCTTTTCTTTTCCTCGCATGACAATTCTGTATAAAGTGACCTGCCTTTTTACAATAAAAACATCAAATTTTTTATTTCTCAAAACCTTTATGGATCTCTTTCTTCTTTGCATAGAAAGTCTTCTTAGGAGAAAAGGGTTTTCTCTCTTTCTTGGTTCGTGTCATGAGGGAAAGAATCTCCTCCTTAGTTCTCGCCATATTGTTCTGGATGCACCCTTCTTCTTGGATGCAATCATGCCAAAGTATTTCAAAATTGGGATGCTCTTCTCTTCCATTTACTGCAGAAAGAAAGGTATCCCATGAGGATGGGAGTCCATCGATGGCGGTTTGAAGAAGATCATCCTCATCCGTCTCCACACCAATTCTTAAAAGTTGATCCTTCACCTGTGAAATATATATGAAGAATGAGGCTACGGTCTCATCTCTTTGCATATTCATGTTGCACAAATTGTTCTTCAAATCCTTCTTTTGAGTAGGGGCCTTCTTCTCATAAATATTTGTGAGTGTGTTGAAACACCCCTTTGTTGTCTTCAATGGTGTGATCACTGACATGAGATAGTTCTTCACGGAGTCATATATGATCCTCTTTTCCTTTGCTTGATTCTTCTTGTAATTGGTTCTTCCTACATTTGTAGTAGGTTCTTCAATCACAGAGATCACAAAAGAATCATCATCATGCTCTTAAAGGATATTAATCACCCTCGCCTTCCATGTGTTGAAGTTAGATGTTCTTTCGAGTTGATCTTTCGGTCGGATGAATATTGATCCCATTGCTTCAAGATATTGCTCAATGCTTCAAGATCTATAGAGGCTTAGAGTGTTTGCACAAAACTAAGCTCTTGCACTCCCTTGCTCTAATACCATGTTAGTGTTTGAGAAAATATGAAGATAATTGAACTTTAAAAATTTAATCCACAATTACAATGCAGATAGATCTCATCAATAATCCAAATAAATAAATAAATAAAACCATAGAACACATGATGTACCTTAGGAAAATCCTCCACTGATCCAAAGGATAAAAAAACCAGCAAACAATATTAGAGTATGATTAATAATCGACAGAGAATGATTACAACACATTAGCAGATTGCTTGATCAGAGAGCATAAGAGAGTATAGATCATATGGAACACTGTGTTGGTATTTCCAAGTGCATAATACTTTAATAACAATCCAAATCCAGTCATACAAAGAAGGTAGTGAATGGTTGCATGCTTTTGGTACACTGGTAACCCTGTTCACCTTCAACCTTACACCCTTACTGACTTGGTGCCAAGTTGGCACTCTATAATTATCTCCCACGCTGAATATATGCGTCCTCAATTAATTCACTAAGTTTAACTTCCTCTAACTGAGTTGTTGTAACAACTCCAAAATTTCATAAGTAATTTCTTTGTTTGTTAGTGAAGGTTTAGATCGAATAAAGATATAATTTGGTTTCACATAATAAAAACCCTACAAAGTATTCCTGGAATCCATCATAACTTATAGGTAATTATTATAACACTAAATTCTATTAACAATCTATATCAAAATCTATAACAACTGATATGTAACAATTTGAAATGTGTTACTCCATAAAAGAATTCATAAGGCACTTATACTAGAATACAGTTCCTAAGTATTATGAATAATGTACTTGCTTCCAAAAGTTGTTATTTCATACTTGACTTTTCATATGTCACGGTTGTGTGCTTAAATTTTTTTTATCATAAAGATACTATTCGCCCTATTTTAAGTATTGCTTACTAACCCTATTTCGATGCTAGGGTTACAGGTTTGCAAGTTCTACTTAGCTTTGTAAGCTAAATCATTTTTACTCTTTGTATTATTGCAGGTGTCCTAAGGAAAAGGTTTACCCACCACACCCCCCCCCCCCCCCCCNCTATAGGAAAGTGGGTAGCAATAAAATAACCTACTCAGAGGTGGTAAAACGGGCCAAGTACAAACCTATGGTGCTTTCCAGCTGGAGAAAAGGTAAGAAAACCCTAAAATAAAGTCAAGGGTTTAACCTCTGTGTATTCTTCTACGTTGTGAGTTGGTGAGCAGAGTCGAGGGCTCTCGGCCTTGCCAACGTTTGACTCTATGAACCCTCCAATGTTATTTTATCACCATCTCCATGGTATTCGACTTCATGCTTCGACTCTTTGTAGAGAAAAAATATGGTCGTTAGGTAAGTTTTCTCCTGTGCATAGTTCATTTTCCAATTCATTGCATTTTATTTATAAAATTGAAAACCAATTTTTCTTTTAGAAGTTTAACCTCTGAAATGTTGATTTGCAGGAGGTTCCGTTTGAAGTTTTATGAGGCTTGGTTTGAACATAGCTTAATCGAGGGTGGTGCCGAGGGGTCCTCATAAGACCTGTATACCCTGAACCCTACGGCCCTTGTTGGTTTATGGATGAAACAAATATTTCTCTTGGGTTTGGCTTTGTTTGGAAAAATACGCTCCTTCAGTTGCTCGAAACACTCTTGTGTTTTTTCTTACAATGTTAATGGAAGGGTTATTAATCTAATTCAAATTCATGTGGCTATGTTGGAGTTTTAAACATAGTTAATATATTAATACCCTTTGTTACAGATCGTGGAGTCTGTGGGAAGATGTGTTACAATATTTTGGAAAAAATATTGAGAATTTGTATATTCTTAGCAGAGCTCGGAACGCAAACAGTCCTTACGATTTTCGTTCCTAGCTTGGTTAAAATCATTGTATAAATTGTGTTAATGTTTAAATGGAATTACTTTGTATTTTTTTTTTATTAATATATATGCAGAAATACTTGTTCTCGCTATTCAGTGTATTGTTTAAGCTTAAATGTATACTTGGGTTTTGAGTTTTAATCCTGGTTCTGTTTAAAATCCTGAGACTTTCATTGGTAAAAGAAAATGTTTCTTGACTTGTTTCAAATGTAGGGTGACGTCATTCTAAAATGTTGTTTAGATTTCATTTTTAACTTGGTTTGCTCCTTCATTATGGTTCTTGGTTTTATTCTGTAACTGATATTTTGTTTATTATTCAATGAATAAACTTGTTGCATGGTTACGCTTTTACTATATACAATATTTTGTTGGAAAGCTCCACGCTAGCTTCCAAATTGGTTACATCCCAAACTTTGTTGTAAGAGTTTAGGATTTTAGTTGTAGGTTAAATGAAGTACTTGGAGAAATAACCCTACTGACCTTGAACTCTTGACCTGTATTAATTCCATAAATGAGGAAATTTGATTGATAATATGGTTAGATATTTTGTTAACTATAAATATTATAAACCTAAATCATTATTGGAAGAAAAAAATGATAAGCCTTTCGGATGTATGTAAAATCGTATTATGGGTAAATAAAGAAAACATTGAGCCTTTCAACTGTGTGAATTTGATAAAGAGTAAAAATCCTTTCGACTGTATAAATTTTTAAATTGAGTAAATTATTAATATTCTTATGGTTCTCGAACCCTGGCTAAAATCCATCGTGTTTTTAGATTAGAGTTTGTTTGAAAAGAGGGATTACTGTGTTCAAAAAGAGCAAACCCTAATTGTAAATGAAGTTCATTGTTTGGTTAAAATGATGATAGCACTGTTTATAATTTTTTTGGTCAATTCTGCAAGGGTTTAAAAGGAGAACTAGAGGAATACTAACTGATCATTATCTATGTATAATACGTAATACGATAATCTATAAATTCTACTATACTTAACTAGAAATTTACAGGAAATAAACTTTCCTATTTATTTCGAAATCCATCAATAAAACTAGAAACTTTTATCATACATATATCTTTCAAAAATAAGCAAACAATAAATTTAAGATAATAAACCAGTAGCAATATAGAACCTGTTAACTTTCGAAGTGGACAAACACCCAGAGAAGATCGTTCCTCCCAACCGTCTCCTGGAAGCAGCCAAGATTACTTGCTTTAGGACCCCCGAGCATGTTCACTGAACCACCAGGATGAAGATACTGTGTAGAGGCATGTTTTGACCTCTCTGTGACTTAGCAGTCACACTTGCAGTCAAACTCTTAACAATTCGCTTTAGCTTTCCCCTCATCGAATTTCTCCTATGTGCCTAACCTTTTAGTTTCCAGCAATCCACAAGGTTCTAAACTCTAGAATGTAGTGAGCCTCCTACTCATTCGATGTGTATATATATGCTTTCCTAGGTCTTTGGGTCAATTTTGTGATTAAATGAGCCACTTGCTCAATTCCTCTTTTCTTGGGAACATGACCACAATCATAGGGAAGTTGCCTCCTGCAACAGCTAGAAAGTGAATAGTGTTGCTTCCATTTGTTATTTTTTCCTTCTACACCAGATCATTCCTCCTAGTGGGCCAATGAACACTCTTCAACAGTCCTCTTTGGATAGGTGTCTCTTCTTTTAATTATTAAAATAATAAAATATTTCAATTACAGTCATCTTTGACCATCCTTGGTCAACAACATAAAAGTTCACAATAACTTTTAAAGTAATGTCTTTTCACAAAATAAAATGTTTTTAGTTCTAGGTGGGTTACAAACACCCCCTCTTAAGTTCAACATCATCCTCGATGTTGCTTAAATATCATCTGAGTCTTCCTGGAATAAAATTGGTTATGCTTCCCACATATGACTCTCCAATTCCCAGGTTGCTTCATCTTGAATAAGGTGATTCCATTGCACCTTTACTTGTCCAATGGTGCAATTCTGGAAAAGAATTTCTCTCTTGTCAAGGATACAATCCGGTTCCACCTAAAAATCTCCTTCTGGTTCTACCTAGATGACATTCCAATCGATGACATGAGTAACATCATGTACATACTTTTTCAATATAGAAATATGAAATACGTTATGTATTTTGAGATTAGGTGGCAAAGCTAATTGATAAGCCATTGGTCCAACTCTTGACAATATCTTAAATGGTCCACATTACTTGGGTGCTAATTTAGCACAACTCCCCAAATTAAAGGAGCTTTTTCTGGGTTTTACTTGACAAAAACATGCTCACCTATTTGAAATTATTTCTTAGTTCTTTTAAGGGCTGCATGAATCTTTTGTCTGTCATGTGCAATTTTTAGATTGTTTTGAACATGTTTCATTGTTAGTTCCATTTCTTTTAACAATTCAGGTCCTAACATCAATCTGTCAACCGAATTTATCCATGAAATGGGAGTATTACATTTCCTACCATACAGTATTTCAAAAGGACTAAGTTTACTTGAAGCTTGATAATTATTCTTATAAACAAACTCAACTAAGTGAAGATATTCTTCCCATTTCTTTGGATGATCCCTAACATGCGTTCTTAACATATCTTCTAAAACTTGATTTACTCTTTCTGTTTCTTCCATCCGTTTGCGGATAATAAGCGGTACTAAAATTTGATTTTTAGTGTCCAATACTTTAAACAATGACTTCCAGAAATTCCCAGTAAACTTAGGATCTCTATCAGAAATTATCATTCTTAGGAATTCCATGCAAACGAAAAAATTCCTTCATAAAAATATCATCAATATTAGCAGCCTTATAAGTACTTTTAACATGTATAAATGAGTTTCCTTGCTAAGTTTGTCTACCACTACCATCACATAATCATTTTGCTTTTGATTTTTAGGAAGTCTTGTTATGAAATCAAGGCTGATAATTTCTCGTTTCCAATATGGGATTCTTAATGGTTGCAAAACACATGTTGGGTGTTAATGCTCAACTTTAACCTACTGGCATTCTATACACCTAGCTATGTATTTGGCCACTTCATTTTTCATATTATGCCAAAAATAATCTTTTCTTAGCATTGTTATCATTTTTTGGTAACCATGATGTCCCGAGTAAGGACTATTATTTACTTCATTTAAAATCAACAATTTAATTTCTGGTACATTAGGTACATATAATCTGTTTTTATACAACATTAAACCTTTTTCATTCAAACTGAAATCTATTTTTATATTTTCATATTCATTTTCTGTAACTTTTTCTCTTAAATTTTGATAATCTTTATTCATTTTTACTCCATCTTCAAACTTATCATCCAATTCTATTTTATAGCTACTAAAAACAACTATAAAATTTAGATTTGCATTTCTGCTTAAGGCAGCAGCACCTTATTCTCTTTTCCTTTTATATGTTTGATCTCGAAATCATATTCGCTAAGGAAAGCTAACCATCTTGCTTTCCTTGCGTTCAGATTTTGTTGATCAAAGAAATATTTCAAACTTGTGTTGTCAGACATTAATAAAAATATTCTACCAATTAGATGATGGCGCCACATTTTCAAGGCATGTATTATGAGAGCCAACTCTAAATCGTAGGTAGAATAATTATTTTCATGAATTTTTAACTTTCTCGACTCATATGTTATTACATGAACTTCTTGCGTTAATACTCCACCTAGGCCCTCATTGCATGCATCAGTGCATACAAAAAAGTCCTTATTTGGATCTATTATTTTTAAGATAGGTGTAGTGGTTAATAATTCTTTTAACTTATTAAAGCTTTCTTTATATTTTAAATCCCATATAAATATTTTCCCCTTTTTCTGTAAGGATGTTATGGGATTCGCGATTTTCGAGAATCCTTCTATGAATTTTCGATAATAACATGTAATCCCCATGGACGATACATCCTTAGGAACATACCATTCCATTATTGCTCTTATTTTATCAGGATCCACTAATATCCATTCCTTGGATATCACATGACCTAGATATTGTATTTTATCTTTAGATAATTCGCATTGACTAAATTTAGCGTACAATTTGTGTTCTTTCAAAACATGTAATATTATCTATAGATGTTCATCGTGTTATTCTTTTGTTTTTGAATAAATTAGTATGTCATCGATAAAGACAACCATGAATTTATCCAAATACTTACTTAAGACATTGTTCATTAAACACATAAAAGATGTTGGAGCATTCGTTAGCCCAAATGACATAACTACAAACTCATAATGCCCGTAACGGGTTCTAAATGGAGTTTTAAATATATCTTCATCTTTAATTTTGACTTGATGATATCCAAATCTCAAGACTATTTTTGAGAATATTGTTGCTCTGCGTATCTAATCGAACAGATCATCTATGCGGGGCAATGGATATATGTTTTTAATTTTCATCTTGTTTAGCTTACAATAATCTATACATAAGTGTAAGGTACCGTATTTCTTTTTAACAAATAAGATAGGTGCTCCCCAAGGGGATACACTTGGTCTTATGTAATTTTTAATTATTAACTCCTGAATTTGTAGTTTTAATTCATTAAGTTCTAGGATGTTCATCCGGTAAAGAGCCTTTGAATTGGGTACATATCCTGATACTAATTCAATAGTAAAATCCAATTATCTTTTTGGAGGTAATCTTGGAATCTCTTCCGGGAATACATCTGAAAATTCTTTTAAAATTGGTATATCATCAAATTTTAATTTATCTTCTTTATTCATGTGTTCGTCATTCATCACGTGCACATCAAAAAAATTGCAACCTTTACATACATACTTTTTCATTTGCAAAGCTTAAATCTGTCTGACATAATCTTTTCGAGGTATTCCTTTTACTATAATTGTTTCTCCTTTTCCATCTAAGCATGTAAATGTCTTCTCAAAACAATTTAAAACTACTCTGTGTCTTTCCATCCAATCTATACCTATTAAAACATCATATGGCCCTAGAGGTAGTACATTTAATTTCACTTGAGTTTTGAATTGACTCGTGAACACTTCACAATCTTCAACATAGCTAACTACCTTTCTCTTGGTTCCTGTAGCTAACTGAACCAACCAATATTTTTCAAACTTTTTGAAATGCAAGTCACAACTTTTTACTATACTAGGTGATACGTAGCTTAAACTAGAACCTAGGTCTATCAAAAAAGATATGGGTTTATTCTTTATCATACCTTCTATCTCCACCATATATGTTTGGTGATCATCCTTTCAATTATCCAAGTTGCATTAATCTTGGGCATCTCGTTCTCTACATCACCAACAGTTGCTTCTTCCTGTATTGTATGCACATTGTTGAAATTCCTCTTTCTATTTGGATAGTCCTTCGCATAATGAGGTCCCTGACATTCCTAACATTTTACAGGTTCTCTTTGTTCATTATTTTTAACATGATTGTTAGGTATGCCTATCTTCTTAGTTGCTGTAAAATTCTGTTGTGTATTACTTTTGAAGTCTGTTCCTTGATAAGTATTCTTAGAATAGTTTCGGGTATTCTTTCTAAAATTTCTGTTGGATTTAAAGCCTTTCCTTCTTTGTTCAAAATTATTTGTTCTTTTACACTTCCAGTAAGATACACATTCTCTTTTATTTTTGCTTTGTTCATAACAAAAATTAGCTTTCTTCATTGCTTCCTCAAGGGTTTTTGGATTATCGTATTCAATTATATCCTTAAAGGTAAGAGGTAAACAACTCAGAACCTTTGTATCTTAGGCTTTTCATCGATAATATAAGGTACATATCGTAATAAAATTAAAAATTTACTACTTAGTTCCTTCATAGACATTGATCCTAGCTTAAGATCGTAAAATTCCTTAGCCCTTTCTTCGTAATACTGTCCAGACAAAAAATTTCTTTTAAATAATTTCTTAAAAGTCCTCCAAGTTACATACTTTTCCTTAATGTTTTTCACTCTTTTTATATCTTGCCACCATATATCAACTTTTCTAGTTAAGTTATTGTCACGTACCCATACCTCGATTGTTATGCAAAATTAAAAATTTTCTTAAGGAACGGCGGTTCTTCTTTTGAAACATAGGGCATGGATGTGAAAACACTCTTCAACATACATGCTTAAGCATAAAACCCACTGTAGCATTCGTTCCACCCTTAACAGATCCATTATGTGACCGAAAATTCCTTTTTTGCACTAAACCTGTCCTTTCCGCCCTATGCCTTCCACATTCCCCTTTCCACCTTTTGCTGTAGAACCGAGAATAACAAACATAGTGTGCGACACAGTCATTCAACCCACATTCATCCTTCTGCCTTCAGAACTCAAAAATCTAAAAAATATTGTGTGACGGAGTCAGATGATCCACTTTCCACCTTTCGCCTTCCGCTGTGAAAATCAGGAATCAGAAGACTAATAAACGACGGAATCCTTTAACCACATTTCTGCCTCCCGCATTTTGCCTTTCCTCCCTCCAATGCAAAACTCAGGAATCATAAACTCATAAATGACAGAATCCTTTATCCATATTTTCGCCTTCCACCCTCCAGTGCAAAACTTGGGAATCGAAAAACTAACTTTTTACCTTAACCTTTTTCCCATTTTCCACCTCCCGCCTTTCACAGGCAGATTTCGGGGTGTGGAAAACACACTTTTGCCTTGGAATTTCTGGCTCTTTTTCTGCTTCCGACTTCCACCTTCCTCAGGCGGATTCTGGGGTGCAGAAACCAACATTTTTCCTTGTCTTTTTCCTTTTTTCTACCTTCCGCCTTTCGTAGGCAGATCCCAAAGTGATCAAAACTAACATTCTTCTTTGATTCAACTTCCTTCTTCCGCCTCCCGCCTTCCCCAGGCAGATCCCGGGGTGCGGAAACACTTAAGTCAGATGACTTTTGTCTTTGTAACCGGGCTTATAGCCTCCATGATCATAAGCATAATACATTGAAACATACAAGCCATATACCGATGCAAATGCAAGAACATTGAACAACAATAAACTCTACTAAAATCATTAGCAAGAATTCATCATATTCAATTCATTCATAAGAAAATACATTGCATAAATAAGAATAAAATGGAATACTTATCTTGAAAATGAATTTGTCCTGTAACTAGGTATGTCGCTGCAACGTTCCACACAACCATAGGCCAGTCGTGTTCATTAATCTCTCAACACAAATGCTACCCCCGATCTAGGCATGAATTCCACAAGGAACTAGGGAACGACAGACTCACACAAAGCCATATCATATCACACATAGTCAAGTAAACACATGGTTGGGTTTCATAGACTATCCAGCTAAGCCAACACACAGTATGGTTTATCAGGTTGCAGGTAAACAAGCCAAACAGATGGGTTTCACAGGCTACACAACCAACACATCTCACCGTTGGGTTTCACAAGCTATTCATCCAAGCCAACTAATAGTTAGCTTTCACAGACTATATATAGTCAAGCCAACATTCACATTAAGGACCATCCAAGCCAATAGATGGGTTTATCAGGCACTCAGCCAAGCCATCTCACTGCTGGGTTTCACTGGCTATTCAGCCAAGCCAACTAACAATTGGGTTTCATAGGCTGTCCAACCAAGGATCACAAACGACCAAATGAACAACAAGACACAACCAAGCCAACTACCAGTTGGGTTTATCAGGCTTCCCATCCAAGCCATTATACAATTGGGTTTCATACGATTTCAGCCACGCCAATATCCTTTCAGTTTATCAAGATGCTAAGACAGTGGAAAGGTAGAATTACAAAGCTAGTGGCTCATTCAAAAGCTAGGGACACCTCCTCGAGATCTATATGGCT
Organism: Pseudotsuga menziesii; assembly: GCA_001517045.1. Classification (NCBI taxonomy): domain Eukaryota; kingdom Viridiplantae; phylum Streptophyta; class Pinopsida; order Pinales; family Pinaceae; genus Pseudotsuga; species Pseudotsuga menziesii. The sequence continues at coordinate 114,383 of LPNX010113067.1, forward strand.
TGACATCCACAATACCTACACACCCAACACAAGGAAGCATCCCCTTCTCTACTCCACAGTACCTCGGGCTATGCCTTCCCTTCAAGTGCTCTTCAAGGTGTGCATAGAAGATTCACGAGCCACTCTTATCTTTTTCATGAGGTTCCTCTCTGCACTAGGTTTATCAAGCCCATTCTTCTTCTCTTCCACTCTTAAGTCTTGCATACAGTTCAGACCTAAACCAGGGTGCACATCACAACAAACCATGGGGAGACACAACAACACAGAGCTTCACTCTGTAACACAGAGAAACAGGGTCTCATACCACTCTATAGTTCAAAATAACACTATAACACAGCAACCAGGGTCTCAACAAAGGAAAACACTTGCAGAAACAACTCTTCCATGACTCAGGCTAGTGAACCACGCGTGAATGAATGATCGTGAATTCGAATGACCAACAAAGAACGCTGAGGAGCAACAAATCCTTCTCGCGACAGAGGGAAATACCAGACTAGCACGCATTCACGTGATTATTTGTGTTAGAATAAAGAATGTGGCTTCCCAAACTGCAAGCTGCAAGCAAGCTCAATCACGAAATCGACTGCCATGCTTTGCTCTTCCCAAGACATTAACTGCCTCAACCATTCTTCTAGAAGAATTGAATGATTGAGGATAGAGAAAAAAAAGGGTAGTTAAAGGTTATGGGTTCCCCCGTTGACATCTGGTCTCACCCTATTGGATCAGGAGTTTGACTAACTCCCCTCCCTATTCCTTGTGAAATCATGCCCCCATCTCTTTCACGTTGCAGTGCATAGCTAGCTATGGTATTTTATTAAATTGTATATGTACATGTAATTCAAAATATATTGTGCCAGACTTAGCACTATAACCATAGGTATCAACCTTAATCACATATACAAAAAACACCAAATCAATGGCAGGACCTTGAACTTGAGCTCCTTGTCATGATTTAATACAGTATATACATCATGTACAATTTCAATACCATGGGGTCAAAACTGGGGTGTTACATTCCCCTCCCCTTCATTAGCACTGTCCTCAATGCTTTAAAAAATTTAACAACATTGGATGTGCCAATCACATGGCATCCTCCAGCTCCCACGTAGCCTCATCCGGACTGTATTGCTTCCATTGCACATTTACCTGTCCAACGGCTCAATCCCAGAGCACCGTGACCTTCCTTTTGAGGATGCACAATGGATTGGTTTGGAAATATCCCTCGGGTTCCACCTAAATCACATCCCAATTTATCACATAGTTAGGATCATGTACATATTTCTTAAGCAAAGAAACATGAAAAACATTATGAGCTCTAGTGCTATCAGGAAATGCAAGTCTATATTCAACTGGCCCTATTCTTTCAAGCACTTCAAAAGGCCCACAATATCTAGGTGACAACTTGGTATAACTTCCAAGCTTCAAGGAACTCTTCCTTTCCCTCACTCTAAGGTAAACATGATCCCTAACACATAATTCTCTGTGCACTCTATTCTTATCTGCATAACTCTTCTGCCTATCCTAGGTTGCTTTCAGGTTATGCCTGATCTTTGAAACCTCTTGCTCCATTTCCTTGAGCAATTATAGACCAACCACAATCTTGTTCACTGGATCATCCCAAGTCACTGGTGTCCTACACCTTCTTCCATACAAGGCTTCATATGGACTCATTCCCACTGATGCTTTCTATCCATTATTGTATGCAAATTCTACCAAGTGCAAATAATCCTCCCACTTGGATGGTTTGTCCATCACATACATGCGAATGGTAGACACTTGATTCACTCTCTCTATTTGTACATCAGTCTAAGGATGGTAGGAAGTGTTGAATTTTAACTTGGTACCCAAATATGCAAACAGACCCTTCCAAAGCTTGGAAGTAAACTTGAGATCCCTATCAACGACTATTACCTTAGGAAATCCATGCAATCTGAAAATCTCATTCATGAAGATTTTTGCAATGGCATCAGTCTTATATGTGGACTTAACCGGTATAAAATGAACTGCCTTTGTCAACCTGTCCACCACAACCATGATGGAATCATGTTGTCTCCAAGTCATTAGCAATCTTGTAATCAAATCCATGGAAATAACTTCCCATTTCCATTCTGGGACTGGAAAAGGCTGTAATAAACCTACTGGGTGTTGATGCTCAACCTTCACCTGCTGACATTTCATGCACTTTAAAATATACTCATCAATGTCATTTTTCATTCTTGGCCAAAAATACTGCTTTCTAGCTGTAGCAATTGTTTTCTAATATCATGGGTGACCATAATATGGAGCTTGATGGATTTCATCCATAGCAATTCTCCTCAAGTCTGTTCCATTTGGAATATTAATTTTGTTCTTATAAGTAAGAAGCTTATCTTCTTCCAATTTATATTCCTCATACTTCTTTTCAAGACTTTGTTGTTGCAACTTGTCCTTTATCTGCACATACATTTCATCCTCAACAGTATGATTAACAATATGTTGTCTCAAATCTAATTGGCAAGTACTGAGAGATGCCACATGCATTTCATACACCTTCTTGCTGAGTGCATCAGCCACTTTATTTTATTTTCCTTTTATGTGTTTGATCTCAAAATCAAACTCACACAAAACTCCAGCCATCTATCTTGCCTAACATTTAGAGTTGGTTGATCAAACAAATAATTCAGACCACAATGGTCTTTTCTTAGCTCAAATTTTCTTGCCATTAAGTAATGCATCCACATCTTGAGAGCATGTACTATGGCTGCAAGTTCTAAATCATGAGTAGCATAGTTCTTCTCATGATACTTCAACTTTTTAGACTCATAGTAAACCACATGGTTGTCTTGCATAACAACTCCTCCAAGTCCTTGATTGCAGGCATCAGTACACACCACAAAATATTTGTATGGGTCTGCAATCTTCAATATTGGTGCACTTGTAAGAATATTCTTCAACTGCTGAAAGATTTCTTCACATCTTGGTGTCCATACAAAATTTATCCCCTTCTTTTGCAAAGAAGTGATTGAATGTGCAACCTTGGAGAATCCTTCGATGAACCTCTTGTAGTATCCTACAAGTCCCATAAAAGATCTTACATCTGTCACATCTCTTGGGGTTTGCCAATTCATAATGGCTTCAATCTTTTCAGGGTCCATAGATATTCCTTCATCTGAGATGATGTGACCCAAATAAGGAATTCTATCTTTATATAAGTCACATTTTTTCAACTTTGCATACAAATTATGCTCCCTTGGCAATTGTAATATCAGTCTCAAATGTTCTTCATGCTCTTCCTCATTCTTAGAATAAATAATAATGTCATCAAGGAAGACAAGAACAAGCTTGTCCAGATACTTGTTGAAAACACTATTCATGAGACACATAAATGTAGTTGGTGCATTTGTGAGACCAAATGGTACCACTACAAACTCATAATGTCAATACCTTGTTCTTAAGGTTGTCTTATGAATACCATCATATTTGATTCTTACCTTATGGTAACCAAACCTCAAGTCAATCTTTGAAAATACCTTTGCTCCTCTCATTTGATCAACAAGGTCATCAATTCGAGGTAAAGGATATTTATTCTTCACAGTAATCTTGTTCAAGTGTTGGTAATCAATACACAACCTGAGTGTACCATCTTTCTTTTTCACAAACAAAAGTGGTGCTCCCAAAGGGGACACACTTGGCCTGGTATACTTCTTTTCCAACAACTCTTGCAGCTACATCTTCAGCTCTAGAAATTATGGTGTACTCATCCTGTAGGGTTTCTTAGACACTTGTGTTTCTCCAGGCACAAGGTCAATTGGAAAATAAATGTCTCTCTTTGGAGGAATCCCTGGAATTTAATCAAGAGAAACATCCCTGAATTCATGCAATACATGAAATTCCTCCAACCTAGGAGTTTCATTCTCTGCTACCTCCAAAACATGGGCTGCATACAATCTACATCCTTTCCTACATAACTTCTTCAGCTGCATTTCTGAAATATGCCTAATAGAAATCACCTTTGGAATGCCTCTTACAACCCTTGGATTTCCCTCTTCATCCATTCATTCAAAAGTCTTATTGTAACAATCAATCTTAACTCTGTGAACTTCTAACCAATCCATTCCATTGGGAATATCATAGGAACCAAGTGGTAGAACATTCAGGTCTGCACATGTGACTAACCCATCCATGACTAAGGAACATTTCTCTACCACTTCACTAATGTTTCTCTTAGTTCCAGTGGCTAGTTGAACTAACCATGATTTTCTATGCTTCAACTTCTTAAAAGCACAATTCTCTATAATTGTAGGAGTGATATAATTGTGAGTAGATCCAGGGTCAATAAAAATAGAAATAGATTGCTCAACAATCTTACCTGCAACTTCAACCACAATTGACTGATGATCTTCTTGGCGGTCCTCTAGTGCTGCATAAATTCTAGGGACAAACCTTTCTACTTGACCCCACAATTTCAACTTCTTGGATGTTGTGAGATTGCCTTACATACCCATTCTCAAGTGGACAATTCCTGCACATATGGTTTTCTCCACATATCCAGCATTGGAGTGGTTCTTTGATCTCTTTAGGATCTCTTGGCCTATCTCCCATCACTCTGGATGGCTTAGTCACAGCTTGTGATGGTTGCCTTTGCTGATTTCAAAAGTGAGAAGGTTTGAAACCTTTCTTCCTTTGGTAAAACTTCCCATTCTTCTTGTCCTTACATGCCTTATGGATATCTGGTTTGCCTTTGTTATGATCATAGCAATACTTAGCCTTCCTGATATCCTCTTCTAGAGTTCTAGGTTCTTTCAATTAAATTTTGTCTTTGTAAGACTGAGGTAACCCACTCAGAAAGCATTGAGTTTTCACTTTATCATCTCTAATGTACTTGACATACCTCAGCAACTCCAAGAATTTATTTGCATCCTCTTCCATGGTCAGCTGTCCCAATTTCAACTCATGGGACTCTTTGATCTTGTCATCATAGTACCTGTTAGAGAGGTACTTCTGCTTGGAAAACTTCTTGAACTTCTTCCACACGATCTTTCTTTCATTGATATTCCTCACTTACCTAAGGTGCTCCCACCATATAAATGCTCTTCCATTCAGATTAAAGATGGCTACCATTTCCTTCATATTTCCATAGTAGTCTTGGACTTTGAAATATATCTTCATCCCAAGAAGCCAAGATTCAGCTTCTTGACCAATATTTACCTCACCATTAAAGGTAGGAGGCCTTTCCTTCTTAAATTCATCACGTGAGTTATTCCGACAATGCCCCTTCCTCTTATTCCTGTGAGATGAAGAGATGGAACCCCCAGTGGATCCTTCAAAGTGAGATGACCCACTAGAAGATCTCTTTCTTCTTCTGGCACTGCTCTTACTTCCTTCCGGATTTATTGTCTGATGCCCAGAGTTCATCCGCCTTTGGATAACTATCAAACTCTACAACATGGCTGCGTTCAGCTAATTCTGCTCTTCCTGATCTTTAATCATTCTTTCATTATCTTCTCTGGACTCTGCATCTCCACCCTTAGGCTTCTCATGGTGGCAGTAAAATCTAGGGGAGTATCTTGATATCTTCTTCCGTTGGATTCTTTTTCATCATTTCTAGCTCGGATGTTTCCCCCCATGGCATCTGCCATGTGCCCATATGGATCATGTGCATCATCCATATTGTAGGTCCTCATGGCCAAGCCAAAACCAACTTTCCCAATCTACACTATGACTATGCAAAAATGTGTTAATAAACACACACTGTTAGATAATCTCATAATTCAAAAATCACTTATCGACTGTTCATTGCAAGTGTGGACGGTCGATATCGTGGTAGAACCAGATCTGTGGCCAAGATGAATTTCGTAAATAAAAGAACGAGGAGGATAAAAAGGCATTGAGTTGAGAAATTGGAAACTAATCACCATGATCGAGATTTAAGATCAACGGACGAGGTTGATCCTCAAGCAGATCAATGAATGACAATGATTTCACTGGGAGAACTAGAGCGAACAAAGAAAATTTTATTGTGCATGATAGGAAACGTGTGTAAATGACGTGTCCCCTCCCCATTGGATATCACGCTCGAATATTGGAGGTTTGAAAGTCACTTTATGGAGTGTGCAATATTTATGTAATTGGGTTCACTGTCAATTTGAAGTCCGCTCTTTAATGAGCGCTGCCTGAGACATTAGTCAGGTTAGTTAGATTTAGCGGTTCTGCTAAATAACACTTTGTCTTGCTACAGTTTTCTTTCTGCAAGACATTTAACTTGGCCCATTTAGGCCCAATGTCACGTACCCATACCCTGATTATCATACAAAATTAAAAATTATCTTAAGGAACCATAGTTCTTATTTTGAAATAGGGCATGGCCGTGAAAACACTCTTCAACATACATGCTTAAGCATACAACCCACTATAGTAGTCATTCCTCCCTTGACAGATCCATTTTGTAACCAAAAATGCCTTTTCTGCACCGGACCTGTCCTTTCTACCCTTCGCCTTCTGCATTCCCCTTTCCATATTCTGCTACGGAATCAAGAATCAGAAACATAGGGTCACCAGCCACTCTTATCTTTTCGTGAGGTTCCTCTCTGCACTAGGTTTATCAAGCCCATTCCTCTTCTCTTCCACTCCTAAGTCTTGCATACAGTTCAGACCCAAACCAGGGTGCACATCACAACAAACCATAGGGAGACGCAACAACACATGGATTCAATCTGTAACACAGAGAAACATGGTCTCATACCACTCTGTAGTTTAGAATAACATTGTAACACTGTAACCAGGGTCTCAACAAAGGAAAATACTTGCAGAAACAACTCTTCCGCGACTCAGGCTAGTGAACCACACATGAATGAATGACCGTGAATCCGAATGAACAACCAAGAACACTGAGGAGAAATAAAACCCTCTTGTGACTGAGGGAAAGAACGGACTGGCACACATTCACGTGCTTACTTGCATTAGAAGCAAGAATGTGTCTTCCCAACTGCAGGCTGCAGGCAAGCTCAGTCACAAAATCGACTATCATGCCTTGCTCTGCCCAAGACATTAACTGCCTCAACCATTCTTCTGGAAGAATTGAATGATTGCAGATAGAGGAAAAAAAGGTAGCTAAGGGTTCTGGGTTCCCCCATTGACATCTAGTCTCACCCTATTGGCTCAGGAGTTTGACTAACTCCCCTCCCTATTCCTTGTGAAATCATGCCCCCATATATTTCATGTTGCAGTGCATAGATAGCTTTGGTATTTTATTAAATTGTATATATGAATGCTAATTCAAAATATATTGTGCCAGACTTTGTACTATAACCATATGTATCAACCTTGATCACCTATACACAAAACACCAAATCAATGGCAAGGCCTTGGCCTTGAGCTCATCGCCATGATTTAATACAATACATACATCATGTATAATTTCAATACTATGGGGTCATAACCGAGGTGTTACAGTTATAAATAACCATTCTATCTTTCATCTTGTCTGAGTAATTATAGATTTAAAAATATTGTTTCATACCTGACAACCATGCCTCAACTTCTTCTCCTTTTTCCACCTCACCATTAAACATTGGCGATTTTATCTTCTTAAACTCTACTAAAATTTATTCATAAGGTTTATATTTTTTCTTTTTATAATTGTTGTCACTATCACTACTTTCACTGGAATATTTATGCTTCTCTCTGTGTGACCTAACCTTAATTCCTGAAGAGGAATTACTTTTATTATCAGAGAATTTTAACTTCTTACCTTTACGCTTGTAGGATATAGTTCGAGATTCATATTCATGTTCTTTTCTTTTATCCTTTCCTTTGTTATGTAATTTATCCAACAATATTTGACTTAATTCTTCCTGTGCTCTTAGGATTCTTTCATTATCTTCCTTAACATTATGTAATTCAACTTTTCAATCTTTGACAATTTAAAGTGATTCAGATGGTTGATTATTTAGTTCCACGTATATATTATTTGGATTATTATGATGTGATCCATCTTCAGCAGATGCCTCTACTCCTTCCATTTCCTGCAAAATAAAAATTTATATTTCTATACAGAACAATTTTTAAACATAAGTCAATATTTTGTTTTTCGTTTTTTCGTATTTGAGCATGCGAGTTGAGCCAACTTTGGGCCTAGTGTTTGAAACCTGGCTCTGATACCACATGTAACAACTCCAAAATTTCATAAGTGTTTTTTTTTGCTATAGAAAGTTTAGATCAAATAAAGATCTAATTTGGTTTCACATAATAAAAACCCTACAAAGTATTCCTCGTAATTATTATAACACTGAATTCTATTAACAATCTATATCAAAATCTATAACAACTGATATGCAACAATTTGAAATGTGTTACTCCATAAAGGAATTCATAAGGTACTTATACTAGAATACAATTCCTAAGTCTTATGAATAATGCACTTGCTTCCAAAAGTTGTTATGTCATACTTGACTTGTCGTATGTCACCGTTGTGTGCTTAAATTATTTTCTCATCAAGATATTCAACTTGTTTTAAGTATTGCTTACTAACCCTATTTTGATGCTAGGGTTACAAGTTTGCATGTCTTACTTATCTTTGTAAGCTAAATCATTTTTACTCTTTGTATTATTGTAGGTGTCCTAAGGAAAAGGTTTAGCACCCCCCCACCCCCCCCGCTATGTTCCTAATCACTAAAAGCTAAGCTAAAGAGTTACCAAGGTGTTGTAAAAAGACTGAAGGAAAATTGAATTGAGACTAAACTATAGCAAAGTGGGTATCAATAAAATAACCTACGTGGAGGTGGTAAAACGCACCAAGTAAAAACCTATAGTGCTTTTCAGCTAGTGAAAAGGTAAGAAAACCCTAAAATAAAGTCAAGGGTTTAACCTTTGCGTATTCTTTTGCGTTGTGAGTTGGTGGGGAGATTCGAGGGCTCTCGACCTTCCCAACATTCGACTCTGTGAACCCTCCAACGTTGTTTTATCACCTTCTCCATGGTATTCGAATTCATGCTTCAGCACTTTGCGAAGAAAAAAGATGGTCATTGGGTAAGTTTGCTCCTGTGCATAGTTCATTTTCCATTTCGTTGCATTTTATTTATAAAATCAAAAACTAGTTTTTCTTTTAGAAGTTTAACCTCTGAAATGTTGATTTGCAGGAGATTCCGTTTGAAGTTTTTACGAGGCTTGGTTTGAACAGAGCTTAGTCGAGGGTGGCATCGAGGGGTCTTGGTAAGAACTCTATACCCTGAACCCTGCGGTCCTTGTTGGTCTATGGATGGAACAGAGCTTTCTCTTGGGTTTGGCTTTGTTTGGAAAAATATGTTCCTTCAATTGCTGGTAACACTCTTGTGTTTTTCCTTACGACGTTAATGACAGGGTTATTAATCTAATTCAAAATCCTGCGCTATGTTGGGGTTTTAAACAGAGTTAATATATTAATCCCCTTTGTTACAGACTGTGGAGTCTGTGGGAAGATGTGTTACAGTCATTTTGGAAAAAATATTGAGAATTTGTATATTCTTAGCAGAGTTGGGAAGGCAAAAAGTCCTTATGATTTTCGTTCCTAGCTTGGTTAAAATCGTTGTATAAATGGTGTTAATGTATGAATGACATTACTTTGTATATTTTGTTATTAATATATATGAAGAAATACTTGCTCTTGCTGTTCAATGTATTGTTTAAGCTTAAATGTGTACTTTGGTTTTGAGTTTTAATCATGGTTCTATATAAAATCCTGAGACTTTCGTTGGTAAAAGAAAATGTTTCTTGACTTGTTTCGAACTTAGGGTGTCATCATTCTAAAATGTTGTTTAGATTTCGTTTTTAACTTAGTTTTCTCCTTCATTATGGTTCTTGGTTTTATTCTGTAACTGATACATTGATTAACAATATTACTTTGTGTAAATTTTATATTTTGTTTATTATTTAATGAATAAATTTGCTTCCTGGTTACGTTTTTACTGTATACAAGATTTTGTTGGAAATCTCCACGCTAGCTTCCAAATTGGTTCCGGACCAATCTTTGTTGTAAGAGTTTAGGGTTTTCGTTGTAGGTTAAATGAATTACTTGGAGAAATAACCCTACCGGCCTTGAACTCTTGACCTCTATTAATTCCTTAACTAAGGAAATTTGATTGATAATATGGTTAGATATTTTGTTAACTATAAATGTTTTAACCCTAAATCATTATTGGAAGAATAAAATGATAAGCCTTTCAGTTGTATGTAAAATCGTATTCTGGGTAAATAAATAAAACAATGAGCCTTTCAGCTGTGTGAGTTTGATCAAGAGTAAAAATCCTTTCAGTTGTAAAATTTTTTAAATTGAGTAAATTATTAATATTCTTATGGGTCTTGAACCTTAGCTGAAAGCTGTCGTGTTTTTAGATTAATGTTTGTTTGAAAAGAGGGATCGATGTGTTCAAAAAGAGAAAACCCTAAATGTAAATGAAGTTCATTGTTTGGTTAAAACGATGATAGCACTGTTTATAATTTTTTGGTTAATTTTGTAAAGGTTTAAAAGGAGAACTAGAGGAATACTAAATGATCATTATCTATGTATAATACGTAATACGATAATCTATAAATTCTACTATGAAAAGCTATTTTAAACAATAAAATCCATTCTTCTGTACTTAACTAGAAATTTACAGGAAATAAACTTTCCCATTTATTTTGAAATCCATCAACAAAACTGGAAAATTTTACCATACATATATCTATCAAAAATAAACAGACGATGAATTTAAGATAATAAACCAGCAACAATATAGAACCTGTTAACTTTCGAAGTGGACAAACACCCAAAGAAGACCGTTCCTCCCAACCGTCTCCTGAAAGTAGCCAAGATTGCTTGTTTTAGGACCCCCTAGGTTGTTCACTAAACCACCAGGATGAAGATACCGTGTAGAGGCCTATTATGTCCTCTCTGACATATCAGTCACACTTGCAGTCAAACTCTTAGCAATTCACTTTAGCTTTCCTCTCATCAAATTTCTCTTATGTGCCTAACTTTTCAATTTCCAGCAATCCACAAGGTTCTAAACTCTAGAATGTAGTGAGCCTCCTTCTCATTCGATGGGTATATATACTCTTGCCTAGGTCTTTGGGTCAGTTTTGTAATTAAAGGAGCCACCTGCTCAGTTCCTCTTTTCTTGGGAACATGACCACAATTATAGGGAAGTTGCCTCCTGCAACAACTAGAAAGTGAATGTTGTTGTTGCCATTTGTAATTTTTGCCTTCTACACCAGATCATTCCTCCTAGTGAGTCAATGAACACTCTTCAACATTCCTCTTTGGATAGGTTTCGCTTCTTTTAATTATTAAATAATAAAATATTTCAATTACAGTCATCTTTGACCATCCTTGGTCAACAATATAAAACTTTACAATAACTTTTAAAGTAATATCTTTTCACAAAATAAAATGTTTTTAGTTCTAGGTGGGTTACAGCTGTTAACTAATTGAACTAAAATAAACTGAATGAAACTACATGTAACTGAACAGAATTGAATGTCGCTAAATGGAACTAAATGTAATTGAACATAACTCAATGTTACTGAACATAACTGAACAAATTGAATGTAACTGAACATAACTAAATGTAACTAGTGCTTCTCCATCAGTGTCATCTTCAAAAACCACTTGCATAGATTAAGCATTTGATTCCTTAATTAACTGAAACTTGTTAATCACAACTAAGAGTCAACTGATGTCTAGTTAATTCAAGTTCTCTTAGAGGCATGCATGAGCAATTCAAATTCTCTCTCTCTATCTCTATGCTCATCTCTATTTAATTAATTCTGCATGGTCCTTACGTGTTTAATTAATTAATCATCTATATCATATCATACCCAAAAGAATTGTTTGTGAACCTATGATCATATGTATTAGCCCGGGTCATATAGTCACATGCTAAAGTAAATCACTCTAGGGGCAGCTAATCCCTAAAGGATACTTCTAGCCCATGTTGACCATGAATAGCCATACATCGCATAGTATATCCTCAAGAATTAATACAACATAAGTCTGCTCAGTTCCTTTGACTGTTTTCTTCATCTTACTAGCAACCTTATTTAATTCTCTAACTTTTTTGATCAATGCGCCTTCTCTTACCTTTTTTCTGCGACTACGACATTCTAGATTGCATAAACTTTATACAATGAAAAAATGAGAAAAATCTATGGATACATTGCCCAAGTTCTTGGCCATGGTATTCAGCTCTGTTGTCCCCAAGTCGAGTGCTTCTCCCACCAGTTGAGTATTTATTGGTGGAATGGGTATCGACACATCAGTTGGTCGCTCTTTTGACGAACCAGGTAAAGCCTGCGACACTGTCAATTGTTAAGTTTTTTTTATGGTTATATCAGATCTTATAACATTTAGCATCATAAATAGCATAACCATAAGCTAAAATATCACTAAAAGATAGACAAGCACAACCACACAAAAATAACACAAATATTTATCCTGGGAAACCCTCATGGGGAAGAAAACCCAACAAAAACTTCCTCTGTATAAGATGTATAAAAGATAAAAGACAAGACCCAAAAACAGGTGCGCCTCCCTCCAACAGATATGTCTCTCTCTCTCTCTCTCCATGCGTTATGCACAAGTGAGTATCTGTGTGTTTCAAATGAGGAGCGTCTCCCTCTATTTATATTCTTTCGCTCACTTGATTTTTCACTCAACTATGTCGGCCCCACTAAACTTGACATGGCCAACTTTCCTAGGGAGACTCAAGACATCATATTATTATATTCTGGAGGGTGCTAATGACCCGACTTACAACGGAGGGGTTTTTCTCATGACTCTTTACTAACCTAGTACAATATTAATGATTCTCTCGATACGAACATCGGGGTACAATTAAATACAAATGATTCTCCCGATATGAACATTGGGGTACAGTAAGTGAATACACTTCGAAGTTACAATAATTCAACACTCCCCCTTAACGAGAAGGGTATTCTACAACAACAACAACAACAGTAGAAGGAGGAGAGAGAGCGTCTTCAACATCATCAAGGTGATACATCTATACGTCACAGGAAGTTTTTTAACATTCATCAGTAGCTTGGAACAACTACTCTTTAATGTCTTCATCTTCTGCATCATATGATCACTTGATCCTTTTGCAACAACGCTTCGATCTTTTCGATCCTTTACAGTAGCACTTCGATCTTCTCGATCCTTTGTAACAACACTTTGATCTTTTTGATCCTTTGCAACAACACTTAGATCTTCGGTCGACAACATCATCATCAGCATTTTAGTCTTTTTCAATCAACAACATCATCATCAAAAATACTTTGACCTTTCGATCATCATCATAATCATCAACAATACTTTGACCTTTCGATCATCATCATCATCATCATCATCAACAATACTTTTATCTTTCGATCAGCAACATGATCATCATCAACAATACTTTGAGCAACATCATCATCATCGGTAACACTTTGATATTTCGATCAGCAACATCATCATCAATAATTTGATATTTCGATCAACAATATCATCATCAATACTCTGATCTTTCGATCAACAACATCATCATCAATACTCTGATCTTTCAGTCAGCAACATCATCATCATCATCATCATACTCTAATCTTTCAATCAGTAACATCATCATCATCATACTCTGATCTTTTGATCAATAACATCATCATCAGCAGCAACAACCTGCAATCCATAATACAAAGACGAAAGTCTTCGGATCACTTTTGGACTTAAGTCCAGGGATGATACAATCCTACCATATTCTCGACGACCGAAGTCACCAGATACAATTATGGGAAAATCACTCCCTATCACTTTAGGACTAAGTCCAAGTATGATGCAATCCTACCACATTCTCTAGGACCGAAGTCACCGGATCCATTCTGAACAAATGTTCAGGGATGATACAATCCCACCACATTCTTGAGGACTGAAGTCATTGGATCCGTTCTGAACAAATGTTCAAGGATGATACAATCCCACCACATTCTCTAGGACCGAAGTCACCGGATCCATTCTGAACAAATGTTCAGGGATAATACAATCCCACCACATTCTCGAGGACCGAAGTCACTGGATCCATTATGAACAAATGTTCAGGGATGATACAATCCCACCACATTCTCGAGGACCGAAGTCACCAGATCCATTCTAAACAAATGTTCAGTGATGATACAATCCCACCACATTCTTGAGGACCAAATTCACCGGATCCATTCTGAACAAATGTTCAGGGATGATACAATCCCACCACATTCTCAAGGACCAAAGTCACCAGATCCGTTCTGAACAAATGTTTAGGGATGATACAATCCCACCACATTCTTGAGGACTAAAGCCAAAGGATACAATTTAGGACAAATGTCTAGGGATGATACAATCCCACCACATTCTCGAGGACCGAAGCCACTGGATACAATTTAGGACAAATGTTCAGGGATGATACAATCCTGCTTCTTTCTTGGAGACATAAGTCTATGGATCACTTTAGGACAAATGTCCAAAGATGATACAATCCTGCTTCTTTCTCGGAGACATAAGTCTACGGATCACTTTAGGACAAATGTCCAGGGATGATGCAATCCCACTACAATATCACTGCTCCCCCTTTCGGGGAAGGTCTTTTCGAACAACACCGAGCTTGTCTTGAAAATATTCAAACTTTATTCAAGATAGAGGCTTCGTCAACATGTCAACAACTTGTTCATCAGTACTCACATACTGGCGCTTTATGGCTCCCTTCTGTATCATATCTCGGATGTAGAAATACCAGATTTCTATGTGCTTGGACTTATCGTGGAACACTAGGTTCTTCGTCATCTTTATACAACTCTGGTTATCACATAGAATCACGGTGGTATCTAACTCCAGCTTGAATAAACCTGACACCATCTTCCGAAGCCATATGGCTTCACAACTAGTAGAGTAAGTTGCTATATATTCTGCTTCATTCATGCTAAGAGAAACACTGGACAGTTTCCTGCTAAACCATGAAATCATAGCAAACCCCAGACAACAACATCCACCTGATGTGCTTCTTCTGTCTAAAACACTTCCAGCCCAATCTGCATCTATATAGCCATATAATCTGTAGTCATGGTTTCCATCATAGTATAGACCAAAGTCTATAGTTCCTTTCAGATATCTCATCACATGTTTTGCAGCTACCAGGTGAACACATCTAGGTTGAACTAGATACTTACTCAAGGTGTTCACAACAAAACAAATGTTTGTTCTGGTATTTGTTAGATACATCAATGACCCAATAATCTATCTGTATTGAGTCACATCCACCAACTCTGATGATTCATCAGCTAACAACTTCAGGTTGGTATCCATGGGTGTGGCCATGGCTTTAGATTCCAACATATCAAATCTTTTCAAAATTTCTACTGCATACTTTCCCTGATTGAGAAATATTCCTTCTGAACTTTTCCACACTTCCAAACCTAGAAAATAATGCATTAATCCAAGTTCTTTCATCTCAAATTCCTCAGCGAGCTTCTTCTTGCATTCTTTAATCTGTTTCTCATTCCCTGTCAGAAATAGGTCATCCACATATAGTAATAGTATGATGGTTTCATCATCTATAACCTTGAAGTAAAGGTTAGGATCGGCTTTACTCTTGGTAATGTCCAAGCTCATCAGGAAACTATCTATCCTTCCAAGCTCTAGGAGCTTGCTTCAGGTCGTACATCGCCTTTTTCAACTTGCATACATGAGTTCGTCTGTCTTCAACTTCAAATCCTTGTGGCTATTTGATGTAAACCTATTCCTCAATCACACCATTAAGGAAGGATTTCCTTTACATCCATATGGTGTATATCCCACTTCATCATGGAAGAAAGTGCCATGATAGTTCTGATGGGAGTGTACCTTGAATCCCGGAGCAAGTGTCTCTTCATAATCAATTCCCTCTCTCTGAGAGAATCCTCTAGCCACAAATCTTGCCTTGCTTCCATCAACAACATATTTTATCTTGCAAATTCATTTGGAAGATACCACTCTTGATTTCTAGTTTGAGTACAATATCCCAAACATCATTCTGGTATTCTTCCAGCATTGCATCTTCCATGACTTCATTCTGTCAAGTCATCGACATATCCTACTCTTCCGCATTCAACCTTGAAGGTTGGAACCCACTTTACTCTCAATAAAATCTTGGTCCATCAGGAAGGTATCGATCATGCCGTACCATGTCGAACTCAGAGATCTTCTGTAGTCACTCCCCTTGAAGTGGAGCATCATCTTCCCTCTGCATTCTTTACTGGGGTGACAGGTAGCATCCTATGCTACTATCTATCCAGCTCAGGTGGCTCTTAATTGCGGTAATTAATGCCTAAATCAATAACCAAATATACAACTGAATAAGACAACTATTAATGACTAAAATAAATACGACTAATTTAGTTGAGCTATAAGATACTGCAAATTAGCTATTATTAGTCGTCGGCTGAAAAATAGTCATTTATATGCAAGTTTTTGTCATTAATTTTTCATTTTGTACTAGTGGCATCTAACGAGCAAGAGCTTCTCTCACCCTTTCCCAACTTGTCACTTGGAAAATGCTACTCTTACATCATGTCTCAATTTATCCCCATTATCTGATGTGGAAAGATTGACAATCACAATCCAACACCTACGTGTTTAAACATAAAGCGCATAAAATATTTAAGAAAAAATCATAATATAACAATATATAACATGCTAACATCACCTATCAATGACGCCTAAGTTAGTTCGAGTCCATGTGGTATCGACACAACTTTGTGTCACATGTACCTGCCTTTTCTTGTGATCACACTTGACAACCCATCAGAGTACTTGCTATCCATAATGATAACATGCTCATATGAATTTCATAATTTCATATCATTCATAAACATTCTATCATTATTGAAACCATTTCACATTTTATATACACATTCGATCACTATTGAAATCATTTCATATTTCACATAAAATTTCGATTACTATCGGAATCATATTGAAACCACATACAATTTTGATCACTATCAAAATGATATCAATATCACATAAACTTATCATCGTCAACACAACAGACAATTTCCAAGCAATTGTCTTATGATTGGGACATTTGAAACCAAATTCTCTAACATAATAAAATGACATAAAATCTAGGTTTGGATCCACACATAATTGGGTCATTCGCAACCGAATTCCCTCAAATAATAATGTCGTAATTGGTGCCAAAAGTCAATGACAAAACGAGGCACTATAGTTACCATTATTAAATAGGAATCCATATCAATTTAAATTCCAATATTTCGGCAACACATTCTTTGTTAGTTGGCGGATTTTATGTTATCGATTGTTACCTTTACATTAGTAGATGATCTTGCTAGTTAACATAGAATTGGTTGAGGTTGGAAATCTTATGGCAATTAAATTAAGGTGTAACTGTTCCATGGAGTCACCACGGTTCACTCAGTGAATTTGTTACATAGCACGTTCGTTCGTAGGATATTAAAGAATATCTCTAATTTCACTAAATATTGGAAAATACATCCTAAAATTGTATTGTTGAACTCCTCTCACAATATACATTTTCAATTAAGAAAATCCATAGTTTCACCAGATATTGTAGATATCCCTTTTATCAACCCATTTTTAACACCCCCTTTATATCATATTGTAAAGTTGTAACAACAAGAGTCCTAAGGAGTCTTAGTATAAGCAAACAATGATAAATAAAATATAGTATAATGCTAATAATGATCCCAACAAGATTGCAAGGGTGACTGATTCATTTGTGGCATTGGAGGAAGACCCAACACAATAGTAATGAGGAAGGAAAAACACCTAAAAAAAACCCAGTTAAAAGATCAATGTAACAAAGAATCTAAAATACTGATAGTCCAATAATCAGCGCAATGCTTAGAAAATATGAGAATTGCACATGTTTCACACCAAAACTTGCTAATCTACCAATTTTGTATCATGTAACTACAAGTATAGCTATAGAGAGTTCATGTTTTCTATAAGCTTAATAAACTAAACTCCATAAAATATTTTTAATAATCTTAATAAATGTTGTCTATTCTTTCTTTAAAGTTATTTGTATGTGATTTTTAATATGTGCATAATAAAATATGATAAAATAACTCTTATTGTTTGGATAAATTATGTGCAAATACCTTCTTAAGCTTAAAGTATTCCAAGTTTAGTGAACACAAATTCTTCGGCAACAAATGAATCTCATTTCTATATCTATACAATATCAAAAAGAGTAAAAAAATTAAAGCAGATTCTCTTTATTTACTATTTAAAATCTTAAAATAAATTAAATGACACTCCCATATAAATTTAGCATTGGTTATCCAAGAGGTTATAGATTTTTCTTTGGTAGTATTCCATTTCGGAATATTGGTAATTTTATTTAATTGTGAAGAGGTTTATGAAACTAAGACAAAAATCCTCAATCTTTTTTTGTATATGATCAAATGATATAATCAAATTCTTTGGTATTTTTTAAGATGGATTTATGGAGTTAGATTTCAATTGGAATCAAGATTTCAATCAATAATATTATAATATGATTTAACTTAATGATATGAATATTTTTCATTTAAAAACTATTTAACAAAAATAAAATCATAAGCATAATAATAATATTATAGAAAAAATATTTGAAATTAAATATTGTAATATAAAATGTTTTCATTTACAACAATTTTATATCAGGATAAAATGTCATTTTTTTTGTAGTGCATGGACGTGCTTGCATTCAACCATGGAGGCATTCCACATGTCTATGTGGAAGGCCTCTAAATATACGAAGAATAATATATATACATGAATCCATCCCACTATTTGAATGTTATTCTTGGGTTCACCCAAATAAAATAACCCCCAATATTTATATCACTATGTCAAATTAAAAAAACCCTTTGACCCCTTAATACTAGGCAATATGTTTTTAAAGTTGTTAAGAGTATTCAAATCCCCGATATAAATGATATAAATGGACGTAAAATAATATTGTCTTACTAATAAACTCGTACATAAAATATAGTTGATCGAACTAAATGAAATGAATAAACACCACCAAATTTCCATGTTATTGACAGATTCACAATAAAAAAGGATGCTCCAACCATCGATGGTTGTTGAAGTCTATCATCGTTAACTTGGAAAAGATCAACCATTAAAGTAGATCGTAGAATTGGCAACAAAAACTTTATTAAATGCTACATCTAATAAGATACATGATCTATTGTATCACCGGCACATTCGCCTGAAAAGGAAGAGAATGTGGCCACCAATCAACATAAAGAATTCCACTTAAACTTGTCCATTATCCACATTAACAAGGTATTCATTTATCCGAGTCACTATTGCATTTCGAGTACGCTGGGACAGTTGTAACAATAACAAGAATCATAAAAGAATCAAGAGTTATGACGAAGAATGAATATCCAACAAAATCATCACAGAAAATGAGGAAGGGCATGTCAACATATGAATTTGGTTCAATAAAATTAAACCACTGTCGAGGATATCAAATTGTAAAGGTTATGAGGTCGCTGATCAACAAGTAGTTTACTTATCCGATTCACCAAAATCTGTGCCATTGCCAAGTTTCTTGTTTTTTATTTTATTTAGTTTAGTTTTTAGTTATACTATAGTTTAATTTTAGTCTTATATTTTATTCCATTTTCTTTTTAGTTCTTAGTAACTCTTTTAGATCAGTTGAAAATTGTTTAATTTTAGTTTTATATTTTTATTCTAGTTTCTTTTTAGTTCTTAGTAATTCTTTTAGATCAATTGAAATCGTTTGAATGTTAAAATAATTTATTTGTTTTGATTCACATAAATTTGAAGGCATAAAATTAAGGAAGATGGAATGTATTTTGTCGATCTTGTGGATGATAAGCAAACGGTTACAGTTTCAATCAATTTATGCAACATTAGCTCCGCTTCTTTAGCCCTCAACAATGAATGCAAGAAAAACGCCCTGTTTTCTGGATATTTTCATTTAGCTTCACATGCAATCTAATTTTTGGGTTGGTTTTCTCTTTTCCGGGTGGCTGTTCGTTGATGTAAAAGAGAAAGCTCAAGGAAATAGCAGCTAGTAAAGTTTCCAAAAGGAGTACAAGATCAAGCATGAGGGTGAAGAAAAGAATGAGAGGTACAAGGCAAGGTTGTGAAGAAAAGAATGAGAGGTACAAGGCAAGGTTGGTGGTGAAGGGATTTGCCCAAAAAGAAGGTATCGGTTTTAACAAAAAAATTTCACTTTTTGTCTTATCATCACTTTTTTTCATGAGAGTCTTATTTTTATTTAAATAAATTTAAGTTTTCTCAGTTATAAATAAATTTATGTTTTTCCTAAATTATGAAGTTTATTAAATTCATTATAATATTTCTTACAAATAATAAAAATAAATTAATAACTAAACCTGTATTCATGATATAAATCACTTTTTTTCCCTAAAAAGCTCAATTATAAATGTTTTTTTTCCTGAATTATGACACTTATTAAATTCATTATAATATTTCTCACAAATGAGAAAAATTAATGATTAAATCTTTATTCATAATTTTTTTCTTCCAAAAAGAAACATAATTTTTATTGATAAAAAGCTATATAATTCAAATCAACAAAATCATACATCTTTGATAAAAATAAAAAATAAGATAAGAAAACTGGCCAAAAATTCCTGATTGCAGTTTCTATCAGCGTAGAAAAAATCTTTATTCGTAATACGTTAAAGGCATGCCATTTTTATTTTTGACTAACCATCCTTCTGTTATTTTATTGACCATGAAAGTTTTGAACATATATTTTCAAATAAATGAAAAGTAGAGTGTTAAAATAATATTAAATACTGTGTGTTAAACTAATAGAGTAATGATTATGTATATTGGATTTTGGTTAGTTCTTTAAGGGTGTCACGTTGACGCATTTTTCCATTTATATAAACATAATAAAGTCATGATCTTCCTTTTGGAAGTATGCATTTTTATTACATCCACTTGGATTATAGGCATCAAACATTACTATTCAAATAAAATATTATATTTTTCAAATTAGGAAAAGAATTTGATACGTGACATTATTTATAAAATTTTTGAGATATTTTGCCATTTATATAAACATAATAATATAAAGTCATGATCTTTCTTTTGGAAGTATGCATTTTTATTACATTCACTCACTTTGGATTCTATGCATCAAACACTACCATTCAAATAAAATATTATATTTTTCGAATTAAGAAAAGAATTTGATACATTCAAATAAAATATTATATTTTTCGAATTAAGAAAAGAATTTGATACGTGGTAAATAATGAAGGTATTAGTTATAAAATCTGTCTTCCTTCATATATAAAGAAAAGTTTGATGAATTGCTCGTTAATTAAGATGGGAAAGCGTTAAATTATTTGACACGTCCTCTTGAAAAGTCATTTTCTTCCATTTTATGAAAATCTTTTTAAACTGAAAGGGGATAACATATTTATGTTGACTTGGTTAGGTATACGTTACTTTTTTATTAATTAACTTGTCATGTGGCATTTACGGTAATCGAGATGCCACATGAAAATGTTTAATTCATTATTTTTTTTTCCAAAAAAAAAATCGTAAATATTTTATTCACTTTCAGCAAATGGTCCTCAAAGTCTATTATACAAAATCCAACTATGTAAAGTTGTCATTACATAACAATATTTGCCTCAGGATGAGCACAAAAACCATTACCATATCCATAACTGATCCAATCTGAAAAGTAGTTATCTTAAAAAAGAATCATTACATTCACCGAAACTTTTCTGAAGAAAAGATATCAAAATGCCATGCACTCAAATCAGTCTGAGCTATGCAGACTTTTTTCATCATTCCTGATCATTCAGGTCAGATCAACTGTGAATCATAGTGAACACAAGCAAAATAACCAGAGCAAGACAAACTAGCTGAAGTGGTCTCATAAATGAATGATAATTCATAAGCTGAGCAAAAAAATCAACGGCTAATAAGTTGGCCATATCCAGACCATCCAAAGAAATAAAGATCAAATCCATTTCAACACCATATAAAAAGAGGCCAAACAACGCGCTTATCAAGCTCTGAAATATGTTGCTTGAAGTCACCAAAGTTATGCAAAAAAACATAACATATCAGCCAAAGCATCATGTCTCAAGGGTGGAACAGAATCAAATAATCCAGAATTGCCCATGCAATAATAACTCCAGTAAAACCAGCAAAGTAGTCAAACGAATCTGTCAGATATAAACAATAAGCATGTACCAAAATCAAAAAATATACAGTCCTACAAAATGCATAAACAGCCAGGCCACAGAAACACATTAGAAAACCTGATAAGTTTCTATAATTTCTGCCCCTCTCTGTTCACAAGTACTCCAAAAAATTTCAAGTAAGCTGCCACCTGCTTTAGCCAAAGTATCTGCTTTGAAGTTTCTTTCCCTATAAATGTGTTTGAAAGACACATAATCAAGACTATCAGCTAAATAGTTAACATCTTGAAGAATCATGGCTAGTTCAAGATTTAGTAATCGGTACTTACCAGATACCCAATTTATAACTAACTGGGAATCCCCAAAAACTTGAATTTTATCCAAATTATGCTTCCGAGTCAGCCTAAGGAGAAGCTTAAGTGCACATAATTCTGCAAAATTATTGGTGCCCAAACCTAAACCTGCTTTGAAAGTAACATAATGCCTATCAGATATGAACAAAATACCATCAGCCCCACAAATCATTGGATCCCCAGCTGCAAATCCATCAAAATAACCCCATGCATAAGATTGATCAATTTCTTCCACAAATATTGATCTGATAGAAGCCACAGATAAGGTCTGTGGTAAATTCTGCATCAGACCCAAGCTATAGCTTGATACCTGTGTAGGAGATGAGTCAAGATCCTCAAAGCAAGATCTGATTCTGGCTTTCCAGATGAACCAGAGTACAATGATAGGTAAGGATTTGATATGTCCCACATCTGATAAAAAACACCAGTTTTTAAAACAAGCAGACAGGGATTCACCATTCCAAAGATTATTAAGTTTCAGATGATCCTCAATAATTGACCAAACAGATTGAGTGAAAGGGAAATCTACTGCAATATGAAAATTGGATTCACTATTCTGTTTGCATAAAAAGCATCTTCTAGGACCTTCTCTACCTCTCATGCATAGAACATCCCAAGTCAATGCTTTACCAGAAAGAAGAAACCAACTGAAAATTCTTGTTTTTAGAGGACACTTCATCTTCCAAATGACCTTCCACCACCAGGCCGATTCCACTTCTCTATAAATAAGTTCAACATATCCCACTTTAGGAGAATACTTGCCTGTTTTAGATAAATTCCAAATAAGACAATCATCTGCAGTAGAAAGTCTAACATGGCTGGACTTGAGAATGGCAATATATCCATTCCAAGCAGCAATCTCAAGAGGTTCAATAAAACCCATAGAATCTGCAGATAACCATTCTTGAGACATCAAAACAGATAAACCAGGAATTCCAATATCAGAAAGAAAATGAAAACCAGCCAATTGTAATCTTTCTATCATAGGAATAGGAAGAGCATGTCTCCATTTACATCCCGCCCACGGATCTAAACCAATACGAACAACATTGCCAGAACCAATCTTCCAAACCAGAAAATTTCGAATGAGATCAAAAGCCCAAAGAACGGCTTTCCAGCAGATAAAGATGTTATTTTTCTTTTTAACATTAGATCTTATCCATTCCAGGATACTCATTGGATAGATATATTTTTGTATTGCAATCTTAACCCATAAACCCGAACCATGAATGATATCCCAGACCTTTTTTGCTGCAAGTGCCTTGGCAAATAAATTAGGGACTTTAAGTCCTCAACCACCCATAGATTTAGGCATAGCAAGAAACTTCCATGATATCCAGGGTAAACCAGAAGAGTTCTGTTTGCCCGCCCAAAGGAAGTCAAAACAAAGCTTTCTGATTTTGTCAATGACATGCATAGGTACCCAAAAATGCATCCAATAGACTGGTATGGCCTCTAAAACTGCTTTAATCAATATCAACTTTCCTCCTTTGGACAACCAACGGAAGCTCCAATTCAGAATCCTTTGTTCAACTTTAATAATCAGCCAATCCCAATCCCTAATAAGATAACTGCAAGGTTTAAGATGAAACCCAAGGTACTTCATACCATTTTCAATTCTATCAACAGGAAAACTGAAGATATTCTGTAAAGTAATAACTTCAGAATCTTCCAAACAGGAATAGTATAAAGAAGATTTGTTAACATTTATTTGCATGCCAGATGCCTTACAAAAATGCATTAAAATCTCATAGAGAGTAGAGAGAGATAGTTTAGAACCATCATTAACCATGACGATGTCATCCACAAAGAGAACATGAGTTAATATTGTTTCATTACCAAAAGATAAACCATGGTAAGTCTCATGCAATGTTGCATGAAGAATAGCCCTCCCAAGGCCTTCAACCACTATAAGAAACAGAAGTGGTGCCAAATGACACCCTTGTCTGAGTCCCCTACCAGATTTAAAAAATTTAGTAGCAACACCATTGATGAGCAAAGAGAAAGAGACAGATGAAAGACTGCTCATAACCCATGCAATAAAGTTTCCTGCGAAACCCATTTTTGCAAGAATAACCTGAAGATAAACCCAGCTGACTCGATCATAGGCTTTAGATAGATCGATCTTAATCATAACAACTTTTAAGGATTTAACATGCATAGAATGCATACCTTCCTGAATGACACCTACATCATCGTGTACATCATCGTGTATCTGCCTTCCCGGCAAAAATCCAAACTGTTCACCAGAAATACATCTACTCAAAACCTTTCTGATTCTGATCGATATAATCTTACCAATAATTTTGTATACAAAATTACACAGAGATATAGGCCTAAAATCCTCAAAAGATAAAGGGATATCAATCTTAGGAATAAGAGCTAGAAAAGTAGAATTAAAAACACCTGGGATCTTGCCACTTATCCGGGATGATTCAATGACTCGTAAGAGGTCTTCACCTAATACATCAAACAGACATCTATACACCTCAACTGGAATACCATCCGGACCAGGACTCTTATCATTTTTGCTAATGGATAAAATATGATTGATATCTTTAAGAGTAATAGCTTGCATAAGCTCAGCATTTTCATCCTCAGAAACATAATTTGGAAAATGACCAACACTATGAACAATTTCTGGAAGATGAATATCAGCTTCTTCTTTAAAAAGGATTTCAAAATGCTGAATCCCAGCCTCGGCTATAGCCTCAGATCCTTCCACAAGATTTCCAGAATCATCATATAGTTTCCATATAGAATTGCGACATTTCCTATGAGCAGCAAATTTGTGAAAGAAAGGAGTATTATCATCACCACACCTCAACCATAATGCCCTACTTTTCTGGCGAGCCTCCTTTTCCCAGAAAAGTAGAATAGCACTCTTGCGAGATTCAATCTTAATCAATAAATCCTTGTCAGCCACTGATGAAATACCAGAAATATGTCTATCATGAAATCTTTTCAGCTCATATTCAATATCAACCAAATATTTAATGTTCTGAGCTTTTTTATTCAGTGACCACTTAGTAGCAATTACTTTAATTCTTTTAAGATTCTCACTAAATTGTGCAGCAGGAGATAAAGCATACCGAACATCAAAGAGAACCCAAGAATCTTTTAAGGCTTCAACCAAATCAATATGATCCAGCCATTCTGCATTAAACTTGAACGGACTATGGGCCTTAGGAGACTGAGAAGAAATTTGCAGAAAGACAGGTTGATGATCAGATATACCTCCACACCCAATCCATTGTTTAAGAAGGAAATCACAATCTAGGAAGTCAGCCAAGACTAATACACGATCCAATCTTTTACAAATACCTTCAGAACCAACTCTACGATTACTCCAAGAAGGTATAGCTACCAAAGGGTTAATGTCAACAATCCCCATACTGTCCAACAGATTGTGGAAAAAATTAGTTAATGGATCTACTTGAGCATTAACCCCCCATATTTCAGAAAGTCCCAATGAAAAATTAAGATCACCTCCAAAAACTAAATAAGGAATCCTGAAACAGTCTGACTTGATCAAGTTATTCCAGAAAATTTCCCTATCCTGATAGGGCGCATAAATATTAACAAAGGATATTTCCTTTTGTAAATCAAATGAAAATAAAACAGCACACAACCCTGCTTTCATATCCCAGGCATTATGAAAAAGAAAATTACAAGACTTCCATCCCAAAATAAGTCCACCCGATCTGCCCATAGCATCCACCGATATGAACTGCCATCCATGAATCAAAAGTTCCATATCTTGAACCAAACCACACCCCTCAATCATCGTTTCTTGAATAAAAATAACATCAACTGCATGAAGATCTAAAAGCCTCTTAATTGCTAGTTTCTTGGGAAGACTAGCCAAACCCCTAACATTTAAGGACATAAGGATCATATAGAAACCTTGATAAGGGATTTTGCTCTAAGCGCACAAATACCTCTCTTTACAGGATGTAATACTTCATCCCCAATCAGATCCTGACCTACTACATGATTCCCTCCTTTACAGGTCGAGTAGTCTCCTGAACAGATTTAGAACATGATTGAAGATTATACCCCTTGCTAACAATTGCCTTACAAGGAGATACAAAACCCAGATCCTTCAAAGACCAATTCGAATAAGAAGAAGATAAGGCCTCAGAAGAATGGTTCAGAACTGGAGTATTATCAAGAACATTCAAAATCATGAGAAACTGAGAGCATATCCAAATTCTCACCCACAGACAATCCAACCTTTGCTGCAGACTGAATCCCATCTTTTTTGATTCTCCAAACTTTGGAAGAAGAATGTTTATTAAATGGAAGAGAGCAATCATTAGCCAAATGTTCAAACCCATGACATCTAAAGCATCTAAAAGGGATTCCCAAATAATCCAGTGGCTGAAAGAAATCACTATTACCCTTTTTAATGACCAGTTCCACATGTAAACCCAAACGAAAGTCTAATAGGATGAGAACCCGGCCAATGCAGCAAACCCCAGATTTTAAATAAGTAAAATCAGTTTCCAAATGGGTTCCCAAAGTATTCCCAACAAGTCTGAAAAAATCAGCAGACCAGAATTCAAAAGGTAAATTTGGGAGTTTTACCCAAATAGGAACTTGGTCATACCTTTCCTTATGCGGGTCAAATAAGGGAGTCCACCTCTTGATAAGTAGGCCATCGTTGTCCCATTTCCAAACACCAGCTAGGATCCTGTCAGCCTCATCCACTGTAGAAAATTTAAAAGCTATCCAACCCCTTGGAAGAATATAAATCTCAGGTCAAATGCTAATAATCTCATTCCAAGTCTTTACAGCCCACCCATGCAGAGAATCAACATTATAATTACGCCTTCCAAACCTCCCAACCAAGGTCAAAGCATTGGTGAGAACTATATCATTTAAGAGCACATCTTCCCCCAGATTCATTAATACCGGATTTATCTTCTTGATGGGCTTAGGCAACCTCTTCTTAGTCTTAGGTAAACCCTTACTAACAGGGGAGTGCACATGATCAATATCAGAGTATTTAGACTTGATAGATTCATGATTCGCTTCAGATAATGGATTAAATCCCAGATCCACATTCAAGCCTGTATTAACCTTTTGAACCATCCCAGCTTCCTGAGAACTAACTGATAAATGCTTGTCAACCTGAATACCAGAAACTGAATGAATATGATCTGGTGAGACTTGCCGGCGACCCATGCAAGTGTCGACCTGAACAATATCCGAGCAATCCTCGAACTGAGGACCACAACACGTAAAATCCCTATTTCCCAAAAACTTCCCAGGAGAATAAACCACGAAAACACGTTTATCCTCGCCAAAACACAACCGGGAAACAGACATATGACCCTCGGGGGCTGATACAATAGGACAAGAAAATAAGGGATTCAAACGAGGCAAAGATCGACCACCTATAATTCCGCCATCTAGACAGCCCTCAGGAGAAATTACCTTATCCAAAGTATCATCCAGGCCATGGACAGATCCCAAATCTCCCAGTTTAAAAGGCAAATAGGTCACAGTGACCCTATTCTCCACTCCAATACCCTGCTTAGAAACGAACAAACTCCCTGGCGGAGTACGTGCCAAGGATTTCGTCGTGCGAAGCGACATTAAGAACAAAACAAGCTAAAACCCCAACCCAGAAAGACCAAAATTAATCAATACAGCACCAGAGTACTGGAAATTCACCTCCTCTAAGGACAGGGATCAATAATCATCCACAGCAATGATGAAAGGCTTCAAACAATAGCAAAACCAATGTTCAATATTTCAAGTCATCCACAGCATTGATGAAAGACATCATACAATACTCAGCAAAATCAAAGAAACAATACTCAACCTAACCAATGATACTGAACTCAGCATAACCAATGATCAATACTTAGCACCAATGATCAAAACTCAGCAAAAACGAGGCCTCCACATCAACCAATGCTTATAACTCAGCAAAAAGAGGCATTCACAGCATTGATGAAAGGCTTCATACAATACTAAACACGGTCCAAAATCGATCAATAATTCGATTCGTAGAAAAGGCACACAGAAGCATTCACTACTATCAAAAAATCATCTCAAACGGCCAAGAAACGCCCGAACACCATACACCGATGATCAATAAACATTGATGAAAGACTTCATACAAACCAATGATCAATATTTCAAGTCATTCACCGCATTGATGAAAGGCATATACCATACAACCAATGATACAATACTCAGCATAACCAATGATCAATACTCAGCTCCAATGAGCAAAAACACAACAAAACGACCAAGAAACGCCAGAACACCATTCACCGATGATCAATAAACATTGATGAAAAGCTTCAAACAAACCAATCTCAAAAGGCCAAGAAACGACCAAGAAACGCCAAGAACACCATTCACCGATGATCAATAAACATTGATGAAATATTTAATACAAATCATCTCAAACGACCAAGAAACGTCGGAACACCATTCACCGATGATCAATAAACATTGATGAAAGGCTTCATACAAACCAATGATCAATATTTCAAGTCATCCACCGCATTGATGAAAGGCATCATAACATACAAACCAATGATACAATACTCAGCATAACCAATGATCAATACTCAGCTCCAGAGATCAAAACACAGCAAAACGCGGCATCCACAACAAAACCAATGCTCAAAATTCAGCAAATAGAGACATCCACAACATTGATGAAAGGCTTCATACACTACTAAGCACGGTCCATATACGATTAATGATTCGAATCATAGCAAAGGCACACAGAAGCATTCACTATTATCAAAAAATAATCTCAAACGGCCAAGAAATCTCCAGATCACCATTCACCGAAACCAAGCTTAATACCACAACTCCCTAGAGCTAGAACAACTCTCAAGTAGAAGGAACATTAAGCGAAGAATACTGCATAGTAAAACCGAAACATACCTGCAAAAATCGTATGGAAGCCATAATGCAGGTTCATCTGAACCCTGCCAATGCCCAATCAACCTCCAAATAAAAACCTGTGCCTCAATAATCTAAAACTCATCCGCCAAACTACACACAGCTGCCAAATTCGACTCTGTCCTAACAATGCAGGCCCAGTCCTAAATCGGCACTGTCCAAACAATTAACAGGCACATACCAAACTACAAAGGGCCACCAAAAAACATCCACCACAATTCTCGAACATAATCACCTTCAGCGAGAAGCCCACCAGAAGGAAATCGTTACAAGAGAAACCAAAATCCAAACAAAGCCAGATAACCAGGAAAAAAACCAGCAAACCCTGGTTCAGCACCCCCTCAAAAACCAAGTGTCTCTGAAAACACCGAAAGCAGCCAAGACACCAGAAAATCCCCAGAATAAATCGAAGGATTATCCAAGACCCCAATAAAGCATTTGAAAAACCAATAAATCCAAATTCCAGGCAACTGCCAGCCAAAGCAGTTCCAAAATGGAAATATGATCGACCAATAACACAGATAATATAACCCTTAAACCGCCATGAACGCCGAATCACGTCTAGGAAAACACAACACACCAGAAACCAGAACCCTCGCCTCTGCAGACCAGATTAACAAAATGGGGAGACATTCGAATAACATACCAATGGCGTCGATACCCAGCAAAAACGTGGCGAGACCATAACGCAAATGATTAATGTCAACGGACAGTACACATAAAGTGTAATAAAGTCCACACCTTTAATTCATTATGTGAAGGAGACGCGTGACAAAAAGAAGAGCTAATGCATTTTCATATTAGGTTAACTTAACAAAGTGCAAAAGGATAGAAAGTCTACGCTATAAACCATTCTAAATGGCATCAAATAATAATGCAATGCAGTAGTTTAAATGTTACAAGTTTTTTTCTTTCTCTTTTACTTGTTTTTTAATATAATAGGGTCCAAATATTAAATTAATTTTGGAAAAAATATAAGACATTGGTTAAAATTGTGTAAAATGAGAAAAAGTCTAAGCTATAAACCACGTCAAACAAGGCCAAATGGCATCAAATATAATGCACGTCAAAGAAAGCCAAATGGCATCAAATAATAATGCAGAAGTCTAAATCTTAAAAGTTTTCAATTTTTATTTTGTTTTTTAGTTGTCTTTTACATAATATAATAAAAATATTAGATTAATTCTTTATTTTGTTTTTTAGTTGTCTTTTACATAATATAATAAAAATATTAGATTAATTCTTTAAAAAATATAAAATATTTATTAAAATTGTGTAAAATGAAAGAAAGTCCACGCTATAAACCACACCAAATGGCATCAAATAATAATGTAGTACTCTAAATGTTAAAAGTTTTCAATTTTTGTTTTTGTTTTTTTGACTTGTGTTTTACAGGGTAGAAATATTGGATTAATTCTTAAAAAAATATAAATACTTTTAAAATTGCATAATTTATGCATTTAGAAAATTGATTTATACATTTTAAAATTCAGATTTTGGAAAAAATAGAAGAAACCAATTTTTGTTGTGTATACTATGTATAGAAAAGATTTCATGGAATTTCAAATTGGCGATATTGAGATTCATGATTTCGCTAGTCAAACGGGTTATCTTTCTTTGTATCGGATCGTTCAGATTTTGGTCATTAACTCCAACATTAAATTGTTACCAATTTCAGATAGGAATCCATACCAAATTAATTTCCAATCTCCCAACAATAAATTCTTTGTTAGTTGGCGGATTTTATGTAAGTGTCACCTTTCCGTTAGTAGATGATCACATAGTTAACATGGAGCCAGTTCAGGATTTGAAGGCTGAGGGTGGTTAAGTGAAGGTGTAATCATTGACTCTACAATGCACTGATGGTTGTGAAGTTTGGTGTTAACTTGGAAAATATCAACCATTACACCGGATCGTAGAATTGGATACAACAACTTTATTATTAATACTACCACGATCTGTTGTATCACCAGTACATTCTCCAAAGAGAATGAGAGAATGTGGCCGACAATCAGCATAAAAGAACTATCCAGTGTGTGTCCAGTCCTTAAACACCCATCTCACTTTATGCCTTTACTTTAAAAATTCCGCATTCAAAAAAAGAAAAAGATAAGAAGCCCATTACAACAGACTTAACAAGGAAAAATATGACATTTTACATTCACCATCGACATTATACGTGTTGTTGCTTTCATTGAAAAAACACCAGAAGGCTTTTGAGCCAATTGTCATTGCACTAACAAGAGCAGGTGCTATATAGCCTAGAATGGGGGAGATGTTGTCAGGTAAGATAACTTAACATTACCAAAAATAAAAGTAATAAAACAATTCATGTCGACTCATAAAATAAAAAAAACTAAAACCATATGAAAATAATTAAATACATTACAAAAAAAAAAAAAATCATGTCCGCTCATAAAATAAAAAAGTTAAAACTAAATGAAAATAATAATAAAGATCTAATTTTTCCATGTGTAAATTTTTTCCCAATATGTAAAATAATTAAGGTAAAAAAAAAATACACATCTAGAAATTGGATTCTCCATGTGTAAAACACTTAAGGTAAAAGAATAAATTACACCTCTAGAAATTGGATCCCTCTTGATGCTTGATAGATTCGCTTCAAGATGCGTCTATGATGATATAATCACTTATATAATGGAAGCTGATAAACTTACCCATCAGAAGAGGCGTTACCACAGACAAATGACACATCTTATGGCAGAGGCCTTACAACACATAACCTTCATTCAAAATCTTATGTACCCATCGAGGCATAAGTTTCATTACCCATCGGGACTACATATTTTGGGGTGGGAAGCTTCACAAGCAGTTGATGAGGAGTATCCTAGGCAGCCGAGGGAGGAGGTGATTGATACGAGTCGAGGACGAGTATTACGGAGAGGCGAGGTGATTGATTAATGGATTATCTAAACTGATGAGTATTACAAGAGAGCAAGTTACAACTTACCCAATATCACGTACCAATCATTCACAGATAAAAGCCCCATCATTCCCCATATCAGGTCATGATCCACTCCCGAGTCCCCATCTAAAGGACCTAGAAAATACCTCATGGCACTAGCAGTCCTAGCATACCCTGCATTACTAGCTCTCAACCCAAGGAGAAAATTATTTAGTCTGCTGCAAGCCAATTAATGCAGCTTCAGTAGGCATGGTTCCAGTTGGATTGCTTAGATCTAAGGTGCACCATACCTGCTGCAGCTGAATTAATTATCTTGCAACAAACTGAATATTGATTGCCCTCATCCCAATACGAGATAGACTTACTAATTAGAGCTATTACTTGATTTCAACTTTTGTATCCTTCCACAACTCATGTATCGATAATAGGACGCTTTACCTAATGGAGTAATAGGATCCTTGTCACATGGCTCCAACCCATAGGGAGGAGGGGCAGTGCTTCATATAACCATCACCCATACAGAGTCTCTACCCAGGAGACTCACCAAAAAGGGTACCCACCAAACAAAAAGGATGGAATAGTGGCTCAGATGACCAAAATCACACGTATTCAATGCAAGGAGCCAGTATATATGGAGCTAGCTCATATCTCGAGTAGGCCTTTGCATGTAACACTTCCTGTTGCAGACACACCAATGCACCACAAAATGGGCCCCAACAGAACCCATACTATCCTACTCCCACCCCATCACCGGTAGCCCCAACTCCGCAAGCTTCCGCACCCCCACACAACACAAACCAATTTGGGTAAACCTAATCCTTCCCCCACAGGGCCAAGTGTACACGCAACAAGATGCACCTAACCCACAAGGTAACACTAAAAATAAGGGGAAGAATAAGGCCGAGAACTCGAACCCAATCCTCGGGGAATCCAACCCAATCAAGATATAAAGATGACGATGAAGGTGATTAACCTGTAACATACCCAAAATTGAAAAATAAATATTTATTATTTATTTCAGCAAAAACATTATGTTAATTTTTATTGTAAAGTTTATGACCAAGTGGGTCAAGGATGACTGTAATTGAAGAATTATTTATTTTAATAATTAATAAAAGGAGACACCTATTCAGGGGAGACTGTTAAATGAGTGTTCACCGACCCACTAGGAGGAAGGAGCAATTGTAGAAGGCTGGTTGGCAAGTGGCAGCACTAGAATTCACTTTCTAGATTTTGCAGGAGTATAATCCCTAAAAAAGTGGTCATGTTCCCTGAGAGGGGGAACTGAGCTGGTGGCTCATTAAATTCCAAAACTGATCCAAAGACCTAGGAAATCTTATTTAAACCATAAAATTGTGCAGGAGGCTCACCACTCATTCTGATTTATGAGAGAATGAACTTTGTGAATGTTGCAAACTGAAAAGTGAGGCAAACAAAGAATTTGATGAGAGGATAACTAAAGTGAATTGCTGAGTTAAGTCTGCTACTGAGTGTTAAGTTGCATAAGTCTGCTGTGTGGCAAAGATATTTGTCCTAGTGGTTCAATGAACAAGCTCAGGGGTCCTAAGCAAGCGATTTGGTTGCTTCAGGAAAAGGTTTGGTGGAACAGTCTCCCTTGGGTGTTAGTTCCTTTTCTGCAACATTCAGGTTCCATCTCTATATCTGTATTATGTTATTGTTTTACTCTTGTTAAGTAAGCTGTAATTATTTTCAATAAGAATTAGTTAATTAGTATTTATTCAATGATTATGTGATTAAGTCTTTGCACCGAAACTGATTGATAGAAAAATGATTTTAAATGATCTCATGTATTTTTCCTCTCACCTAAGTGACGTACTCTAGTATAGGAAGATATGAATTATGTATGATTAGTAGTATCATAATGAATGAATCTCTGTGTATCTTCAATTATTGCAAAAATAGAAAGTGATATATAAATATTGATACAGTCCACTAATAATTAGAAAATCTGATATGTAATTAAATATACAAGCTATAGTTCTAAATCTAAAAAGATAAAGTTAATACAACAATTACCTTTAGTTACAGAACAAGTGTATAGATCCGAGTTCTTCCTTAATACTCTATATACAATAATCTTTTCTAGGATCAAGTCTTATCCTCTTAAACAAACTCTAGTTTTAAAATAACCAAAGTTTAAAATAAACAATAAAAATTAAACTAGATCCACTTTAGGGCATCTTAAACTGACGTTCTTAATGATTAAATTTTAGTAACCCCAAGTCGAGATTATCGACTGACCGTAGCACTAGTTATAGGCTTCAGGTTGAGATAGTGTTGTTTCTACAATATTTTCTCTTGCAGAAGAAAGTTAAGCTTATTCTTCTCCTCTCTAAACAATATAGTCAACTAAGCACTATGTAAATTCTTTTCAAGTTTTACTTACAGTCTCATGGACTGTTAAATAAAATTAAGTAATCACAGTAAAATCTCTTCCAAGAACTCCCTAGAACATTTATATTTATAAAGGAAATAGACAGAGTTCAACATAGATTACTAGTTCAAGTGATCGGTTGCATAACATTATAACCATGACTTCATTTTAAGAATAAAACCAAAGAATGATTAAACTGTTAATCACATAGATTAACGATACAATTAATAAATTGTAACCAAGTAAATTAATGTACGAAATGAACACAAGTATCATACACAGATAGTTTAATTTAGATTCTCACAGAAATCTCCTTCAAGAAGTAAGTCTAAAAAAGTAGCTAGCATAGGCCTTACGACCCTTGTTTCTAAGCCTATTTTTGGAAAGGAAAAACAGTCGAATCCCAATGTTTATAAGTTAAATACAAACTATAAACAATAAAATATCCCTAGATTCTTTTTAAAGCTCTCTGCTATTTCTTTTCAACAACATCGCGAGATGTTACAATAAGACTGATAAATCAACTGAAGGATTTAATAAACAAAATGTAAATCATATTAAAACACAACATCACCTATTTTGTTATTTTAAAGCAATAAATAAACCCATAAAACTCTCACGGGATTTATCCCTTAGTATATCCAGTGCAACTAATAGCAAAGGAAATTACGTTAACATCATTTTAGTCCAAGAATAAGAATCAATAGTAAGAGCCACACAGCCTTATAGTTTCCAAACCATATCATAACTGATAAACAATTTAAAGGTTCTTTTAGAACCTTTCTTTATCAAACAGTAATGAATTTATGACAGTGGCTTCTATCCCCAAACAAGTCCATATTCGATAGAGAGGCTATATAGATCATAGTGTTACATCAAGCATAAACTTTGAACAACGAATTAAACAGTTGCTATAGGAAAACCATTTTTTCAACGTAGGTTTTTCTCAGAGTTAGCCCTGATTGGTCTTTGCATCAAAATATCCATTACATTATCAAACTAATAACAAAGCCTACGGAGTGTGGCTCACGACCATGATACTGAGCAATATATTTTAAAAACTAAAAGTTGAATCCCTCACAAGGTCAGACTAACCCAGAGTCTTTACTCGAAATTGAAAGAACATTAAATCCCATAATTTCTGAAAAGAAAGTGGCTTAGTCACGAGACTTCTCGGTTAACAATTATTAACAGCTCTAGAAATTACACAGTGACTTAAAATATGAAATAAACAAAAATACATTATCGAACCCTCCCAGGTACTTAGAGTATTAACACATTTCATAACCAACAAAAGATTTCAGAGTGACATAGTCATATGACTCCACATAGGATGGAAGAAATCCTTTTACATTAACGAGTTCTCTCTATACCAAAGTAAATGTATTACTCTCATCTCGGTGGACCAACATAGAATGGAAATCCCACAAATCTAAGATTGTTCCTACAGAACCCCGCAAGGATAGGCCATGAATCTTACTGGTTGGAGAACTTACACGGTCAATTCCAGCCTAAGACCTTCGTTGCAGATAAACTGACCTGCGTATCTCCTGCAATTGTACATTGTTTCAAAAGGTTAAACAAAAGTTTTGATACATTTCTTAAAACAAGAAAAAAAATCAGATTTACAAAGAAGCTTACCCTTCTCAACTTTATGACTCTGTAGAGCTGTAAAACCCCATCAACAGACGTATTCCTTTGAGGTATCATCATAAGGTGTCAACGGCCAAAGGTGATGGCTCCTCCATCTCGTTTAGCAGGTGAAAGATTGGTGAAGTTAGACAACCAGAGACCAAATGTAGGATTGGAAAAAAAATGCATAGTAGGCGAAGCCTTTTCGAACTGATGGATGAGTTTTTCGAGATGCAATAAACCCCTAGGGTTTTGCATCAGGTTTGGTGGCCACCAGCTAGGATATTTATTTTTTTCATGTGGTCGAACATTAAACCCATTTAATTCCATGTCCTTTGTGTTGTCAAAAGTCGCATCAAAGTCTTAAGGTCTCAAGACTACATACGATTATAGAAGTAGTATATTTTTGCTTGAATTAATATCATATCCAAAGTTAAATACATTTCAATGTGCATGCTCTGGTAAGGTATTTTAGTGGATAATCTAGTGAGAACCTTTACTTATGTCAAAGGATAGTTAGAGTATGTGATCATCATAACTAAGGTTAAGTATTAGGTCTTTTTCACAAGATTATAGGACCACTCTTGTTCCTTGTCACTTA
Organism: Pseudotsuga menziesii; assembly: GCA_001517045.1. NCBI lineage: Eukaryota > Viridiplantae > Streptophyta > Pinopsida > Pinales > Pinaceae > Pseudotsuga > Pseudotsuga menziesii. Next base: position 151,411 of record LPNX010113067.1, read on the forward strand.
TGGTTTTTGAGCTTTGAGTTGTTCCTTAGCCTTGTTTGTCGGGGTGGCCCACCCACTTGTACAAGTTAAACAAGAGTTCATGCGTTAGTCGAAATACTAAGTAAGACCATGACCTAGTTCCTTGAACAACTCAAAAGTAGAACCAAAATGAATAAAATTTACAAACAGTCTTAATAAAGTTTTACAAACAGTTGTTGTCGCAAATTAATGTCGACTACAATGCATGATGTAATACTGATGACAACTCACAACAACACATGCAAATTCCAAAACTATTACAGATAAGTAAAACTTGCGTTTATTGTTAAAACTTTACATTACAACAAAGGATTTATGAAGTATAACATCTCCTTAATCTATTCCGAATGAATCATAAGTTACATGTAGTAATTTTTTTATTATTATGAAATTTTAGGGATGTTACATAACCATTGGTGCATCCTCATTGAAAGGGAAAACAAATGGGGTGTCATATTGTGTGCTAGAATCTTCCTTGGTTCATGAACCAGGGCTATATAAAGGTGACTCATGGTCATGTGAAGAATTGTTGGTTGTAGTCGAGCTTGGGAGAGCTGATTGGGTCAAGGAGAATTGATGTCTCTCCTATCCTGACCTAAGATTGCATAATGCGGGTGCATTGAGCTAGAGCAAACATACCAATTCATGAGTGCGACTTTTGGCTGAATAAACTATAGTTGGAGTCTAGAATGTTTGATATTAACACTTCAATTAGTTTTCTAACTAAAAATTTATGAAAAACTTAGTTATGCCATGTAATAAATAAGGGCTAACATTCATGCCATGGTGCACTCTGTCCCGTTATTAAAATTTTCTCTTTAGTTTTTTTGTTTCTTTTCAATTTCTATGCCCATGATTTATTAACATGGTATCAGAGCCTCGACAACCATGACCCTCTCATGATGGTGGTCACTATTTGTACATATGTAGCTTTGGTGTCGTCCAATGTTAAATTTATGAATTTTTTTGTGTTGTTGATGAAAGTGCAATGTTAGTATTGTGTGCCCACTGTTTTATGCAAGGTGCTGCAGAAAGGAGCGTAGACCCGTTGTGCTGAGAGAAGAGGAAGAGCCAACGAAAGGTGTATTTGTGGTTGCACAGACGACCTTTGAGATTCAATCCAAAAACCAATTGATCATCCACTATCAATAAGAAAATATCATTGATTTTATCGTTGTTTGGAAGACAAAGCCATCAACAAGGAATTTCTCTATTGTGCATTATTTTGTGAGAAAAAAATTAAATTACTTTGAGATCTCATCATTGGCTATCTATCTTCTTGATTTGTATGGAACAAATAATAAATTAGCATAATAAGTTTGGATTTGATAGTACAAGCAATTTGTCAACAACATAACATCATGTCATTTCTTGAAAGACTAACTCAACTCAAGGCAATATCTGCCAATGTGAGTCACTGAGGTTGACAGAGTATAAGATTTGTGTTCCTGAATGAAGGTATGAACTATAAATTTTGCTCAATAAGATATCGGTGTGAGGAGTAGTAGATGGTATCATTAGAAACCCAAGGCTTGGGAATCTCGATCAACAACCCATAGTTTTAGAGGAAAATATATTTATTTCATTAGCAACAATTTCTTTTCAAAAGCATTGAAAATATGTGGAGGACAATTTATTGTAAATAGTCAGGTTCATTCTTTCCTACATGGAATCAATATAGTGTAACTCAATATGGATTGTTTTCCAAGTAATTCAGGAGTTGTGATCTAAGGAAGGATCCCTCATTTGTTGTTGAGGTAACGAGACATGTGGATTGTCCAGTAATTGGCTTCAGGAGATTTGTGATTCGGGGGTCCGGGGAGTTGGAATTTGGGAACTCGGGAATTCTACCTTTACGGGGGTGATGAGAAAGCATGATGGATTACCAACAAGAGTCTGAATATGTATAGAAGAAATCAACTCCAAAAGTTTTTTTTTTGTTTTATGTTGTTATGTCGATCGAGTTTTTAAGTTTTTAATTGTAGTGTTAAGAGGGTGTGTTGGAGATTAACGCTTCAATTAGTTTTCTAACTAAATGGTTATGCTATGGTTATGATCGAATTTAGTTATGTAAATTTTTTTTGCAATGTAATAAATAAGGGATTCCATTCATGTAATTGTGCACCCTCTCATTAGTAAAATTTTCCGTTTAGTTTTTTCTGTTTCTTTTCAATATCTGTGCCCATGATTTATTAACAGAGCATGGGGTAAGTCGGATAGATAAAGGAGAATTGATGTCTCTACCTGGTCATACCAAGGTTGGCCATTATGATGGGTATGGTTACCCAAGACACTAAGTATTTCAACTGAGCATGAAATTCTGGATTAGGTGTGTTGAAGTCGACGAAAGTTGGAGTCAAAGAAATAATGACTGTACTTGGAAACCCGAAGGAGCTAAATAAAGTTTAACCCATTTGACCTCCGATTAAGCATTCAAAATTGGATTTGGACCATTTATAACCCAAAATGAAGCTTCCAAACCAACTGGGAGATATATTAAGTGCTTTGATGCCAATATATTTCCCCAAAAGTGGGTGAGTTCCCCAACTAAGCTCCTAAAATGGACTAGCATAGTCAATCTAGGGACCAAAGGCCAAAGATAAGAGGATAGGAAATCACATAAGGGCCTTCGCATGAAGGATGAGAGGTGATCAATTCATCATCAAGTGGGTCATGTATTGAAAAAGCACAAAATTAGGTCGCATTATGATAACACTAACTTGGTATTTGTATGTGACTAAAAACTAGTTATATGATATAATGGTGGGTTGCAAGGAAGAGGAAGAAAGTAGCAAAATGCTAGAGGACTAAAAGTAAATAAAGTTAGCAACAATGTAAAAGTAGCGATTCATGGAGGGAAGGTGCCTACTAGCACATGTAGTGTGATCTATGCCCCATCATAATGAGAGAATTCTTCATGGGTTAGGACATTGTTCCATAATTTATCATGAATTTATTTTCAATCTTCGTGCCCATGATTTATTAACATGGTATCAAAGTCTCGATAACCATGTCCCTCTCGCGATGGTGGTCACTATTTGTGCATATGTAGCTTTGGTGTAGTAAAATGTTAAATTTATGAATTTTTTTTTGTGTTGTTTATGAGAGTGCAGTGTTAGTATTGTGTGCCCACTGTTTTATGCAAGGTGTTGTAGAAACGAGTGCATATATGTTGTGCTGAGAGAAGAGGAAGAGCCAACTAAAGGTGTATTTGTGGTTGTACAGATGACCTTTGAGATTCAATCCAATAACCAATTGATCATCCACTATCAATAAGGAAATATCATTGATTTGATCGTTGTTTGGAAGACAAAGACGTCGTCATGGAATTTCGCTATTGTTCATTATTTTGTGAGAAAATAATTAATTTACTTTGAGATCTCATCATTGGTTATTAGTCTTCTTGATTTGTATCGATCAAATAATAAATTAGCATAATAAGTTTGGATTCGACAGTACATTCAATTTCTCAACAACATAACCATCATGTCATTTCTTGAAACACTGACTCAACTCAAGACAATATCTTCCAACGCGAGTCACTGAGGTTGACAAAATATAAGATTTGTGTTCTTGAATGGAGGTATGAACTATAAAATTTGCTCGATAAGAGATCGGTGCAAGGAGTAGTAGATGATATCATTAGCAACCCAAGGCTTTAGAATCGTGATCAACAACCCATAGTTTTAGAGGAAAATATATTTATTTCATTAGCAGCAATTTCTTTTCAAAAGCATTGAAAATATGGGGAGGACAATTTATGCTAAACAGTCAGGTTCATTCTTTCCTACATGGAGTCAATATAGTGTAACAAAATATGTATTGTTGTCCAAGTAATTCAGGAGTTGTGATATAAGGAAGGATCCCTCATTTGTTGTTGAGGTTATGAGACATGTGGATTGTCTAGTAATTCGCTTCAGGAGATCTGTGATTCGAGAGTTCAGGGAGGTGGAATCTGGGAACTCGGGAATTATACCTTTACGAGGGTGATGAGACAACATGCTGGAGTACCGACAAGAGTCTGAATATGTATAGAATAAAATCAGCTCCAGAAGAAGTATTTTGTTTTATGTTGTTATGTCGATCGAGTTTTTAAGATTTTAATTGTAGTGTTAAGAGGGTGTGTTTGGGATTAACACTTCAATTAGTTTTCTAAATAAACAATTATGTTATGGTTATTATCGAGTTTAGTTATGCAAACTGTTTTTCAATGTAATAAATAAGGGCTTCCATTCATGTAATTGTGCACCCTCTCATTAATAAAATTTTATGTTTAGTTTTTTCTGTCTCTTTTCAATCTGTGTGCCCATGATTTATTAACAAAGCATGGGGTATGGTGGATAGATAAAGGAGCATTGATGTCTTTCCGTGGTCATCCCAAGTTTGACCATTATGATGGGTATGGTTACCCAAGACATTAAGTATTTTAACTAAACATAAAATTTTGGATTAGGTGTGTTGAAGTCGACGGAATTTGGAGTCAAAGAAATGATGTATGTACTTGGAAACCCATAGGAGATAATTAAAGTTTGACCCATTTGACCTTTGATTAAGCATTCAAAATTGGATTTAGACCATTTATAACCCAAAATGAAGCTTCTAAACCAACAACGGGATATATTAAGTACTCTGATCCCAATATATTTCCCCACAAGTGGGTGAGTTCCCCAACTAAGTGTTGAAGTATTGCAACTTTAAAGGATATTCTAAATGTATTTTACTGATGTAACCCAAGGAAGATGTTGGTATTCCTCTGGGGAGGTGTTACTATTGTATTTGGTCATCATAGAGTCATGAGGTAAAGCCTCCATTTGTGTCGGGTCTTTAGCACCCTAATAAATAATATAATATATTGTTTTGAGTATTCCTAGGTGAAGTCGGCCTAGACAGTTTAGTGGGGCCGACTTGTCTAGGGTAAAATTCAATTGACTCATTGTGTATAAATAGAGGAGCTATGGTTCTTATTTGAATACAGACTCACTCACTTGAGTAGCGCATAGTGAAGAGAGAGAGAGATAAAAAAGAAGGAGGAGAACACCTGTTTTTGGGGTTGTCTTTTATACATCTTATACATAGGAAGTTTTGTTGGGTTTTCTTTCCCTTAAGGGTTTCCCAAGATAAATAATGTGTTTATCTTGTGATTGTGTTTCTATAAGTAATTCTGGATACGCTTCTGCTATGATTTTTTTTTGAAACACCAATGAATCTAGTCTAGCATATGAAATCTTAACATGGTATCAGAGCTAACCTGATTAGAGCAGCTTTCATAAGGTGAAATTCTCTCTCCTCCCTCTCGAAAAGAAATTAGGGTTTCTGCAAAAGTTGGATCTTTGAAGATATGCTTGCATAGAAAGTTGTACCCTCCTAGAGTGCATCTATTGAGCCTTAGATAGAAATTTCTGGGTGGTTGGATCTCCGGGAAAGACAAACCCTAGTTTGGCAGTGAACCAAAAAACTACAGTGAAACATAACTTGAATTTCTACAGTGCTAACCTCACAAGTAGGTTTTGAATACTAAAGATTTGGGATCTCCAGAAAGTAGTTGGATCAACCAAATCGCCTCCCTCAAGCGCATCTACCGGTAAGGTCAACCTCCTATTTTGATAAATTTCATTTTTTGTGACCTACTGGACAAGATGGCCCCAAGCACTAAGCTTGAGGACAAATCAGAAGGCCTATAAAACTTCCTGGCTTGGAAGTATAGGATTGGTATCATTCTGAAAGAGAATGGCCTTGAGAAGTACATCAAGGATGAGATTGCATAACCTAAAGACGATGAAGCTAAGGAGAAGCATGGACAAGACCTAATCAATGCAATGAGGATCATTGTTGATTCTATTAAGGATCACTTGATCCCTCAAGTGTCATATAAGAAGACACCTAAGCAAATATATGATGCACTTTCCAGAATTTATGAGGGAAGAAACATTAATAGAAAGATGAATCTGAGAGCTCAACTGAAGGGCACCAAGATGAGCAAAGGAGAATCTATTCAAGATTACTTCATAAGGGTCTCCCAGTTCAAATAGAAACTAAGTGCTATTGGAGACACCTTTGATGAGGATGAACTAGTTATGATCTCTCTCAATGGTCTCACTAGACCTTGGGACTCATTCATTCACACTTAGTGTGCTAGAAAAGAAAGTATGAAGTTTGACATAGTATGGGAAGATTGCATACAAGAAGAACCTAGAGTAGCTAATAAAGAAGCTCTGCTTAGAGAAGATGATCAGGCTCTAGCTACCCATACTAAAGGAATAAAACAATCAAACTTCAAGAAGAGTAATCATAATCCTTCAAAGAAGAAATTCCAGAAGAAGAAGAAGGATTACTCAAAGTATCAATGCTACAATTGTCATAAGATAGGACATATTTCTGGAGAATTCCCATCACCAAAGAACAACAACAACAACAAAAGACATCATCTTAATCTAGCTGAAGACGAGGATGAAGAAATACCTTGAAAGAAAACTAGAGGTGAATATGTAGAAGAATATGTGTTATTATATGCACTCTCTTGGTCTGTAACACCTAGAGAAGATGCATAGGCTTATTGATAGTGGTGCCTCTAAGTACATGACAGGAAAGAAGACAACTCTGTAAAAATTTTAAGTGAAGAACTCTCCCAAGAAGGTATCATTGGGATATGACTATCAATATCCCATCAAAGGTAATGGTGAATCAAGCTACAAGATTGACTCTAGGACTTCCATGAAGATGAAGGAAGTACTATATGTACCAGGTTTGTAAAAGAACCTACTTTCCATCTATGCTATAGATAAGAAAGGATATTGAGTTGCTTTTATAGATGGAAAAGTACTTATGTGGTCAAAAGGAAAGACACTTGAAGATGCTGTAGTCATTGGAGAAGAACTGTACAAAATCAAAGGACATCCAGAGACAACCCTTGTCCATGAGACTTCCAGCTCAAGTGAATTGTGGAATAGGAGACTTGCTCACATCAACTACAAAGCATTTCCCTATGTGAGAAAGGTGGTAACAGGGTTACCATATCTGAAGATCAAACATGATGGAACCTGCAAGGGATGTGCAAAGGGAAAGAACATCAAGAATCCCTTTCCGAAAAGTGAAACAAAGACCAAAAGTATGCTGGAACTAATCCATTCTAATGTATGTGGTCCTATGCCCTCCATATCCTTGAGTGGATATGAGTACTATGTCACATTTATTGATGACTATTCAAGAAATACTTGGATATACTTCTTGAAAAATAAGAGCAGAGTGTTCAGGAAATTCAAGGAATTCAAAGCCTTGATAGAGAACCACTCAGAAAAGAGATTCAAGACACTGAGATCAGATATTGTTGGAGAATACACTTCAAAGGAATTTGAAGCATTCTGTAAGGAGGCAGGAATCAAGAGGGAACTAACCACTCCCTATAATCCCCAACAAAATGGTGTTGTAGAAAGAAAGAATAGAACTATCATGGAAGCAGTGAAGACCATGATTCATGACCAAGACCTCCCTATGCACCTATGGGCCGAAGCAGCAAGAACAACCATATATGTACAAAATATATTATCTCAGAGTGCTCTTGTATTCAATACTCTTGAAGAGATGTATATCGGAAAGAAACCTGAAGTAAGCCATCTCAAGATATTTTGTTGCCTAGTAAATGTACATATTCCAAAAGAGAAGAGAACCAAATTGGATCCTTCTGGAAAGAAGGTAATATTTGTAGGATACTATGAAGTTTCCAAAGTCTCCAGGATATACATTTTAGGATTCCATCATATCAATATTAGTAGGGATGTAACATTTGATGAAGAGACAACTCTTATGAAGTCTAGAAGGTGTTATCTTAAAGAAGTACATGAAGAGGATGTACCTCCAAGAAGGACAGACGCTGAACCATGTCCTGAAATTGTAGCATCAAAATATCATGACATGCTAGAGCCTCAAGATCCCCCTACTATGGATATCTCTCGAAAGATAAAACCTGCTTGGGTAAGAGAAATCGTACAAGAATTAGAAAGATATGGAGCACCAGAAGGCTCCACAAGAACCAACAAAATATCAAATCCATATTCTAGTTATGTAGCTTTGATGTGTGATATTGTAGATCAAGAACCCAACAGCTATGAGGAACCTGCACAGAAGAAAGAACGGGTTGAAGAAATGACAGAATAATACCAGTCAACCATGAAGAATGATGTTTGGGATATTGTTCCCAAACCAGAAAACAAGAGTCTGGTATCTTTGAAATGGATTTACAAGATAAAACATGTTGCTGATGGAAGTATTGAAAAGTACAAAGCAATATTTGTGGCTAGAGGATTATCTCAGAAAGAGGGGATCGATTATGAAGAGAAATTTGCTCTAGTAGAAAGGTACACTTCCATCAAAACTATCATGGAACTTTCCTCCATGATGAAGTGAGAATTACACCAGATGGATGTAAAGACAACCTTCCTTAATGGTGTGATTGAGGAAGAGGTTTACATCAAAGAACCAAAAGGATTTGAAGTTGAAGACAGAGCGACTCATTTATGCAAATTGAAAAAGGCTATGTATGGACTGAAGCAAGCTCCCAGAGCTTGGTATGGTAGAATAGATAGCTTCTTGACAAGCATGGGATTTACCAAGAGTAAAGCTGATCCTAATATTTATATGAAGATCATGGATGATGAACCACTCATACTATTGTTGTATGTGGATGATTTATTTCTGACTGGAAATGAGAAACAAATAAAGTATTGCAAGAAGAATCTAGCTGAAGAAATCGAGATGAAAGACCTCGATTTATTAACAGAGCATGGGGTAAGTCGGACATATAAAGGAGCATTGATGTCTCTCCCTGGTCATCCCAAGGTTGACCATTATGATGGGTATGGTTACCTAAGATACTAAGTATTTGAACTGAAAATGAAATTATGGATTAGGTGTGTTGAATTCGATGAAAGTTGGAGTCAAAGAAATGATGTCTATACTTGGAAACCAGAAGGAGCTAAATAAAGTTCGACCAATTTGACCTCCGATTAAGAATTCAAAATTGGATTTGGACCATTTATAAGCAAAAATGAAGCTTCCAAACCAACTGCGAGATAGATTAAGTGCTTTGATCCCAAAATATTTCCCCAAAAGTGGGTGAGTTCCCCCAACTAAGCTCCCAAAATGGACTAGCAGAGTCAAACTAGGGACCAAAGGCCAAAGATAAGAGGAGAGGCAGTCACATAAGGGCCTTCGTACGAAGGATGACAGGTGACCAATTCATCATCAAGTGGGTCATGTATTGAAAAAGCACAAAATTAGGTCGCATTATGATAGCACTAACTTGGTAGTTTTATGTGAGTAAAAAGTAGTTAAATGATATAATAGTGAGTTGCAAGGAAGAGGAAGAAAGTAGCAAAATGCTAGAGGACTAAAAGTAAATAAAGTTAGGAACAATGGAAAAGTAGTGATTCATGGAGGGAAGGTGCCTAATAGCACATGTAGTGTGATCTATGCCCCATGATAATGAGGGAATTCTTCATGGCTTAGGGCATTGTTCCATAATTTATCATGAATTTATTTTCAATCTCCATGCCCATGATTTCTTAACATGGTATCAAAGCCTCGACAGCCATGACCCTCTCAATATGGTGGTCACTATTTGTACATATGTAGCTTTGGTGTAGTAAAATGTTAAAATTATGAATTTTTTTGTGTGTTGTTTATGAGAGTGCAGTGTTAGTATTATGTGCCCACTGGTTTATGCAAGGTGCTGTAGAAATGAGCGTAAATCTGTTGTGCTGAGAGAAGAGGAAGAGCCAATGAAAGGTGTATTTGTGGTTGTACAGACGACCTTTGAGATTCATTCCAATAACCAATTGATCATCCACTATCAATAATGAAATATCATTGATTTGATCATTGTTTAGATGACAAAGCCGTCGACAAGGAATTTCGCTATTGTGCATTATTTTGTGAGAAAAAAATTAATTTAATTCGAGATCTCATTATTGGTTATCAACCTTATTGATTTGTATGGAACAAATACTAAATTAGCATAATAAGTTTGGATTCGACAGTACAAGCAATTTGTCAGCAACATAACCATCATGTCATTTCTTGAAAGAATGACTCAAATCTTGAAAATATCTTCCAACATCAGTCTCTGAGGTTGACAGAGTATAATATTTGTGTTCCTAAATGAAGGTATGAACTATAAATTTTTCCCGACAAGAGATCGGTGCAAGGAGTAGTAGATGGTATCATTAGCAGCCCAAGGCTTTGGAATCTCGATCAACAACCCATAGTTTTAGAGGAAAATATATTTAATTCATTAGCAGCAATTTCTTTTCAAAAGCATTGAAAATATGTGGAGGAAAATTTAATCTAAACAGTCAGGTTCATTCTTTCCTACATGGAGTCAATATAGTGTAACTCAATAAGGATTTCTGTCCACGTAATTCAGGAGTTGTGATCTAAGGAAGGATCCCTCATTTGTTGTTGAGGTTATGATACATGTGGATTGTCTAGTAATTGGCTTCAGGAGATCTATGATTCAAGAGTTCGGGGAGGTGGAATCTGGGAACTCGAGAATTCTACCTTTACGAGGGTGATGAGACAATATGATGGAGTAGCGACAAGAGTCTGAATATGTATAGAATATAATCAACTCCAGAAGATGTTTTTTGTTTTATGTTGTTATGTTGATCGAGGTTTTAAATTTTCAATTGTAGTGTTAAGAGGGTGTGTTGGAGATTAACACTTCAATTAGTTTTATAAATAAACAATTATGCTACGGTTATGACCGACTTTAGTTATGCAAATTGTTTTGCAATGTAATAAATAAGGGCTTCCATTCATGTAATTGTGCACGCTCACATTAATAAAATTTTCTGTTTCTTTTCAATCTCTGTGCCCATGATTTATTAACAGAGCATGGGGTAATTCGGATAGATAAAGGAACATTGATGTCTCTCCCTGGTCATCCCAAGGTTGACCATTATGATGGGTATGGTTACCTAAGACACTAAGTATTTCAACTGAACATGAAATTATGGATTAGGTGTGTTGAAGTCGACGAAAGTTGGAGTCAAAGAAATGATGTATGTACTTGGAAACCCGAAGGATCTAAATAAATTTCGACCCATTTGACCTCTGATTAAGCATTCAAAATTGGATTTGGACCATTTATAACCCAAAATGAAGCTTTCAAACCAACTGCGGGATAAATTAAGTGCTTTTATCCCAAGATATTTCCGCAAAAGTGGGTGAGTTCCCCAACTAAGCTCCCAAAATGGACTAGTAGAGTCAAACTAAGGACCAAAGGCCAAACATAAGAGGAGAGGAAATGAAATAAGGGCCTTCGTATGAAGGATGAGAGGTGACCAATTCCTCATCAAGTGGGTCATGTATTGAAAAAGCACAAAATTAGGTCGCATTATGATAACACTAACTTGGTAGTTGTATGTGAATAAAAAGTAGTTAAATGATACACTAGTGAGTTGCAAGGAAGAGGAAGAAAGTAGAAAAATGCTAGAGGACTAAAAGTAAATAAAGTTAGCAACAATGGAAAAGTAGTGATTCATGGAGGGAAGGTGCTTACTAGCACATGTTGTGTGATCTATGCTCCATCATAATGAGGGAATTCTTCATGGATTAGGACATTGTTCCATAATTTATCATGTTAATACTTGCATGTCTTATAATCAAGGCAAAGCGAAACATCCATTGCTTGGACATTAAGAGCTCATGAAGATTCTACCCTAGTTATCATAGCGAAACCAGGTTTGACTCCCTCATGGGAGAGCCAAAGATCACGAGTAACCTGTGAAGGTTAATGTGTTGTACGAGTAGATTTGTTCCTGTATTTGACACAACGTCTGTGAGCATGCTATTTATTGAAGGAGAGATTAGGAGGTAGTTTTAAAAGTGAACCAGAAGTTGCTGCTGCATATGTTAAGTCACCGTTATAAAGTATGACGCTACGTGAGAAGAAACTCTAAATTGCAGTGTCGTTGGTTGGAAATATTCTAAGAAGCAGTTGTCCAACAAAGTTGTTGTGGAAGAAAGAGCAGTCACCAGATTGATGATTGGAATTATTTTGCAGCCATTGACATTTGAATACGTAGAGAAATCAAAACAAATTCCAACATACAAAGGCATAGCATACTGATTGGAATTGAAGACTTATTGAATCCTTTCAGCAACCATAATTTAAGATTTTTAAAAACAATTCAACACCCATTTTCTGAACTTGTGCCTGTTCAGATTTTTATTCTTGCATTTTGTGTTTTTGCAAGTTTTTTTAGTATCAAATATTGTTGAATTGAAAAATGATTGTAATTGGGTACATTTTTTTGTAAAACCCAACACCCATGAAGAACCAAGTAACATTATGAACTTGTTTATGTTCATACATGAAGTCAATGCATATAATAGATTGTTTCTGATAGGGGGATGAAAGACAGTCGGTAACAAGAAAATTTGAACAAGAGAATTTGCATTTTCTCACCTTGTCCCTGACAGGGGGGAATAAATATCTACACTTCGATGTTAGGTTCCAAGTTTTAAAGTGTTGTTGCAAGCTTGTGAACAAATGGAGCCTGGGAACAAAACAAATGGGAAACAAGTATGCAAACTCGTTCCTAGATTTTGAAGAGACAGTGAAAGTTAAAAGTTTCCAGAACCATCAATTGAGTAGAACACATGAAAGTCTACTTGTTTTATTGAAAGTATTTGGTAATCTTTAAACCATCTCTTCATGGTTCTTGGTGCAATTTTTGAGATCAACAAAAGTCATTCGAGCTTCTAGTTGATATGGTTAATGGTAATCCTAAAACCATCTCATTGTTTTGGTTGGTTAATGGTCATCCTAAAACCACATCTTGATAGCATTTGAGCTCTTGGATCATTTTATGGTCAACTTAAAACCATTAGTTTTTGGTCAACTTGAAACCATGCAACTTAGTAGAGTCTTACTACTTATGCTAGATTTTGTATCAGAGAGATTTTCAGCCATTATTAGTTGAACTTCTTGAATTTTTACTCTCTGAATCGCTTGACACATTGTTAATTGTCAAGTAGTGGCGGTTTTTCAGGCAAGAACGAACTTAAGATTAAGGGGGGATGTTGAAAGCTCTAATCTAAGTTCGTAATCTTACCCTAACGGTCATACCATTAGAGGTCAGTTATACATTATGTACGATATATGTACCATTGTGTACTATTGATTAATGGAGCAAATTTGTGAGCCTTTTCTGTTAGTTATTTTTCCTTTCTTATTTGCTCCATATTTTCTTGATGATTTAACATTAACTTGCTCCTAACTACATATCGATGCCTAACTACATGTTATCAGTGACATTCTTCTTGTTATCCATTTATCAACTACCACTTATTTTTTATATTTTTTTATCTCACATTCTTCTAGTTATCTACCATGAAATGTTGGTTATCCATTCATCATCTATGATATGAGTTATCCATGCATCGCTACCACTTATCAATTCATCAATTACAATTTATTATATATATAGCATGAGTGGGCCTTATGGTCAAGAGCATGTGTTTCCTCTTAAGAGGTTACAGGTTCAAATCCCTATGTTTATAGTTTGAAAGCTTGAAGATCACATAAATATTTGCCATTGCCAAGTTTTTTTTAGTTGAAAATTGTTTGAATTTAAATTATTTTTTTGGACAAAAATTTCAAGGCATAAAATTAAGGAAGATGGAAGGTATTTGTTGATGATAACGAAACGGTTACGGTTTCAATTAATTTCTACAGTGTTAGCTCCGCTTATTTAGCCCTGTGCAATGCAATGGGATTGACCATGCAAGCTTGGAATAGTTCGCTCAAAACTTGGAGAGTTAAGCCAGGTGGAAGAAATACCATGCAAGTCTTTCTTTTTATGAGGAAATTTGTTTCCTTGATTTTGGGAGAATCTTATCCTCTCGATCCTATAAATATATTCTCAAATGATAGAGAATGGAAGGGTCTCCAAATTGCTTAAGGAAACTCTTTTTACTGAATGTTGGTTTTTTTATTTTATTTTATTTTATATTATATTGGAAAGAAGCAAGGAGACCCTACGAAGGATGATTTCTGTTTATGCACCAAAAACTATAATGTTTCTCATGGAGAAATTTGAATATCAGAAATCGTTGTTGCAATCATTTCTCACATTCAATTGTGTAAGATGTTCAGTTTTCACATAGTTGGACGTCAATCAGGTAGGAATGTTTTATTTTGGACGCCAGTGGCCTAAAGCCTAATTAAGCCAAGCTTTATTTTATAATTAAGTATATAACGCAAGCTGACTTATAGTCTCTTTATTTTGAGATTTTGATTATGATATGGCAGCCTACCAGGCTCTTATTCGCACAGGCCACAACTTCTGATGGTCATCAATAAGAAAAAACACTCTTGTATTTTTATAGGGTCCCCGTGGCAATAGCAGCTTTCGAAGTCAAAGGTTTTCTATGGAATTTCTCCATTTCAGGAAGTTTAACTATCACAGGATGCATGGATTCGATTGACTTTTTTACCAATCACCATATAGTCGACTTAAGGTCAACTTAGTTATGCAAATTGTTTTGCAATGTAATAAATAAGGGCTGACATTCATGGCATGGTGCACTCTGTCAAGTTAATAAAATTTTCTCTTTAGGTTTTTTTCAATTTCTTTTCAATCTCTGTGCCCATGATTTATTAACATGATATACATGGTATCAGAGCCTCGACAACCATGACTCTCTCACGATGGTGGTCACTATTAGTACTTATCTAGCTTTGGTGTAGTAAAATGTTAAAATCATGAATTTTTTTTTGTGTGTGTTGTTTATGACAGTGCAGTGTTAATAATGTGGGCTGAGCTTAACCAGCATGTACGTTCATGCTGGATAAGCCAGCTGCCCTGGGTCCCACGGTCGGTCAACTTCTTGCATTGACATAATTTTTCAATAATCCGGCAGCCTCGTCCGCCTCCGTCTCACCACCGCCACGCCACCGCCACCGTCGTCCTGCTGCGACCCCGCTGTCGTCCTGTTGCCACCCCGCCGCGTCCTCCATTAATCATCTACCAAACTCGTCCTCTATCCCTATTTCTTGGTCATTTCTCATCAAATTCTACGATACGAGCGTTGAAGATTTTCATGTTTTTAAAAACTGAGCATTTATGAAACTCTGTAATTTGTTTTCATTCTGGATAAGCTCAGCCCAACCGCAGGGCCTTTGGTCACAAGATTTTATTTTCTGCACGGCGGATCCAAACGATGGCTCTCTGCTTGGCTTGAGACTGTGGGCTGGCCTCTGCTACTCCTGCCTCTGTATTTATCGTACAGAAAGCTGCCCAACAGAGAGAATCACATCACCACAAAGCTCTTCCTGTGTTGCTGTTGACTCGGCATTCTCACAGGCGCCGACGATTACCTATACGCATCTCTTTAGGATTATCGTTGATCGCGGAGAAGAGGACGCAGAGGAGATTGCTGGTTCAGATTACAGGTCAGATCTCAAAATACATGCTGGATAAGCTGGACATTGCCTAATCTTCGCAACTATCCCAATGTAGGCAAGAAAGCCCAGCATGCCCGGCTTAACATCCACTTCCGCGTTGGCTTTGTTCGTATCATTTATGATTTGGTTCTTTGCTGTTATTTGATGACATTGCGTTTCCTGGTCTTTCTGTTAAATCCATATTGTTTGCAGAGAAATTGGCGTTTGAATCTAATTTCACCTTTTTCATATATAAACAAAAACATCAGTTTAAATTGTAGTGCTTCACTGCCCTGGAACCCCAACAAGATATTTTTCTTTGGAATCCATGGAACTCGTTCTCTTCTTCACTTTGTGACAGACATGGTTTTTTTGATATAATCATCTTTTCTGCAGTGTTTTTTTGAGATCTTATCCTCGGTGCTTTTTGCATAAATTTTCCAGTTTATTTCAGGGCTGGGAAATAGATAGAAAGGGTGCATCACATGAGAGAGTGGACAATATTCCCCTTTGAGTGCAGGTTAACTGCTGAGAATGGTGTAAGCTTCTATGTAAGCCACGACCAACATCATCCTGTAATCATTTTTGTATGCATTTCCAGGATTGGCTAAGGGTGGACCTAGTTAACATTTTCTAGGATTAATTAACTCTGATCTAGTCAATATGGGCCCATAAACCCTCTTGGAGAAAACACCCTAGGATTAAGTTGTGTATACAATATATATATACACAACTCTCATTTGTAATTTCACATATCTTGTGATCATTGGTTTACATATTTTATACAAGTGACTTAACCTACTATCACCATAAAGTGTTGCACTCTATTGCTCATGTGTAATTTTTCTTCCTAGTGCTCTTGCTCTTGGTTTATGTTTCTCCAGCACACTTGTGTTGGCTTATCTTTGCTTTAATGCAGAATTAGGGTTTGCTGGTTGGTCCCATTTGATCGTTTCTCTCTTCACTGAATCTCAACATGGGATTAGAGAAAGTGTGAACCTCCCTTACCTAATTCTGTAGTTGATATGAGGCTAATTCTGTAGTTGATCTGAGGCTATTTGGCTGGTGGAATCATTGCTTTTGTGACTATGGAATCAGAATTTCAGATCATCCTTTTACTGCAGATTTCAATTGTCGATCCAAGGCTATTTTGTTTGTGGTGCCACCAATTTTGTGAGTTCAGAACCAGTGTTTTAGATCGTCTTTTTACTGCAAATTTTCCATAGCTCATTTGAGGCTATTTGGTTGGTGGCATCATTGGTTTTGTGATTGTGGAACTGGGATTTAGTGGCATCATTGATTTATCAATGAAGCATATAAG
>LPNX010113067.1:175733-208348 GCA_001517045.1 Pseudotsuga menziesii
ACTCATATGGACTTCTCCACGCATTTTAGATATTTGTATGGACTGTTTTCCTACCTTAAAAAAAAATCCATGAAGGGAAACCCCATATATATTGTTTTTCCCATATACTGTTAAAACTCAGATTATGTTTTACAACTTTAATCTTCTTGAGTACATACATAAAATAAAAATAATTACCATCATAAATGGGCTGAAAATCAAATTTAAGACCATGGTAAATTTTCATTATAGTGCTCCTTAGAGACCACAGCTGAACAAAAAAACCTCCCATCAAGGGATGCTTTTCTAACAGGGACCCACCTTAAAGCACTGCAAGATGCAAATCTTTGAATTACAACTAGAACTGAATATATTAATGGATTTTGATGCAGGAAGATTTCTACAACCATAGATATTATGATGCTTTACCAGAATCAGCCATGGCTAATTCTTCATGGAATTTGATGCAGGACCATAGATATTATGATGCTCTACCAGAATCAGCCATGGCTAATTCTTCGACATCATTAATGGATTGTTCTTCTCAAAGATAGTTAATGAAGTGATGTGCATTTGCAGCTTCTCCTGGGCCTTCAGACTTATTCTGCTGCTTGGGCACGTTAGGAGGCCGCCGTTTCAAGTGGCTATAATATTCCCCATAGAGATACGAGGCGAATCCCCACAAGGCCAGCACCAGCGCCATGCCCTTCTCTGCACTGAATTTCTCATGAAACAAAACCACAGCCAGGACCTCTGTCATTGGAATCGTAACAACAATGATCACACCACTCAACAGAGAGTTTGCCAGCGAAGTCACGCCGAAAACCCCAATGAATTTTTTTTTCCACAACACTCCGGCCCATACAATAGCCATGGCGTAATCGAGCTTCCCCAAATCAAATCCCTCGGCCTCCCTGTGGAGAGCCTGAAAATCTCCGTTAACGAGCATCCCAACAGTACAAAACAGAGTAGCCACAATAGACATAACGAATTGCATCTCCATAACAATTGTATGAGTTATTGCGCACTTTGTTGCCCTGTAAGGGAGCTCAATCAAGGGAATAATGAAACCATAGAGAGCAGCTGCGCCCAGCGTCAACACAAACCCTAGCACATACTGTTTGTTCGTTACTCCTTCAGGCCTGTCGCTGCTTGTATGGAAGGCAAGCAAAACAGAACTCGCGGTGAGTAGAATAACAAAATTTATAGAGAAAGGACTGAACTTCTACCCAACTAACAACAAAGCAAAAACAGCGTTGAAGCCGAGCTGGCTGGCGATCAACACAGATGAAGTGGAAACAGGAAAATATGAAAGCCCATATGCGTATAGGTAATCGTCGGCGCCTGTGAGAATGCCGAGTCCACAACAACACAGGAAGAGCTTTGTGGTGATGTGATTCTCTCTGTTGGGCAGCTTTCTGTACGATAAATACAGAGGCAGGAGTAGCAGAGGCCAGCCCGCAGTCTCAAGCCAAGCAGAGAGCCATCGTTTGGATCCGCCGGGCAGAAAATAAAATCTTGTGACCAAAGGCCCTGCGGTTGGGCTGAGCTTATCCAGAATGAAAACAAATTACAGAGTTTCATAAATGCTCAGTTTTTAAAAACATGAAAATCTTCAACGCAATATCTTCGTATCATAGAATTTGATGAGAAATAACCAAGAAATAGGGATAGAGGACGGGTTTGGTAGATGATTAATGGAGGACGCGGCGGGGTGGCAGCAGGACGATGGCGGGGTCATAGCAGGACGACGGTGGCGGTGGCGAGACGGAGGCGGACGAGGCTGCCGGATTATTGAAAAATTCTGTCAATGCAGGAAGTTGACCGGCCGTGGGGCCCAGGGCAGCTGGCTTATCCAGCATGAACGTACATGCTGGTTAAGCTCAGCCAATAAGGCGTGCCCATTGTTTTATGCAAGGTGCTGCAGAAAGGAGCGTAGACCCGTTGTGCCGAGAGGAAGAGCCAAGGAAAGGTGTATTTGTGGTTGCACAGACGACCTTTGAGATTCAATCCAGTAACCAATTGATCATCCACTATCAATAAGAAAATATCATTGATTTGATCGTTGTTTGGAAGACAAAGCGGTTGACAAGGAATTTCGCTATTGTGCATTATTTTGCTAGAAAAAAATTAATTTACTTCGAGATCTCCCTAGTAGGATAAGCGTTCACCAAATCGCCCCGTTTTTCCGGCTGATTTTTGATTAAAATCAGTCAAATGTTTGCTGTGAAATTGTTTATTTCATTATTTTGGAATTCTACTAATTTTATTAGCTCTTTCTATACTAAATCGGGCATTTTAAAACTATCCAAATGATTAAAATTACGATTTAATTTCTAGAAAGTATGATTTACACCAAAATTGATCTGCCGGATTTCGGCGAGTCGGGGGCGATTTGGTGAACGCTTATACTGCTCCATTGGTTATGAGTCTTCTTGATTTGTATGGAACAAATAATAAATTAGCATAATAAGTTTGGATTCGACAGTACAAGCAATTTGTCAGCAACATAACCATCATGTCATTTCTCGAAAGACTGACTCAACTCAAGACAATATCTGCCAACGTGAATCACTAAGGTTGACAGAGTATAAGATTTGTGTTCCTGAATGAAGGTATGAACTATAAATTTTGCTCGACAAAGAGATCGGTGTGAGGAGTAGTAGATGATATCATTAGCAGCCCAAGGCTTTAGAATCTCGATCAACAACCCATAGTTTTAGTTTTAGAGGAAAAGATATTTATTTCATTAGCAGCAATTTCTTTTCAAAGGCATTGAAAATATGTGGAGGACAATTTATTTTAGACAGTCAGGTTGATTTTTTTTACATGGAGTCAATATAGTGTAATTTAATATGGATTGTTGTCCAAGTAATTCGGGAGTTGTGATTTAAGGAAGATCCAAGTAATTCGGGAGTTGTGATCTAAGGAAGGATCCCTAATTTGTTGTTGAGGTTAGGAGACAATGAGAAACTCAGGAATTCTACCTTTAAGAGGGTGATGAGACAACATGATGGAGTACTACAAGAGTCTGAATATATATAGAAGAAAATCAGTTCCAAAAGAAGTTTTTTTGTTTTATGTTGTTATGTCGATAGAGTTTTTAAGTTTTTAATTGTAGTGTTAAGAGGGCGTGTTGGAGATTAATGCTTCAATTAGTTTACTAACTAAACAATTATGCTATGGTTATGATCATCTTTAGTTATGCAAACTATTTTGCAATGTAATAAATAAGGGCTTCCATTCATGTAATTGTGCACCCTCTCATTAATAAAATTTTCTGTTTCTTTTCAATCTCTGTGCCCGTGATTTATTAACAAACCATGGGTTAAGTCGGATAGATAAAGGAGCATGGATGTCTCTCCTTCGTCATCCCAAGGTTGACCATTATAATGGGTATGGTTACCCAAGACACTAAGTATTTCAAGCGAACATGAAATTTTGGATTAGGTGTGTTGAAGTCAACGGAAGTTGGAGTGAAAGAAATGATGTATGTACTTGGAAACTCGAAGGAGCTAAATAAAGTTCGAACTATTTGACCTCCGATTAAGCATTCAAAATTGGATTTGGACCATTTATAACCCAAAATGAAGCTTCCAAACCAACTGCAGGATAGAAAGCTGCCAAAATGGACTAGCAGAGTCAAACTAGGGACCAAAGGTCAAAGATAAGAGCAGATACAATCACATAAGGGCCTTCATATGAAGGATGAGAGGTCACCAATTCATTATCAAGTGGGCCATGTACTGAAAAAGCACAAAGTTAGGGCCAAAGATAAGAGGAGAGGCAATCACATAAGGGCCTTCGTATGAAGGATGAGAGGTGATCAATTCATCATCAAGTGGGTCATGTATTGAAAAAACACAAAATTAGGTCGCATTATGATAACACTAACTTGGTAGTTGTATGTGAGTAAAAAGTAGTTAAATGATATAATAGTAAGTTACAAGGAAGAGAAAGAAAGTAGCAAAATCCTAGAGGACTAAAAGTAAATAAAGTTAGCAAAAATGGAAAAGTAGTGATTCATGGAGGGAAGGTGCCTACTAGCACATGTAGTGTGATCTATGCCCCATCATAATGAGGGAATTCTTCATAGGTTAAGACATTGTTCCATAATTTATCATGTTAATACTTGGATGTCTTATAATCAATGCAAAGCAAAGATATAAAGATCCTCATATCCAATATGATATAAAAAAAGAAAAAGAAAGAGATATAAGCAAATATGCATGTCAAGTATAGTCCAAGAGAGGATACAAAGTTTAACTATTACAAAAGTAAAGTCACAACTAAACAATGAGGTTCAAGTATTGAAATAGAATATAAACTAGAATTTGAAAACTTAAATGTTTAAATTAAATGATACGTAATGGGGATCAAAGTAAACACACTTTATTTCGATATACTTTATAGCCATATTAGGTCATGTTTCTTCGAGGAGACCAAAGGAGCCATTAAAATTGTGAAATGAAAAGGATGTAACTCAATTTGCGTCGAACTCACCGGGGTTATGGAGATCCTATAGCATAGGAAGAGATCCCCCAAGGTGCTACATGCATGAGACTTAGAAAGTTCATGAAAGGGAAACTTGGAAGTAGCTCTTCAACCGAGGAAACAGTTAGAAAGAGACATTGTCATGGACATGCTCATTACCTCAGGGGATCTTACATTCCTCAGGGGTGCGCTATATTTCCCCTACCGCGTGTGCTCACAAGTGTGGGCTATTTTACACAACCTAATCAACTAATTGCATAAAGATAACGATATTTATTATACATATTCATAAGTCTCTATTCATTAGTATCCCACTAGGTACGTTCTTAATTATGGTATGACTTACCTAGCTAGTATTTTACGTCTTCCCTCTCATTAACCCAATTAACACTGCCTCATTAACCCCTGCCATAAGAATATTATTCATTAATATTCAACAAACTTACGAGCCATAGATAGATCATTGAGGGCACTGCATCAGCAGACAACACTTAACGGAGAAAGGAGCCACCGGGGGACAGAGAGACACAACCACATCGGCAAGGGAACAAATCGCATAGCCGGGTAGGAATGTTTTATTCTTTTATACGTTCTATATTTCTTATCTGATTGATTCAAATGATTATAAATCTAATGTATGGGCAGTGTTTTTAGTATCATAAACAATATTTTTCATTTCTCAATCCTAAAATACTGGTATGCTTAAAAAAAATTGTTGTTTATTTTAGTTTCCTTAAGTAAACAAACAATAAAATTATTGCTTCGTGCATCGAGTTCATTTCTAATCAAGCTCCCATGGGATAGGAATTAGATAGTCTAGATTAGAAATATTTTTAAGTAGCTGCTGAATTGTTTTTCTCAAGTTACCGCATTGCACTTAGATTAGGTTGCATTTCATTCAGATTAGTTCACACTTAGGTATTTAGAAATATTTTATGAAAATGTCTTTTTTTTGGGGAGAAATCATATGACTAGTGACAATGGGCCCACATACTCATAAGAAATAGCTACATTAAACAACTTTGGGTCTTCTTTAAGAACTTCGGTCAAGTTGTTTCTTTTGCATTAACAAGTGGTAAGCTCTATGCGTTAACAACCTACCAACCTTAACCACTTCCTAGGACCAAACTCTCCAATAGTCACTATTATTTAACAATCCTCAACCATTGACAAGTGGTAAGCTCTATGCGTTAACAACCTACCAACCTTAACCACTTCCTAGGACCAAACTCTCCAATAGTCACTATTATTTAACAATCCTCAACCATAGTATAAAAAGAAAAATATAAAAAATGATCCTCACTCATCTCCTTGCCTTTTTTTAGAGTGTTTTAGGTTTCTATTGCATGTTTTTTCCCCTACATGCATGTGTGCACTTGAGTATTATTATTCCTTTGATTGATTGATTTATTGAACTTCTCCTTAATTAAGGGCGTGTTTTAGTTCATCTTCTCTTTAACTAATTGTTTTCCTTTGTTATGCACATGTTTTTAATTAATTAATTATTTATTATTGGCATGCACATGTATTTATTTATTTATTAATTATTCATTTTCTAAATTATTTTTTTTCATTTATCTTTTATAACTTCTATCTTTTAATGTAATTTTACCAAGGTTCTATCAAGGGTGCCATGGTCATACATATGCTCTTCAGATAGAATTTACTATGTTTCTATCAATGATTCCATGATCATATACATGCCCTTCAAATAGAATTTATCAAGTTTCTATCAAGGGTGCTGTGATCATAAACATGTCATTCAAATAAGCGTTTTTATACACTGGGGATGTGATATGACAGTTGAGACCATGTTAAGTCAATCCTCTTGTATCATGTTAAGAGACTAAAGGTCATTGAAGAATAAGGTCGACACCTTATTAAGCACCCCTCCATTGATCCTTGTGAGTGGCCGAATCCATAGACTACCCTCATGGCAACATGCATCTTGCGGGAAAAATTCTCACTCACTTTTCAATATGTCGCATGGAAACCTATGCTATTTATGGCATGCATTCCCCCATACAACACCATTACCCATGTGTGGACTGATTAGCAATCACAATCATGTTCCTACACACATGAAATCCACATGCATCAAATAGCTCATGCAAAATAATCAAATATCAATATATCACATTGTATCACTTGATACCATATCTTGACTCAATTTGAAGCACATGCGACATTGACACCGCTCTATGCTCAAGATGCGCCTGTGTATCACATGATATCGTATCTAGACTCAACCCAGAGTCCACGTGATATTGACACCACTTTGCGTCCAATGTGCACCTATTTTTTCCTTGTCACACTTGGAAGAAGTTGTCAAAACATCCGAAAATCATTACAATATATATTTACATTATCATTTTCGTGCAACATATCACCAATACATTGCACGCATGTGGCAGGAATTTATTTCTAACATAAGCAAAAATAGTATGGTGACCATCATGTAACATAATTGTTTAAGTTTTAGCATCAATACACGTAGTATGTAATGTCCTCTTCTACTTGAGCACCGAAACACCTGCTAACCTACTTAATTCCCATAGGTTCGAGTGGGTACTGCATAAAAAGGGAATTGACTGAGGACCTATGACACCCATAGAAGAACAAAGAATTCATTAAGTATTATGTCATTAGTATGGTATAAAAAGCCTTATTTATTCAGGCTTAAGGTCAACAAGAAGTTAGAAGTGCATGCACGCAAAAAGTAAAGCGCAAACCCTAAAAGTACATGATAAGCTATATAAGAAGGGTCATTGAGCCAAAAGGTTCTATCTATGATTATTGTTGAGTTTGGTTTTTTTAGAGCAACATCAACAAGTGGAACATCAACAATTGGGGTTGGAAAGAAAGGTCTTCAGCTAACAAGGGGTTTCAACAGTGAAATCTATCTTCCCTAATCACTTCAGGGTAGACCATCCAGATCTATCATCAGTATTCATCATATTCATTCATATTCAGTGATCCAGTACACATAGAATATTTATTTGCAGGTTCATGTTTTGTAGCTGAGGGAATAACTGGAAATCCTCAGAAGAATTCTTCGGGACCTAGAATCTCAGTTTTTCGTTCGCATGTCATCATTATCTTTCTTAGCAGACTCACCACATTGAATTAGGTATTTAATGGTTCCTTGTTTGCATATCAGGAGTAGTTAGCAGCAAAAATGTGAGAGAGGGGGACGTGAGCATCTGAGAGGAAGGTGAATTCGCTAGGTGCCTTAGAGGAGAAGAAATATTTGCATGTGCCCTCCAATCTCTCCAGAAGGTATATACCATCATCCCGACAAAGTTTTAGCAGCAACAAACTTCTCCCCCTTCAAAAACGTCAATATCATAAGAAGAGGGCACACTTGTAGTTGGGTGTCAAATATAGGAGAGGAGAACTATCTTTTCAACAAACACTACATGCATCTTATCTCTGGAGGACTATCATCTTAATTATCAGTGGTATGCATATATCTTCTTACTGAAAGTATATGCCCTATAATCTCTCCAGATTATCTATATTTTAGGGACATTTGCAACGACACTTTTGCATGTACATTTCATTCAACTTTTTTGCACACCATTGAGTGTATGAACAAACAACATAGTAGAAAAGTACAATAGAATATGAGTTGGGATATTACAGTGGTATGAGAGAATGTTCCTTGCCAGCTGTGGGATTGAACATGAAAATTAAATGAATCTAGAAGAAGGTACTTTTATAACCTATAGAAGGAGGAAGAGAAGATACATCGAGGGGCATGAATTTGAAGATATTTAGTTAAAGGACACCAATTCAGACATGAACCCAAGAGGTATACACTCTTTCAGAGGAAAGGTAACGGAAGAAGAGGAATACAGGTTGAAATTTCGTAACTTGGTTAGTGCATTGAATGATCTAGCTAAAGGGCAGAAAGAAGTATTGCATGCCATAAACAGGTTGGATCTTAAGCCAAAACCGGGTCATAGTAGTATACCTATTTCATCGGTGGACAGATGATCTACCAGTAGTAGCGAGAAACATGCACACACCAATATGCAAAACACTCCACACATATACAACAAACCATCCAGACCTACTATGCCTCACTTTCTGGAGAACGCAATGGCAGGACCAGTCATGCCAACAGAACCTAGTGAACCCTTTGGGGATTATTTAAAGGAATATAGGGATTTGGGAGATGAGTTCCATTTAGTTATGTCATTTTTGGACTTCTACAATATGAAAAGCAGGAACTGGTCAAGGAATTTTAATAGAGGGTTTAGCCAAAACTATGAATTGCAGAAAACTATGGGCAGGTTGACCATCCCTAATTTTGAAGGGACTCGTAGGTATTCAACGAGAATATGGGTCAAGAAGTTGGATACTTACTTCCAACTTAACCCTATGACGAAGATATATGCCATTAAATTGGCTACCTTACATCTGGATAGAGAGGCTCATGAGTGGTGGTACCATTGGTTAGTGACACCGGGTCACAACACCATCAATTCTTACAATGATTTCACACAGAGGCTCATGGAGCGGTTTGACAAAGGGACCCACAAATCCATTTTAGAGAGTTAGCACAACTCAAACAGATAGGAAGTGACGAGACCTTCATCTCAGAGTTTCAGAGAGTATCCGTGATGGTAAAAAATGTGTCTGAGGGAAGGTTGAATATGTTATTTACAGAAGCTTTGATAGAACCTTTACGTGGGTGGGTGAAATCCTACAAGCTATCCACTCTACAGGATGTGATCAACATAACCCGAGATCTACAATACTTAGTCCCTAAGAATATGTTTCGGACTAAAACAATTTTCCCAATAAAAGACAAGGACAATAAACCTTTTCAACAGGAATGGCCAAAGAAAACTTGGTTGGATGACGGCATGAGGAAGTATTTGAGAAGGAAAAAATTGTGTTTCAGTTGTTAAGAACCATGGGTTCTAGCTCACAGGTGTCACAGGGAAAGCAAAGGCCCACTATATAGAAGTTTTCCCAGACAATGAAGGGGATGAATCCGAACAGGAAATAACAGAGGAATTGATGGTAGTAGACGAGGAGTCTCTTCAAGGAGAATCACTTGGGGGAGTCATTGCTAAATTATCCGAAGTACCTAGGTTTCATACTCTCAAGGTCAGGGGAGTAGTACCGGGCCACAGGGTAGGTGTGTTAACTAATGGGGGGGAAACCCACAACTTCATTGATGCAACATGGGTGGATAAGCAGCATATTCAGACAAAGACATTTGAAGGATTCACCATAGTGGTAGAAGGTAATAATAGCATGGAATGCAACCATTGCATTCCCAAACTAAATGTCACACTAGGGAACTACAATATCACCGACTCCTTTTATGCGGTGAATGTAGCTGATACAAATGTAGTATTAGGAGTTCAATGGATTTACTCAATAGGTAAATATACTACAAATTACAGGGAAATGGAAATGGAATTCCAGGGACAGGATGTAAAACAGGTAGCCTTGAGGGGCATGAACACTTATCCCCCTAAACCAGTATCATCACAAAGAATGGAGACTGCACTCAGACAGGGAGACATAGAATGGTTAGCCGAATTCTTTGTTACTTTTAGAAAACCTCCAGATAATGACACCCAACATTCAACTGATATACATGCATTATTATAGAAACATGAGAAGGTATTCAAAGATATTCCACCAGTTCGGCCACCAGACAGAGGGTTTGGGCACATTATTGAGTTATATGAGGGGACATAGTAAGTCATCACCAATCCGTACAGACATCCGAAAAGGTAAAAATATGAGATCGAGAAAATGATCAAGGAGTTATTGGAACTAGGTTACATCCGCCCGAGTTCTAGTCCATTTGCATCATCAGTGGTTTTGGCACGGGGGCTTCACTTGTTGGCGAATATCCTATCACGTTAGTTCATATTGTGGGTTTTAAAATTATCAAAAATCGAACCAATATATTGCAGGTATTGGGGGGATGAGGGGTTTAAGGTGGGGNTAAGGGGTGGGGAGGAGGTTTTAAGTATTGGGAGGGGGTTTCAACAAAAAGAGTCTGGTTCATTATCTCTCGAAATTAAGGATATTCTTTAATATCCCACGATCACACGTGCTATGCGAGAGGTTCACTAACTGAAGTCCCCCTGGGTTTTGGTAAAAAAGAAAGATGGGACATTACAGATGTGTATTGATTATAGAGCCCTCAACAAGAAAAGCATTAAAAACAGGTATCCCATTCCCATGATTGATGAATGAGCTACAGGGGGAAAAATACTTTTCAATTGTGAAATCAAGTTATTATTGAGTACCTCATCAAGTGGAAGAACATATCCACTGTAGATTCATCATGGGAAGATGAGTCCTTCATACATATTCATCCACAACTACCCAAGTGTTGAGGACAACACTTGTTTGAAGCGGAGGGGCATGTTAAGCCCTAAATGTTGGCACATCCCCCCCTATAGCGTGGCACTTTACCCCCTATGTTGGTGTATTATATACTCGTGATGTCGGCTTGGGTCTATTAGTTGTTATTGTACACCTATGTCTCCTATATATAGGAAGGATATATTTCCATGTTAGTCAGAATTGTATCTTGTCTTGTATTATGTACTCAGTACATTGTGTAAGGAGGTTCCTCCCTCGGAGAGGATTGCTATTCATCTATGTTATTCATTATTGAGGCATGTATTACTTTACTCTAGTATATTTCTACTATTTTATGCTATTTCTGGAACTTGGTTGCATAACATAGTAGAAGGACATCCACAAGGTTTTATAATATATACTATCTCCCTCTTGTACTCTTCTCGATCTTGATATGTAATTGACATAATAACATCAATTGAATGGAACTATATGTTAATTACCATAATATATAAAATAGCATAATCATCTCAACACATATCATATGTGAAATTATAAAAATCATGCACATTCTTGCCATGATTCATAAGCAAAATCCAAGTCACTAGTTTGCATGAATATATACACACTTATTACTGGATACCATGGATTTGTCTTAATTAAGTTTGTCATCTCAAGCTAACTCTTCAATGTACTCTTCAATGAGATATTATAAATATCATAAGGTACCTTCATATTTCCATCATAATTTTACCATCGAAATATATATGTTTTGTGAGGTATATATTGACTACACATCAATTCGATGCTTGATATTTTCATATAATTACACTACTAAAATTTTAAAATAAGCCCCATTATCTAGAGCCACAAAATTTACACATATATTTCTATTGACATAGTGAAATACTGACACATTTATTTTTTCAATATCAAAAATTTATAATATTCTTGGCTATAATGGATTTCATAAATGCATCTATCTCCATTCATTACCAAAGATGCTAATGGCATTCTTCCTTGATGGGTTAGCTAATTTTAAAATGCTAATGACCACTACATCCTATTTTGAAGAAGAGACCATCTATCCAAAACGACATTTCACTGATGTATATGATCTAGTTTTCCATTATATTTCGCAACTCGCACCACAATATTTTGTAACAAAATCTTAAATATAACAAGAATAATTATTCCGTAAGCATGGCAAATTTTTAATTTATCTACTTCAATTTAAGGTAATAATATATTTACACCAATATGTGTTTTTATTTGATATTTTGGGGCAGACAAGCACTTGTGCCTTTTCATCTATGGATGAGGATGAGATAATTGTACTATCCAGATTGATTCTATGATAGTCATTACAAATTCAAAAATAAACAATTAGTAAAAAAAATAATATAAAAAAAATTGATGCACGAATAACGGGTAGTTGATGCATGGATAACTCCTAGCTGATGTGTGGATAACTTGAGGTTTGTAAGAGGTATTTGTGAGATAACTCATTTAACTAGAATAATGCAAAAACAAGTAACTAATAACTTATTAGTAACTCTTAACTTGTGACTATATATATTCACCAACCACAAGTTAAGTGGGTATACTACTTTAAAATTAAGAGACATAACTCAATTTAAAAAAAAATAATTTTACAAAATTAATCTATTTCACTTAAATAACAACACAACTCTTTATAAACTTATAACGTTAATTTGGCTAAGTCAAAACTTAGCATTACTACTTATATGCTCGAAAAATAAACTATATTAAATTTTATTAGATTCGTATAAAATTTATTAAAATGATTTTTTAACGACTCTATAGAATACCTTCCAGGAAGCATTGGCACAAATAACTCCACCCTTATTGGCGTTAATATAAATTCATTTAATTCTCATGAGGTTGTGTACTGACATTCATTTAGAGATATCAACCATCATTGTGATTCATATCTTTGAAATTAAATTTTATTTTAAATACAGTGGCAATGTCATTTGTTCGCCATGTTGGACCAACACATGGCTTCGTTTTTATTTTTTATTTTTATCAATACAAGGACATAAATGATAAGAAGTGTCACCATACTTGGTCATGTCACCTTAAACCACTTCGTTATTAGTCCCTGCCTTCGGCTAGAGGGACTTTATGAAAGGGTTGTTTGCCTTTTGAATTAGTCTTCACTTAAACTAAATCTGATCTATACACAAATCAAAACTATAACCTAAGTTTTAAGTAGGTTTATTGTTTTTTCAATTTTTTTCACATAAATTAATGTATTTTGTCATCGGAATCAACCTCTTTCAAAAGCAATCAAATGATTTGAGGCCTAATAAGGCCAGGCTTCAAATTGAGGCAACTCTTATTAATCTAGGAAACTACTATATAGTTTCTTATGCAAATGGGTAATATGAAACTCATACATGAATTATTGTTAACTTTTAGTTAACATTAGTTTTGTAACATTTTATGTTATAATTATTTTTCATATAATTATGTTATCATAGCTATGATGTTGGTGTGCATGCTATGATATGATGGCAATGTGCATGCTCGACACCCGGAAGCCCTCACTTCATATCACCTGTACAATACCCTTACACCATATCATATCACATGTACAACACCCTTACAACATATCACATATACAACATTCAACTTGAGCGGCCTGGATTCCTGCTGGTATGCTTGTCTTCCTTATTCTAAGAGTCTCCTTTGCTTGAAGGAATACAAGAAGAGTGATTGCTGGAATTCATTCTTTCCTACCTTACGAATCACCTAATAACAAGGTAAAAAACTTATAATCAAATTGCAAGCATGGTTGCAGGTAGAATAAACCATTTTCTTTTGATCTTTTTATTTAGTTTCAACATAAGATTTATGGCTTAGCAGCTTAATACATGAACATATAAACTAGGTTGTCAAAGCCTTCAACTAGGATATCAAACCCTTCAACAATAATAACTAAATTGTCAAAGCATTAAATACAAAATATAGGTATGGGTATATTGATAGCATCTACCTGTTTGCATGAAAGATTGAATGATGCTGAACCTCTAGAAAAATTGTAGAACAAGCCCATACTCAAGGAAAATTGAAGCTTATACTCATTGTTGTATCATATCTGCAACAACATTTAAAAAATACAAGGGTTTGCAAACATTCTAGTGGAAGCACCGAACTAATCAATTGGAAAACCCTTGATTTATGAACCTCATCATTTTTGCTTTGTTTTCCAAGTTTTTCAGGGTTGAGTTTATGCTTGCTATTGTTTGCCCCTTTTGTAGATATTTTTTCTAATTTTACTGATATCCTGTGTTGATGACCCTTGCAACAATGCCGAGTTCTGCAACACATTTCGAAAGCCACCGTTTTAGCAGCTGCATATCCACTTCCACACTCTTAACAATGAGCTGAAACAATCTACAATAATTATCCCAGGATTCGACCCATTGCTTCAGATTCATTGATAACCTCGCTTAAAGGTGGCAGGACCACATTTCCTATTTCTTTATATGCCTTTGTCTTTGTTGCTTTGCCTTTATGAGCGGTGATATCCCTATCTTTGTTTAAGTATACAAAAAATAAAAAATAAATAACCAGTGGATTTGTTCTTAACAAAGGGAAAGGGAGCGACTTCTGCAGGTTCGGGCAGTTTTGGTGAGCTTGTCTGAACGATGGATTGGATAACCGCTTGAGGTATATGAGCTGACCCAACTCACTTCAGAAGTATGAAGGTAAGAGGGGGGGTTGAATAGATAAATTACAATATTTTGTAATAGACCTATAACACTTTCAATGTGCTTTCCAAGGAACATCTAAATGGGCTCAGTTTAAAAGGATAAATAAAGAACAAATAATTGATCATTATTTTCAACATTTCCATCATTTTCATTTACTTCTTTTTTCCAGGATGCATATTAATAGCTAGTTGGATAACAGGTGCTAACTCTACCTTTGTGGGATATGCATATGTATATTAAATTATTGCTCAAACCACTGCTCCTGCAACATGCAATGCTCCAACTAATCAGTGAATGGAACCCACTATCTTTGCATGTGGAGGTTCTGCAACTACTCACTTTGAAACAAGGTGAAGGGAAGCTAGGTTGACTGGTTCAAATGTCGGGTTAACTTCTTTCACTTTTTTCTCTACATCACTTGTTCTAGATCCATTCTTCAATCTAGATCCCATTCGAGATAGAGATATAGATCCAATGCCCATGGACCAAGTTGAAGCACTAGAGATAGAGGTAGGTACATAATTCATGATGGACATATGGAACAATGGCCTCCATCGATGGGAAATCAGAGCCACAACAGAAATACATACAAGGTCAATTTAGTAAAATAAGTAAAGGGACTTTAAGGACCTGTTCGGTCTTACCTGAGCTACGCGAATGGAAAAATTCTGACTCAATCAATTGGCTCTACCCCTATCTATGTTGTGGGTGATACCTTTTCTCTAGCCTTTTGCTTCACTAGAGAATATACAAGGTAAACCCGTGCATTCACTGGTGAAATGGTAACTAATGTCCTTTAAATTGGTGCTGCCACTGAAACTCGCAATTATATGGGTCTGGATAACCTACTTCTCAATAAAATGCCTAAGGGTTTAAGGGATATCAATGTATGGAGAAATGACCTCCACCTATGGCCACATGGATATCTTGTAACATGGGATAACTTAGCTTGCATGCAATTTGTGCATGGCCTCAACGTGGCCAAAAATTGAATAAGTGGAATATAGTTCGAGTCCACAAGTCTAACTTATTTTATCAATTTCGATGAACTTTATACTCCCACCTAGACATTAGGCAAAGTTCCTAGACAACATTTATTTCATAGGCATTGCACCCACATATTTTTTTTTCATCGATCATGCAATAAAGATCGCTCCCCTTATACTAATCTTGCGTGTACTAGCCAATTACTCCGCGTAGATTAGACCCAATGCAATTTACCTCATGATCAACTCACTACCCTGCAAATCATACAATTGAATGCACCAAGATGAAAATTACCTGATCCGCTCCACCTTATACGGTTTGACCCCAATTAGTTTATCAACCGAGATACAAACCCTATCAATGTTCACCACGCAATTGCCAATACCCACGATGCAACATGTTTCCTCTACCACTACGACTCGCTTAACCACAATACTTCATCGATTCCCACATATTTACTTAAATCCATATAATATACTTGTTGAAATATTGTAACTTCAAAGAATATTCTATATGTATCTTTCTATGGTCCTCGATGGTCCTATCGGGAGAACCACTTGTATTAATTTGTACCCCGATGCTTCTAATCAGAAGAACTAATAAGAGTCACGAGGTAGTCCCCTCTAATTGTAAAGGTGGGTCATTAGCACCCCAGTGTGGTTACTTGAGCCTACATGTGTAACTCGAGCCTACCTGTCGGATGAGTTAATTAAAGTGAACAGATGAATATAAATAGAGGTGTGGCGCTCCTCATTTGAAGCACACACTCTCACTTGTGTAGCGCATTAGTGGAGAAGAGAAGAGTAGCTGGAGAAGGAGGAGGATTAGGCTTTGATCTCCTTGTTGGTTTTACCTTTTATCTTTTTGGGGCATCTATATTGAGGAATATTTTGCTGGGTTTTTCCCTTTAGGGTTTTCCCAGGATAAATCTTTGTGTTCCTTTTGTATGGTTGTGCTTGTCTATCTTTCAGTGATCCTGTTTATATGCTTTTGTTATGAAATCGAAATGAAATACTAATGATCTAGTTTAGCATATGAAAATTCAACATGGTATCAGAGCCACCTTGAAAGTAGACATTGTGCAACTACAGAATCTAGGGCTTCTTAATTTTTGGTTCTCTCTCCACAATCGATCAACAAAAGAAGGCTAGGATGACTCTCCATTGAAGGGCGCATCTTTTTGTCGAAGCAGAATTCGATTCCGAGCATTTTCAGTTTTCGGTGCGGGAAATTAGGGATTCTTGCAGAATAAGAATTTTTGAGTGAGCCTAGCATAGGATTGCTCTCCTCATCAAAATCGAATTTTAGAGACTTGGATCAAGATTTTTGGTTGGGTGAAACTCTGGGAAAGTCAAACCCTAGTTTGATCCCGAGCTAGAAAAACCCTAAATACTAAAACTGCTAAGTTTTGGTACATTCACTATATCCCGAGAATGGCGAAGGTTTAGGAGCTGAAAATTGCAGAGGCTGAAGATAAAATCCTTATGTACACTGTGTCCAACATTCAACCTCATATTCACTATATTCTGGGAGATATGATCCCTCCAAGTTAGGGTTCCATCCTCTTCCAGAATTCATCCCTAAACAGGACACCTGGGGAGAATTGCTATATCTTGGGCTACAGAGGTCCAAATGGAATTTATGAAGATTTTCCAGAAATATCATGGAATTTAATTTATGTGGTATGAAGTTCAAAACCAGAAGATGAAACAGTGACACGTGGCAGGCCGTACAACTTTGCTGTTCTGAACAGTCCTGTAACAGGTCACCTTGGGAAAAAGATCATAAATCCCAATTGGTGAAACAAATTATGATAAAACCTATGGTGGTGGATTAGGGAAATGTGAGGTTACCTTATTTGGAAATTTCAGGCACAGAGGAGCAGTAATTTCACAGATATCAGCAGAAGAAATTGGAAAACTAGGGCTTCCTGTTCATGGAGCTTCCCTCCACTGTTTTCAGAAAAGGAGTACATTGGAAAGCTCCATTTGAAGAGATATATATTTCTATCCAATCAGATATGAAAGATTCCAAGTTTTTAAAATTAGGGTTTCTCTGACAAACCCTAGATTATCCAGCTCCGGAAGCAGGACAGACACCTTAAATCAGTGAGATCTAATCTTTTGCTATTTGCATTTGAGGTTCTCTTTTCAAAGTGATCTATCACATCAGCTTGATGATAAGCTTGGTGAAGTTGACAACTTCCAAGCATGGAAGTATTTGATCTCTCTAAAGAAAATGAATTAGACACCTGCATGAGTAGAGAGGTTCCAGTTCTAGAGGGACATGAGGCTCAAAGCCTTACACCAGAAGAACTTGGTCGAGGCCAAGACGATCATTGTTGATTCCGTCAAAGATCAAATTGTACCACAAGTGTCTTCCATAAATACACCAAAGGAGATGTTTGATTCCTTGACCAAGCTATTTGAAGGAAAGAACATACATAAGAAAATGACCTTAAGAAACAAATTGAAGAGGTAAAAGAAGAAGTGAAGAATGCAGAAATGGTGATAGCCACCTTGAATGGCCTCCCAGGATCGTGGGATTCATTCATGTGAAGAATGTATGCCAGAAGGAAGCGATTACTTTCAGCGGACTCTAAGAAGAAGAAGATGGGAGAAATTGAAGATCAAGCTCTCTCCATTCAAAGAAGATCCTTCAAGCGATGAGGAATATGAAGAACTCAATTCTTGAAGAACCTCTTATCCATCTTATCATTTGGATAAGAAATGATGATGTCATGAATGAAGAAGATGATGAAGTAGAAGGATCAAGAAGGAGTCTACCCATGAAATGAATAAAAGATAAGTATTCAATTGTCATTGCATGATATTATTTTGTTATGCATTTGATTATATTTAGTTGATGTGTTATGCATTATAGACTGTTTGCATTATTGACAGTATACTACTAATATGCATGTGATGGGTAAGTAGCTCATGGTGCTATACATCTCTCCATTGCTACTTGTCTAGAATGAAACCTCTTTGCTGACATATTGGATTAGTGCACAATATCAATGATGTCATGGTAGAGATGGAAGGCATTTAGAAAGTTTCCGTGAGATATGGATGAATGTTGTATTGGCTAAACAGTTGGATGATGCATAAGAATCTGTCGCTATGCATATGTTTTATGAAATAGTTCTACCCATGCAACTGGTGCATTTGAATTGTAGGAAAGGTCCTGTACAACCTCCTACAATTAAAAAAGGATGAGACTTGTTCCAAAGAACAAGTGATGACAATTCAAGATTCACTCCAATAAACATGAATCTGAAGCTCCCAGGGTCACAGACACCATGATAGAAGAAAGAGCTTCAGAGAGCGGTAGATCCACCTCAAAGGATGAAGACCACCATGGGTACGAGAGATAACTCAAGATGAAGAAAAGAATGCTATGATTAAAGAATAACAGTTGATCATGGGGAATGATGTATACGATATGATTTTGAGACATAAAGGGAAGTACGTAGTATCTTCCATATGGATCTACAAGAACAAGTGTACAAAGCAAGGTTCATGATTTGCCTTTGAAAGAATAGACTATGACATAACATACTCTATTGACCAGACCTACTAGAATTATATATCAAACATAGAACCACCTGTATAGAATGAAGAAGGAAGATGATACTCCACTTCAGGGGGAGTGACTACAGAAGATATCTAAGTTCGACATGATATAACATGATGGATCGAGACTTTACCAAGAGTAAAGTGGGTTCCAACCTTCAAGGTTGAATGAAGAAAACTAGGATATGTTGATGACCTGACAAGATGAACTCATGGAAGATGTTATGATGAAAGAATACTAGAATGATGTTTGGGATATAGTACTCAAACCATAAAGCAAGAATGTGGTATCTTCCAAATGGATTTGCAAGATAAAATATGTTGCTGATAGAAGAAACAAGGTACACTTCCTTTAGAACTATCATGGTAGTTTCTTCCGTGATGAAGTAAAGACAAGCCTTCCTTAATGGTATGATTAAGGAAGAGTTTTACATCGAATAGTCACAAGGATTTGAAGTTGAAGACAGATGGAATCACATATGCAAGTTGAAAAAGGCCCTCTATGGCCTAAAGCAAGCTCCCAGAGCTTGGTATGGAAGAATAGATAGTTTCATGACAAGAATGGGATTTGCCAAGAGTAAATCCGATCCTAACCTTTACTACAAGGTTGTAAAAGATGAACCTGTCATACTATTACTATATGTGGATGATCTATTTCTGATAGGGAATGAGAAACAGATTATGGAAAGCAAGAAGAAACTAGCAGAAGAATTTGAGATGAAAGACCTTGGGTTAATGCATTATTTCCTAGGCTTGGAAGTATGGCAAAGTTCAGAAGGAATCTTTCTCAACCAGGGAAAGTATGCAATAGAGATATTGAAAAGATTCAATATGTTGGAATGCAAAGCCATGGCTACTCCCATGGATTCCAACCTGAAGCTGTTAGTCGATGAATCATCAAAGTTAGTGGATGTGACTCATTACAGACAGATCATTGGGTCATTGATGTACTTAACAAATACCAGACCAGACATTTGTTTTGTTGTGAACACCTTAAGTCAATATCTAGTTCAACCTAGACGAGTTCACTTGGTAGCTACAAAACATGTGATGAGATATCTGAAAGGGACTATAGATTTTGGTCTATACTATGATGGTAGCCATGAGTATAGATTGTATGGCTATACAGATGCAGATTGGGATGGAAGTATCTTAGATATAAAAAGCACATTAGGTGGATGTTATAGTTTGGGATCTGCTATGATTTCATGGTTTAGCAGAAAATAGTCCAGTGTTGCTCTAAGCACAGCTGAAGCAGAATACATAGCAGCTTGCTCTGATAGTTGTGAATCCATATGGCTTCAGAAGCTGATGTCAGGATTATTCAACCTAGAGTTGGATACTACTGTGATTCTATGTGACAATCAAAGTTGTATAAAGATGACAGAGAACCCGGTATTCCATGACAGATCGAAGCACATAGAAATCAGGTATTTCTACATTCGAGATATGATGCAGAAGGGAGCCATAAAGCTCTAGTATGTGAGTACTGATGAACAAGTTGCTGATGTGCTAACAAAGCCTCTATCTTGAGTAAAGTTCAAACACTTTCGAGACAAACTTGGTGTGGTTTGGAAAGACCTTCCTCGAAAGGGGGAGTAGTGATGTTGCAGTGGGATTGTATCATCCCTGCGCACTTGCCCTAAAGTGATTTGGGGACCTCGGTCCTCGAGAATGAAGAGGGATTGTATCATCCCTGGGAACTTGCCCTAAAGTGATCCGGTGACTTTGGTCCTTGAGAATGAAGAGAGATTGTATCATCCCAGAACATATGTCCATAATAGATCCAATGATTTCAGTCATCGAGAATGTGGTAGGATTGTATCATCTGTGAACTTCGGTTCAGAATGGATCGGGTGACTTCGGTCATCGAGATGGTGGTAGGATTGTATCATTCATGAAATTTGGTTCAGAATGGATCCAATGAATTCGGTCATTGAGATGGTGGTAGGATTGTATCATCCGTGAACTTTGGTTCAGAATGGATCCGGTGAGTTCGGTACTCGAGAATGTGGTAGGATTGTATCATCTGTGAATTTCGGTTCAGAATGGATTCGGTGACTTCGGTCATCGAGATGGTGGTAGGATTGTATCGTCTGTGAAATTCGGTTCATAATGGATCTGGTGACTTCGGTCATAGAGATGGTAGGATTGTATCATCTGTGAACTTCGGTTCAGAATGGATCCGGTGACTTCAGTACTCGAGAACGTGGTAGGATTGCATCATCCTTGGACTTAGTCCTAAAGTGATAGGGACTGATTATACCGTAATCAATCCGGTGACTTCGGTTGTCGAGAATGTGATGATGATGAGGTTTCTGATTGGAATATCAGAGTGTGATGATGATGATGTTTTGATGATGATGATGATGATGTTTTGATGATAATGATGGTTTGATGATGATGATTCTGATCAAAAGATCAGAGTATGATGATGATGATGTTGTTGCTGATCGAAAGGTCAAAATTCTGAAGATGTTGTTGCTGATCAAAAATTTAAAGTGCTGAAGATGTTGCTGATTGAAAGGTCAAAGTGTTGAAGATGTTGTTGATCGAAAGGTCAAAGTGCTGAAGATGTTGCTGATCAAAAGGTCAAAATATGTTGATGCTGATCAAAGAGTTGATGTCATTGAAGATTGAAGATGAAGACTATATGATGTTGAAAAGATTCCAATGATTTATAGATGTGTTACCCTGATGATGTGCTCTATCTCTCTCCTACTATTGTTGTTGTTGATGTTGTCGTAGAATACCCTTCTCATTAAGGGGGAGTGTTGAAATATTGTAACTTTGAAGAATATTCTATATGTATCTTTCTGTGGTCCCCGATGGTCCTATTGGGAGAACCACTTGTATTACTTTGTACCCTGATGCTTCTAATCGAAAGAACTAATAAGATTCATGAGGTAGTCCCCTCTAATTGTAAAGGTGGGTCATTAGCACCCCAGTGTGGTTACTTGAGCCTACATGTGTAACTCGAGCCTACATGATTTAACTCGAGCCTACATGTCAAATGAGTTAATTAAAGTGAACAGATGAATATAAATAGAGGTGTGGCGCTCCTCATTTGAAGCACACACTCTCACTTGTGTAGTGCATTAGTGGAGAAGAGAAGAGTAGCTGGAGAAGGAGGAGGATCAGGCTTTGATCTCCTTGTTGGTTTTACCTTTTATCTTTTTGGGGCATCTATATTGAGGAAGATTTTGCTGGGTTTTTCCCAGGATAAATCTTTGTGTTCCTTTTGTATGGTTGTGCTTGTCTATATTTCATTGATCCTATTTATATGGTTTTGTTATGAAATCGAAATGAAATACTAATGATCTAGCTTAGCATATGAAAATTCAACAATACTAAGCTGCATGATAACTATGAGGAAGAGGAACACGCAGAGGTATGTGGGATTTTATATGTGAAAATACCACTACAAATTGAAGGCTCTCGTGCACTTTTCCCAGAAAACAAAATGAATCAATTTGTTCTAGTTGATAGACATTTCTTCCAACATTTATTTCACCCAAGGAACCGAGTCTACTTGTAATTGTAATGGAGCCTACTTGTAATTATAATTATGCAAATCGGTTTTTCATTAATTAAGGTTGAGTCACTTTATCTCCATCAAAAAGTCTGAAGTGCTGTGTACCTTCTTGGAACATTTATTTTTACCTCTAGAACTTCGTGGTTCTGGATTATTCTCTATGTTTACTTATCGTTGTGAAGCTCTCTTTTAAGCACGCATTGTCTGGTATAATGAGATCTTGTCACTTTATATTTAACTACAATTATAGATTTATTACTTATAATTGTAAATTTATAATTATTTTTTCAAATGTCATGTTGATATTGAAAGCAACTCTAGTTTCTGCACATAAACAAAAACTACGAATAGTAATGTCCCATGCACATAAACAAGAACTACAAGGTAGTAATTTCCTGTGAACATAAACAATAAGCTAATACAATAATACTAAATTGTAGGGGAGTCAAAACCCTTGTAAAACAACCAATCCAACTCGAAAATGGAATATCGAATAAACTAAAGAAACCAAGGAAAAGTTGGACATTCTACGAGCAACTAGCGACTGTCTCATTGTAAGAGGAAATGACTTTGACTTGGATTCCCAGGAGTCGGGGAATTTTCGACATATGGTAAACAATATGAACAGGCGCCCTTTGATAAATTTTATTGACAGAAAAAATCTTTGCAAGGCTTGGGGATTTTTGCCAGACAAAAAGACTGGTGTTGAATAGATCTCGTTGCAAACATCCATGTTCAAAATATGGCCGATGCATTGAATTAGTACTGTTGTGTTGGATATTCTACTTCTTCCCATTCAAAAGGTAGTCATCCATGGCAACTCCTACGATGAGATAAGGATTGGATTGCTGGACACCATTATGTTCAGTGTTTTCATGTTGGACGTGTGCATATTCAAAGGGTAGTCAACCATGGCAGCTCCTACGATGAGATAAGGATTGGACTGCTGAACACCATTGTGTTAAGCATTTGCATGTTGGAC
The DNA here is from genome assembly GCA_001517045.1 of Pseudotsuga menziesii. Lineage (NCBI taxonomy): Eukaryota > Viridiplantae > Streptophyta > Pinopsida > Pinales > Pinaceae > Pseudotsuga > Pseudotsuga menziesii. Next base: position 199,371 of record LPNX010113067.1, read on the forward strand.
GCATGCATGCCACCCCTTTAACACTACACCCGAGTGTGCATCCATGGAGTTGGGTTACAATTCTTGGCAAGGTGCTTTCAGAAAAAACACAAAAACATACCTCGATTGAGCAATTTTTAAACCATCGATCGAGCTTCTGCTAAACCCTCGAACAAGGTACTGACACCTTGATAGAGGGTTTAGAAAAATCTCGATCGAGGGTTTACGAAAACCTCGATCGAGGTGTAAAGACCTCGATTGAGGTCCATGTGTAAAAAAAATTATAAAAAGGCCGCGGGGACCCGTAACCTCTTTTTGGCATTTTCTCCACACAGGTACCTTCGCCGAGCTACAACACAAGCCACAAACAACCCAACCACTACCTACCTTTCACCACGATGTCAGAAGAGAGAGATACCATCCTAAACTAGTTTTTTGAAATTTAAATCGAATTTTATGTTTTTTTTTAAGTTTTAAATTTTAGGTTAAAATTAAAAAAATCATCGTTATACATGTTCTTAGGTTAGTTTATTTTGTTAAATATGTTTGAAATGTGTGCCGGAAAGCATAAATGCTACCGGATTTTTATAAAATTGTAATTTAAATTTGTTATTTGTTTAAAATTTATTTTTTTGTTTTATATATAATTTGTCAACCAGTAGCATTTATGCTGCCAGTTTAATTTTGAAATGTGTGCCGAGAAAACAGAAATGCTGCCCAAAATCCATAAGACACCAAGTAAACAAATCCTATATGAACCATAGAGACAATTAATCAACCCTAGACCCGAGACAAATCATTAATTTTTTATAAAATTTTAATTTAAATTTGTTAAATTTATACATTAAATTTATTGTTTTTATAAATATTTCCATCAACCGATAGCTTTTATGCTGCCAATTTAATTTTGAAATGTGTGCCAGGAAAGCATAAATGCTGCCCAATTTTTTTCAATCCTCTGAGAATACACAAAATATTGGGAAAAATCCAAACCCTAGATAGGAGACAATCATGAACCTTAAATCGACGAAGGCATTTATCTAAACAACCCATATATTTTAATTTAAATATTTTGATATATGTTAAAATTTAAATATAATAATAATAATAATAATAATAATAAAAAATATATATTTATACATTTTTAAATATTTAAATATTTATGTATTGCAAAATTATATTATATTAATTAATATGATTAGTTAATTTGCGTATATGAATACAGTACATAGTGAGTGTTTGCTCCTTACTGTTCACTACACCCCATCTTCTATATTCATCTCACACTCTATAGGTGCAGGTCTCCTATCCAATAATATTTATTGATAGATGCAAGAATCACATAGGGATTGAGGCTATAGTGTTCCTTTGGTGCAAACTCCTATCACTAAGCATGACCTACAAATAGTAAGGTGGAATTTGCTTCCCTAAAAGTGAAAAAACTCATTATCCAAGCACAACACATGTTACTCGAGGGGTAGATTTTAAATGAAGACAACAATTTGAACTACTTTTTGAAGATGGACAAATGCTTTGTATAATTGTCCAACCTTTTCCATTCTCCAACCATTATTATTCGATAATGGCATCAAATCAATTTTATTATGATAAAGTGTCCAAAACTGATAAACTAAATAAAAATCGATATTGTAGAGGAATACAATAAAGTAAAATCATAAAACACCCATTTCACTTGTTCATTTAAATCTAACAAATAAGGTTAGTATTCTTTACTTTTTCTTATTGTTCACAAAAAACACGTGCTCATCATTAATGTCCACCGCATAGTTGTGACAACAATTTCACAATGATCCAAACGATGGAACATCGACAAAACATGTGAGTATTTTGCAAACACTTAACGGTGCACTGGCCAAGTTGGAATATGCCTTGGGATCCAAAATGATTAGATGTTGGGAGATGACCGAGAAGGGTTCTCTATCCCATGACCATTTTTCTTCATCGGAGTGACATATGAAAGGTGTAGGTTTTGAGAAATGGGAATTGACCTTGAGGAAAAAATATGGTCACCCAAAAATAAAGGTGTTAAACCCTAATGTGGATTCTTGAGCTCAAGCACCACCAATGACATCTAAAACTCAAAATATTCTCTATAGCTTCGCAATCCCGCACTAGGGTGTCTTTGAAGAACGATATGGATATTGGTGCCATTAAGCTTTTTGTGCATTTTGGATAGGTGTAATTTTTTTATGCATTTTGGATAGGTCTCAAATCCTTGATCATGCTTATGGTAGGGAAAGAAAAACCTCAATCTCTTTGCGGTGTGTTTGCTAAATATGATGAAACATATGGTACTTCGTATAAAATGTAAGATTTCAATTTCACAAATTATTATTTATTTTATTTCTGGAAAGCATTTTCACTTTTTGTATATTACTTTATACTATTTGTTTCTATATATCATTAAGATAAGATTCATTAAATAGTTGGTCAAACTCAACATTTCTTGGATCACCAAATAAAATGAAAACTTTGAAATACCTTTCCCTAATTTATGTTTCCCTACTTGGGATAATGTTTAATTCCCTCATTGAAAACAAAAATTCTTACATCAACCCGGAGCTTTGAGTTGTAGTGCACTAGATTTTACGATAATTTTCAGATCACAATTTGGTGTGAAATGGAGATGTATCCATCCACATTCTCTTATTCAATTTTTTAAAAATGGGACTTTTCTTTACATTAGACAAATCCACTTAGTAATAAAAGTAACCCAAAAAATATCACATACTAACACTGTTAGATTTTAACATTCAAGCTAGCATTATATTAGGATCTTTAACTGAGAGAATAACAAGCACGACAATCAAACACAAGAGACAATGAACATAGTGTTTTTCCTCAGGGAAACCATAAATGGAGAAAACCCTGCAACTTCCTCAGAGATTGAATCAACACCAAAAGTAAAACCCCAAAACAGTAAGATGATCTCTCGACAGTAGTAGCCTCTTTATTTCTAGTCCCAACAACTTCTTCTCCCTCAGCTATGTGCTACAACTGAGTGTGAGTGAGTGTGTGATAAAATAGAGAGGCTCACTCTCTATTTATACTAATTCCCAACTTGACAATGACTCACTAGGGCTGACTTCACTAGGTGAGTCTAACAACCCTAGGGCCCCAGAACCGCGGGGATTTTAACCCTTGAACAATAGGAGGGTTACCGACATTGACTTGACATGACTTGTTTACATTATAGAAACTACCGATCGGAACATCGAGGCATGACATGACTCAATTACATTACAAACACTTCCCGGAATAAACATCGGGGTACAATACATAAGAAATACAAGTGAATACATTTCGAAGTTACAATTACATCAACAAACACGTGTTCCATTCCAACCATCCACACTACCGCAAATTCATAACATAGGGTTTGTAAGTGCTTAAACTGTGACATTACAATGAGTGCCTTAACAATGCACTCCATATCCAAGTGATCTACACACATGGAGAAAAATGTTGTAAATATAAATTTATCTATTTAAAACTAATTTCCAAACATAACTAAGGTAATCAACTAAATGAAGTGTCAATTTGAAGACAATTACTCTTGACATACAAATTGAACCTCAAAAGAGAGGAGTCTTGCAATGAATCAATTTGTAAAAGTTGTGGTCCAACCAAATTGGTTGATGAACATCACTTCCTTTTAACATTGGATACCCATAAAAAATAAGCAAATGAGGAAGCAAATAGATCTAGTGCATTTTTATTACAAATTCCATAATGTTTTGGACAAAACTTTGGGAACGGGGCTTATTATTCCATCTCCGTCTCTCTGTTCCAATGTGAACTTCCTACACTCAAATAAATTAAATTATGGAGAGGTAAATGATTGTATTATTTTCACATTTCATTAAATATAAAAAATAATATAAAATCGTTTACTCTTTATGTTCGCAATGATTGACATGAAGTGCAAGTGCAAAGTTATGGTTTTATTGATATGCCTTGGCCGTTTTGTCTTTTTTATTGTCAAATAGATCCATAGTGATCTCATTTGACATTTGACATTTTATTTTTAATTTATATCCTACCGAGTACATGATCTATGTACTTCAATCAAAAGCTATAAGGTATTAATATGAAAGTATCTACAACTTTTGATTATTTAAATAAGTTGATTACCTCCAAAGTTATTCTAGAAACATATGATTAAAGAGTTAATACTAAATATTATTTTTCATTTGTACAATTTGTAAAGTACATTGTTGTAGCACATATCTCTACTTGGCCTATGAATCTAGTTTTGAAAATATACACCTGAAGAATTAATGCCATTAATTATTATTCATTTCTATAATTTGTAAAGACTATAGTCATAGCATTTTGATTAATTGAATAGAAAAATAATAAATTTTGTTTTTAGTATTTCTCAACACAAACAAAGAGAATCTCTTGCTAATATTTTAGACAACAAAAATAACAAAAAACACATAAAAATAATCATTAATATATATTAATATACCCTATCAACCAAAAACATAAATAAGCATTAATTAATGTAATCTATATATACCCTATCTCTATTAAATCAAGTTTATCACAGTAAATAGAAGAGTAATCTCGTGGGACCTTGACCATCATTAACAAATGGAAGCAAGTGCCTTACGATCTTGTTGAAGATTCTTGCTGTCAGGATCCTTGAAGAGTGCCAATTGACATAGCTAATATACGGGAATAGTACCCACAACTTAGCTAAAACACTCACGTGGGACGTTACTCGGAATAAGGTATGTCTACAAGGAAATTTGATGCCCGCAAACACCGTGCGAATAATGGGATATTGGGATACAACAAGAGAGTACCCACATATTTGGTTTCAAACTGGTGTGGAAATTTTTGTGGGAAACGTTTGATATATAGAGAACATGATATGCTCAATATATATACATTTTCTAGAACTATGTTATGGTAAACCTCACCTACGATAATATTTAAGGATAGATGAAAATCTCTAAGGGGGGAGGACACCTGAGTCTAAGTGCATGCTTATTTAATATCTACTGGGATACAAGCGCCTTGGGCATTGGAAGTGGGCCTTATCATGTAAATATGGTCATGGGGAAAAAAGGGAATTAATCCCTAATTAGGGCTCCTTCAACTCCAACACCATGAATAACACCTAAAATGAAAGAAGGACAACTTCTGTTATGACCAAAACAAGAATAAAAGAGAATGTAAACATCATCAAACTATCAATGTTCATATAAAGGAATAACCATCGATTGGAGTATATGGGTACCTAAACACTTTAACCGTCGATCTAGTAGGATTCCCTTTTAGGTCAGCACCCAACATTGGTTTTCATGATCAATGTCAAACCATTTTAGGTCAGCGCCCAACATCGTAAACATATTCAAAGACCAATCCACAAATGGTCGCAAAGTTTTGGAGCGTTTTACCATTAATCAACATTCGATTTAAACTCCTTTCCCTCATTTTCACATAGTTAAAGGAGTTTGATATAAGTTGATCGTCATTATAAAACATATATTAATTGAAGAATTGAGTAATATTTTATAATTTATTATACTAGATATTTAAATATATTATTTTTTGTTAAGGAAAATCCTTAAAAGCTTCATTTTTTTACTTCACATTGAGCATAATATAACCTATTTAGAGTTGGTTGTCAAACATGAAAGAATTCATCATTAGAAAAGAAAGATTTTAAATTTAACCTATAGCAATATCTAAGCAAACAATAATTTAATATGCGAGCAAAACAAAGAGGTAGCTATGTCATAGAAACAATTACAAAATTTAGGCATATTAGACTTACTAAGCTATATTTTTACACAAACTCATTTTATATCTAAAATATAGATTAATTTCTATCATTTTTTATCATATAAATATTATTATTATGATAAATATTAATATAAATATTTATTTCATGTAGATGCATCCACACAACGGGGTTCTTCGGTTCACCGAAGGCAGAGCACTGGCGGATCTATGGCCATTCCTTGCCCCAGAAGTTGGCAAAGGACTCATAAGTATACAATTTCGCATGATGTACTCTTTGTTGTTAGTTACATAAAATTAGATTGTTTTGGCATGTGTATATTTAATCATCAACTTGTATGTCTCTATTTTCACAGGTTCACCTAGGCGTCCTACACTGACACACGCTGCTGCTGGGGATTCGAGTGACAACCACTCTGGCAGCCGCTCTGTGCATGCGAGCAGCGAGGAGGATACCTGCTGGTGTCGGTGGGGAGGTTCCCCGCGAGATAGGTACATTATATGCATATATATTTTTCTTTCCGTTATCAGTACCTTTAATTTATATTGATTTCAAATTCACCTACAGTTGATGTATGTATTTTGACTAGCATTTATGTTTTCATCTAATTTTCAGGTGTCGTGGCTGCAAAACAGGGCTCCGACCCTCCCGAGGAAGCACCATAGGAGGATGAGATCACACGCATCATGCTGCAAGACATTAAAATTTAGCGTGACTGTTTGGGGTCTAACACCCGCTCGATTTCAAACCACTCTCCCGCATCACGTTTGACGTGGATGATGTTAGAGGTAGTAGACAATCTACTAAAGATCTACAGGTCCATCAGACCATTGAGTTCTCTTTGGGCCACGACATTTCAGAGAATAAGGGCTGGAGTGATGGGTCCTAATAAATGGCCCGTAGTGAGAGATGCATCAACTGGCCATGATGTGGAGGGAACATTATGTGATATCCCTCTTGATCGCCTCACTATTTAACCTCTTAGACTCAAGGAGTTTAAGATAGAGGTTGCAACGCCTTATTTCTATGAAAATTTTATTGGAGCATGGGGCATGTTTCCCCATCATGACTAGGTCCCATTGTACTTTCCAAAACATATATATGCATATGTTATCCTGGGAATGCATCCAGATTACACCAACACACCCTTGAGCTTCTATGGTGCTAGTGGGGGACGCAGCCATGCACGTCCTGGAGATAGGAGAGACCTTGGATCTCATCCAGAGGCAAAGCATTTGGTAGATCGCCCTAATAGGACCTTGCTCAGGACACATGATATAGCCGAGTCATCTCAGCTAGTGATTGAGGAGCGAAGTGCACTAGTAGAGGCAACACGCATGATAATGCATGGTACCATGATGGTTGTGTAGGAAGAGAGAAGTAGAGCACCCACTGCACCTACATATCCTGAGTCACAGTGGGTGGACGATGATATTATCCACCTTCTTGATCATTACATAGTGTTTCAGTATGTTATCACAGCCCGTGATGCATATTTTCGATTGCATGAGAGATGCAGGCCTTGACCGGCGACATAGGTATATTTTTATTGTCATCATTTGATTGTCTTGATTGTAATGTATCCTCAAATGAATAATTTTTTAAACTAATACTTTTCTTTGTGTTAGACCTCCATGCAGGAGCCCGGTTTGATGGAGGTCGTTTTTGGTAGTGATGCATCTGTTCGAGGTACCTCAGTAGTTCTATCCTCCCACGTTGATGAGGTATGTGTTAACTGTCATCCTAAATTTGAATTTCAAAATGAGTCAATTGTTGAATACTTAATACTTGGTTTTTTCTAACTTTCATCATTTATCTTGTTCATATTGTACACGATAGAGGCAAGGGCATTGCACATGATTCTACGCAGCCCCACCCGAGTCCTACTCACGACACGCCAGTCGATGAGGTATGTGTTAACTTCCATCCTAAATTTGAATTTCTAAATGAGTCAATTATTGAATACGTAATACTTGGTTTTTTCTATCTTTCGTCATTTATCTTGTTCATATTGTACACGATAGAGGCAAGAGCATTGCACATGATTCTACACAGCCCCGCTCGAGTCCTACTCACGAAACACCAGTCAACGAGGTACTAGTTATTTATGTTTGAATTGTTTGCACATTTATGTTCAGATTATAATTTACAAGTTCAAATTGTAATTCTCAAGTTCAAATTGTAATTCATTAATATAACTATTTTCATGTCATGGAAACAAACACAGACACAGGCAGTTGCAGATGAGGGCTTTGAATCGGCCATGATGTTTACATATGAGTGAGTTTGCGCTCATCAGCTGGGTCCCGGTGAAGGCTCGCCTGGGAAGATAGGTGGCAGCCTCCCAAACCTGACACTCGACTCGAGCGAGGTGAGTTCATAGATCGGTGTTTCATATATATTTAATTTTTTGTCACATTGTACATGTAATTTAAATATGTGGTATGCAACCGACTTGCAGAGTTCACGGTTTTAACTTCTGTAGTTCTCAGACCTGGGAAGGACAGGGGCATAGTGCAGCTGACGGAAGTGGCTATGATGGTCGATCTCTCGATCAATGGCGTAGGGGTGATTCATAGACCGTGTTATACAATTTTGCAATTTAATAAATTACAAGTTTACAAAGTTTACATGTTTGCAAAATTGTCAATCGAACTCAACTTACAATTTTTAACATAACTTACAATTAAAATGTTACAAAATTTACAACTTTACAATGTAAGATCTACTAGGTGCAAATTACAATCACAATTTGCAATTTTAAATTACAACTACAATTTACAATTACAATGTAAAATTTGATTTCATTTACAAAAAAATTACAAGTGCAATTTTAAATTTGATTTCATTTGTAAAAAAATTTACAAGTTCCAAAATTGTCAATCAAATGAAACTTACAATTTAACATAACCTACAATTAAAATGTTACAAAATTAACAACTATACAATGTAATCTACTGGTTGCAATTTACACTCACAATTTGCAATTTTAAATTACAACTAAAATTTACAATTACAATTCAAAATTAGATTTCATTTACAGAAAAATAAAAATTAATTTCATTTGCAAAAGAATTTACAAGTTTACAAAAATCACATTCGAACTAAACTATAATCACATTTTGCAATTTTCAATTACAATTGCAATTACAATTAAAATCTACAATTCAATCTAATTTAATTGACAAGTTTACAAAATTTACCCATCTACAATAATTTA
>LPNX010113067.1:213635-310313 GCA_001517045.1 Pseudotsuga menziesii
CCTCTCAAGATTGCTCTTTTTTTCCTTTTTCTTACTCTATCTTTATCTCTTATTTCTTCGGTATTGCTTCGATTTCTAGTAGATATTCTACTTCGACGTTTCTTCGTTCCCATTGTGATTGACGAACACTACAAATTCATATCCGCAACAATATGTAAACACAATACACAATGCTAAATTTGCATAAGAACACAAGCATTGTTACAAATAGGTTAGTCAATTGTGAAGGATAAAATTAGTAACATGTTTATGTTTTATGTTTTATGTTTATATAGAATTCCATTAGGAATTCGGGTGGGAAATGTGGTTGGGAAGGTAGTTGGAATGGCATTAATTCCATCAATTTCTAAGTTCATTCCCGGGAATTTTTGTTTAGGATTTTAATTACAAAAACATGACCTCGATCGAGGTCGTAGCTCGATCGAGGGGTTTAGAAATACCTCGATCTAGGTTTTAACAGTAGCTCGATCGAGGAATAAACCCTCGATCGAGGGTCTAATAAACCCTCAATCGAGCTTCTGTTAAAACCTCAATCGAGGGATTTTAATACCTCGATCGAGCTACATGTTTGATTTTCTTAAGATCTGATTAGATTATCTAGGATATTTATATGAAATAATAACAAGTACAAAAAATGCATAAAATGTGAAAGATGCACAAGACACAAATATTTTCATCGGGGAAACCATAAAGGATAAAACCCTGCAAACGTTTTCAGAATAGTAAGATGATCAAAAGCAATAATAAGAAATTTTCAGCAACTATCTTTCTCTCCTCCTATGATTGTCTCTCTCTCTCAAAATTCCTTAGAGAGTGTATGTGGTGTGTATAAATGAGGGAGAGAGCCTCCCTATATATACCCTTTCAAGTCATTGACCAAATATAAGACTCGAGCCTACATGTCATCTCACATGGGGCCCACTTCTCTTAGAGAGACCACAATTACATATTATATGATGTTACACTGGGGACTATTTCCCTGACTTAAAACGGAGGTTGTACCTCAAGATCTAGACACAATTTAGACATCCCGTAAAGGGGTAACACAGATCCCCAATGGGGGTACAACAACATATAATGATAATATACATCAGAATATCTTCCAAAGTTACAAATATATCAACACTCCCTCTTAATTATGAAGGTATTCTCTCTCCGCAGAGTCATCAAAACATCTGGTCAGGTATTCATCGCATCATCATCATCACAGAGTCATAGAGTCTTCATCATAGCTATTGCCATCATCTCATTATAATTTGATCATCATACCATACTATCTGTGATCAGAATTTTCTACAGTGCCAGCCCTTTTTCATGCTGGATGTAGGCCTAGCCTCCATGTAGGTCTTTATCGACAGAGCCAGCTTTTTTTCATGCTGGATGTAAGTCTACAGTGCCAACCCTTTTTCATGCTGGATGTAGGTCTCTATCTACAGAGCCAACCCTTTTTCATGCTGGATGTAGGTCTATAGTACCAGCTCTTTTTCATGCTGGATGTAGATCTCCATCTACAGAGCCAACCCTTTTTCATGCTGGATGTAGGTCTCTATCTACAAAGCCAACCCTTTTTCATGTTGGATGTAGGCCTTTCCCTCTGCAAGGTATTTCTCTACATAGCCAACCCTTTTTCATGTTGGATGTAGGCCTTGCCCTATTCAAGGTCTTTCTCTACAGAGCCAACCCTTTTTCATGTTGGATGTAGGTCTTGCTCTATGCAAGGTATTTCTCTACAAAGCCAGCCCTTTTTCATGCTGGATGTAGGCCTTTCCCTTTGCAAGGTTTTTCTCTATAGAGATAGTCCTTTTTCATGCCAGATGGAGGCCTTTCCCTTTGCAAGGTATTTCTCTACAGATCCAACCCTTTTTCATGATGGATGTAGGCCTAGCCCTCTGCCAGGTCTTTATCATCTCTGCGAGCAAGCCGCCAAGTATGTACCTCTTAGTACTTATTATATGCCTCTTGCAAAACATGCAAGATCTACTAGGACTAATTATATGCCACTGCAAAACCTGAAGGAGCATCCCAGGACTGATTTCATGTCTTGCAACACTTGTGTACCCTACTATTACCTCATCATATTCATATCATCTCATCGTCACACGGAGAACATCCCAGATACATATAACACAATACTTACATCAAAGACCATGGGAGGCCCATCCTGCCACCATGTCGGAAAGACTCTCAATACTTACATCAACGACGATGGGAGGCCCAACCTTCCACCATGTCGAAAAGGCATATGTGTATCTGCGTCTTTCGGACTCATCACTTCCCCTTGGAAGGAACCTCGGTCTGAAGTGCACCAAGATTCTCTATGAAGTATTCAAAATTCACTTTGGCCATTTCTAGCATAGAGTCACATCAGTATTGATTACGTCTAAGGATAACCTGCGAGATTCTCCAGGAATTATTACATCCGAGGACAACCTACAGGACTGGTTACGTTTGAGAAACCTACGAGCTTCATCAGGATTTTATGCTCAAACAACCTATTTCACTAGCTATGCTGGAACTCATCCCTCCCTCTTTTAATAGATATCGATATGGATCACATACTGGAGCTTCATTGCTCCTCTCTCAGCTGTACTCAGCGCCATGTAGGACTGCATCCTGCCAATCCCGTATCTCTCAGACTGAAGAAGCAACCCAAGGTTCTATTCTTCTCAGTGGCACTACCAATTCGAATCAACATAACCATGTAGGTTAGTCTTCTGATTCATACCATACTTGAGCCCATACTCAACTGTACCCTTTAAGTAGCTCACTGCATGCTTTTCAACCAGGTGAGCATGTCTCGGATCCGTCAGGGACTGGATTAGGTCGTTCACAGCAAAGCATGTGTATGGTCTTGTATTCATTAGGAACATCAATGAACAAATCATCTGACGATACATCGTGGCATCAACCGTCTCTGATGAAGCATCACTCAATAGCTGATACAGATGGAGATCGGTGGCCACCCACCTATTCCACTGGCTCAAAACAATTGTCCATTGTGGCAGTTTCCTAGTTATTTTTCTACAATTTTTCGAGTCCTAAACTTCCGGGGCCATTTTGAGGCCCTAAACGATGTTTTTTGGATATTCGGGGCCAAATGGTTGCTATCAGCATGCATTTGGTCAACCAAAAGTTGTAAATCTTAGACATACCTTTCCAACGAGCTATCGAACGCCCAAATCGGAGATCATATGCAAAAGTTATGACCCCGGGAAGTTGACTGTTCAACTTAACACCTTGGGGCCGCAAACTTTATGACGGTTCATATTCTAGGGTTACGTTTTGGAATTTTGGGGTTCTCACCTCATTCTTATTATAAATAGGCCCCTTTGGCCTCATTTTGTATTCAGCTTGGCACGAATGGGCGTAGCGGCCACATCTCTTCTCAGAGATAGCTACCACCATTCTAGCAATTGTATTACAGTTTGTTCTATTTCCACCATTTAATAGAATATGTGTTTACTGTATCTTTGTTATCTTTGCAAAATGTTTGTTATTATGATTCTATATATGTTCTTTCATTTCATTCACGCATAAATCTGGATCAGTGGTATCAGAGTAATCTGCTCTTTGATTGTTTCTCGGCGCATGTCCCCGACGAGTTCCGAGTATAGAGAGTTTGGTCTCGAACTAGTTTCACTTGATCATTCTCGCCATCCCAAACGACCTCCCATGGCGGAAGAAAAGAGAGACGACGGAGTAGGAGATCCTATCAAGTCGCTGCTCGAGGAAGCCCTTGAGCGACAGAGGAACGAGATGATGGATATTTTCGCCCAAATCCTTCAGCGAATGCCGGCAATGGCAAGTGCATCTTCAACGAGCAGTCGGTTCGGGGGATGAAAATCCCTTTAAGGTACAAGTTAACTTTGATATTACTTTATTTGAAGGAAATATTGATGCAGATGCCCTAGATAATTGGTTGAATGTTCTAGAAGGGTATTTCTCTGTCCACAATTTTTTCGACAGAGAAAAGATCGCCTTTGCGCTCCTTAAGGTAGTCCCCCATGTCCAAAATTGGTGGGGTACTTATTGTGAGCAAAACTCATCAGACGAGTATGGAATGTTTGAAACAAATCCCACTTGGGCCTCTTTCATAGATGCCGTCAAGGAACAGTATTACCCTGTGGGAAACTATGATGACCAGTACACAAAATGGACCATTCTGCGTTAAGAAAGGGACCAGATGGTGTCAGAGTACAACAACAAATTTCATACCTTGCGGACAAAGCTGAGTATCAAAGATTCCGAGCGGAACCTAATCCTGAAATATCGCAGTGGTCTACATCGGTACATCCGAACTGAGATGGACTTCCTCGACATCTCTTCACTTGGATCCGCCTATCGGTATTCTATCAAAATCAAGGAGAAATTTTGACAAAAGAACAAGCAAGACTCTGGACTCGTGAATCCACTGTAGAAGCAAGGCAAGGGAAACCCTGGCTCACAGAACACAATAAAATAAAACGACAACCAATCCCCGCCACAAGCAAAGAAGGGAGATCGAAAGACAAAGAAGGACACTGGTAAGTGGTGCGAATTTCATAAAAGCCCTTGGCACAACACTGATGAATGTCGCTTAAAGCAGTCATTATGGCCGAGATCAAATCTTCAGAATCAGATCCTGATTCTGATTTTGAACCCAATGCCACAGCCGCACACAATGGGAGGCAGATCATTGATGCAGACCCCACTGCCACTGTTGCTACCGCACAGATTCAACTAGAGGATCCTAAAGAGTCAGAGGCAGAGGAGCGCCTATTCCACTCGCAGATGTGGGTGAAGGGAATGTCTTTACATTTTGTTGTTGACAATGGTAGCCAAAAGAACCTGATCTCAGCGAAAGTCGTCAAGTGATTGGGGCTTCCGACAACACCACACCCACAACCTTACAGTATCGGTTGGCTAAGCCAAGGACAAGGTATCCGCATTACTCAATAATGCCTCCTACCATATGGCATCAAGCCTTTCCAAGACGAGGTACTGTGTGAAGTGGCCCCACTTGAAGTCTGTGATGTTCTTTTAGGACAACCATATATGTGGAAGCATCATGCTGTATATGAGTCACGGCCTCGCAGTGTCATTGTTACTTTGGGAGGAAAACTCTATAGAATACTAGAGACCGTTGCACCTAACAAAGTCTCGTAAGGTAGGAAGATAAGCTCCCACATCAGAAAATTATTCCTTTTCATAATTGCATCTGAGGGAGAACATAAGATCATAGAGGCCTCCACACCCTCTGCACAGGGTGTCTCTGCTCATCAGAGACAAGAAGAAGACAGAGCCATTGTTTCCTCATATATCTGAGTACCTCTACAATGCAAGGCCATGCATTCAAGGTGCTCACCCAAAAACAAATCATCCACACAACAATTACAAACCTCTCAGGATGCCAAAGAAAAGCAACCTCTTCACTTCAGCAAATGTCGCACCAGGATATCAACTCAACACACAGTTCGAGATAGGATACGGGATTCGACGCAATGGAGACCCTTGGTTCCTAAGGAGGGAGGATTGATCCAGATGGAGATCAGTGGCCAGCCACCTATTCCACTGGCTCAAAACAATTGTCCATTGTAGTAGTTTCCTAGTTATTTTTCTGCAATTTTTCGAGTCCTAAACTTTCGGGGCCATTTTGAGTCCCTAAACGATGTTTTTTGGAGATTCAGGGCCTAATGGTTGCTATCAACATGCATTTGGCCAACCAAAAGTTGTAAATCTTAGGCAGACCTTTCCAACAAGCTATCAAACTCCCAAATCGGAGATCGTATGCAAAAGTTATGACCCCGGGAAGTTGACTGTTCAACTTACCACCTTGGGGCCACAAATTTTATGACGGTTCATCTTCTAGGGTTACGTTTTGGACTTTTGGGGTTCTCACCTCATTCTTATTATAAATATGCCCCTTTGGGATCATTTTGTATTCAGCTTGGCACGAATGAGCGTAGCGGCCACATCTCTTCTCAAAGATAGCTACCACCATTCTAGCAATTGTATTATAGTCTGTTCTATTTCCGCCATTTAATAGAATATGTGTTTACTGTATCTTTGTTATCTTTGCAAATGTCTGCTATAATGATTCTGTATATGTTCTTTCATTTTGTTCATGCATAAATTTGGATCAATAGCTTCAGGTTTGATGCCATAGGTGTGGCCATGGCATTGCAGTCCATCATCTCGAATCTCTTCAGGATCTCCACTACATACCTCCCTTATCCAAGGGAGATTCCATTCGCACTCTACCACACCTCCATGCCTAGAAAGTAGTGCATCATACCTAATTCCTTTATCTTGAACTTAGCAACAAGTCTCCTTCTTGCATCTTTAATGAGTTCCTCTTTTCCTGTCAAGAATAGGTCATCGGCATATAACAGGAGCATCACTGGTATTCCTCCTTCAACCTTGAAGTAAAGGTTGGAATTTACTTTACTCTCAATAAATCCTAGAGCCATCAGTAATCTTTCCATCCTGTTGTACCATGTCGAACCTCAGGATCTTCTGCAGTCACTCCCTCTGAAGCGGAGCATCATTCTCCCTCTGCCTTTCATACTCTATGTATTGAAACATTATGTATTGGAGTGACAAGTAGCTTCCTCTGCTACTAATATCCTATGTATCCATCTAGGGTCACTGGATATCGAGATCCTCTATCTTGAACCTTTTGAAAATTTCTTCTCGCACCCATATGTGAGATTGTTATCCTTTATAGGATTTCATCTTCAACCTAGTAGCAAAGATTAAGATCTTCATCACTCTAGTTGATCTTTAAGCTCCTCATGTATGTGTTATCCCATGGGTTCCTTCTGAGCTTGTAAAAGGCCTTCTTTAATTTTCACACATGAGTCTACCTGTCATGTGTCTCAACTCTCAATGGCTACAAATGTCTCTTCGTAGTCTATGCCTTCTTTTTGTGAGAAGCCTCATGCTACGAATATTGCCTTGTATCCCACGATGTTTCCATCTACTGCATGATGGATCTTATAGATCCATTTGGAAGACACTACGGACTTCCCTTCAGGTATCGATACCGCATCCTAGATATCATTCTTCTTGAACTAGTGCTCTCCTTCCCTTTCTTCTTGGCTACTTCTTCATAGCTGGAAGGCTCTGCATCAATGATGTCGCTCAATAGTGTCACATAATTGGAGTGTGTCTGAGGCCTATTTCTTTCTTTGAAAGTATCATCATACTATTATTTCTCTTGGAGTATTTCTTGTGCCTAAGGTGGTCTACATCTCTCAAGGTGGATCTACCGTTCTCTTTATATTCTTTTGAAGCTCTTTCTTTCGCCATGGTGTCTTTGACCCGGGAAGCTTCAGGTTCATCTTTTGAATTGTCGTTACTTGTTCTTTGGCATGATCTACAAGTCAATTTCATTCGCATGATTATAAACATATCATAATTTCCAAAACATCTTAGTAGTGACAAATATATGTCACATATCCATGCGACTATTTTAGCCAATGCTACAACAATCATCCATATCATGTATACATACAATAAATTCTAGATGCATTCTACCCTAATGTTATTAAGAGTGTGTACTACTCCTAATATTCTAGCAAAGAGGTTTCAATCTAGATAAGTAGTAATAGAATTTAGTACAACAACATTGACTTCTTACCCATCATGTGCAATTCAATAGTATAAATGTAAATACTCAAACATGCATAACACATCAGCTGAATATAAACAAATGCATAACCAAACAATATCATGAAATGATAATTGAATACTCATCTTTATTTGTTTCGTGGGTAGACTCCTTCTTGATCCTTCAGCTTCATCATCTTCTTCATTCATAACATCATCATTTCTTATCCAAATGCTAAGATGGATAATAGGTTCTTCAAGAATTGAGTCCTTCATATTCCTCATCGCTTGAGGGATCTTCTTTGAATCATGAGAGCTTGATATTCAATCAATTCTCTTCTCTTATTATGAGTCGATATTCTTCTTGTGTTCACTCTTCCCAGAGTCTACTGAAGGTAGTCACTTTCTTCTGGCACACATTCCTCGAATGAATGAATCCCATGATCTTGGGAGGCCATTAAAGGTGGTTATAACAACATCTTATTCTTCTTCGATTGCTTCGTCATAGCATCGAACACTTCCTTTCTGGTGTCTTCAAGGATGAAACACGAGGTATGAGATGATCTTTAATAGAATCTGTAATGATACTCTCGGCTCTAGCCTTAGCCTCATCTCCCTTTGGCTCTTATAACTTCCTTACTGAAATACTGATCTAAGTCAATTTCTTCAAGGATCATGGAGTTCCTATACTTCCATACTTGGAAGTTGTCAGATTCACCAAGCTTGTCATCAAGCTGGTGTGATTAGTCATTTTGAATGAGAACCTCAAATGTAAATAGCAAAAGTTTAGATCTTACTGATTTGAGGTGTCCGTCATTGTTCTGGAGCTGACTGATCTAGGGTTTGTTAGAGAAAACCTAATTTTCAAAACTTGGAATTTCAAAATTACGATTGGATAGAAATATGGGCCTCTTCAAGGCGAGTTGTCCAATGTACTCCTTTTCTGAAAAGAGTGGAGGGAAGCTCCTGGAATAGGAAGCCCTAGTTTTCCAATTTTTTTTGCAGAAATGACTTATATTGCTTCTTCTATATCTTCGAAGTTTTCGATCCTTAAAGTATGAAACTTCTCACCGTGATAGCCTGATAATTCTTATTTCCAACCCCATAGGTTAGATCAGAAATGGATTCTTCAAGTGGGACTTATGCCGAGTTTCCTAAGGTGACTGTTTTGGGGACTGTTCAACATAGAAAGCTTGTACGGACTTTCACGTGTCACTATTTCATATTCTGGATCTGAAAAATGTACCACAGAAACTAGAGTCTGTGCCCTACCTGGGACATCGTTTGGACCTTCCTACCCCGAGATATAGAAAATATCCCTAGGTCACCTATTTATGACTGTATTCTGGAGGAGGACGGAACACTGATTTAGAGGAACCATATCTCTTGAAGTATAGAGAATCTGAGGCTGAAACTCTTACATAGTATGCAACACAATTTTATATTTGACCTGTAAACGTTTAGGATCCTGAGCCTTCTTCAATATCACGTTATAGTGAAAGTTCTAGGATTACTAAATTCAGTCTTATAGGGTTTTTCAGGCATGAAACACTAATTTCGATTAACTGCCATTGTAGCTATATTTCAGCTGCACAATAAAACTTCTATGATTCAGGAACTGCTACCACCAACAAATGTGCTCTAGTGAGGTGAGTTAGCCTAGCCCTCCTTGCTTGATGATCTGTGGAGAGAACACCTTCAACTAGGAAGGCCTAGTTCCCGCAATTACATAGTGCCTTCTTTCAGAGAGGCTCTGATACCATGTTATATTTTCTTAAGATTTGATTAGATTATCTAGGATCTTTATCTGAAAGAATAACAAGTACAAAAAAATGCATAAAATGTAAAAGATGCACAAGGCACAAAGGTTTTCATCAGGGAAACCATAAAGGAGAAAACCCCACAAACTTCTTCAGAATAGTAAGAAGATAAAAAACAAGAATAAGAAATGTTCAGTAGCTATCTTTCTCTCCTCCTATGACTGTCTCTCTCTCTCAAAATGCCTTAGAGAGTGTATGCGGTGTGTATAAATGATGGAGAGAGCCTCCCTATTTATACCCTTTCAAGTCACTGACCAAATATAAGACTCGAGCCTACATGTCATCTCATATGGAGCCTACTTCTCCTAGAGAGACCACAATTACATATTACATGATGTTACACTAGAAACTATTGCCCCGACTTACAATGGAGGTTGTACCTCAAGATCTAGACACAATTTAGACATCCCGTAAAGGGGTAACACACATCCCCAATGGGGGTACAACAACATACAATGATAATATACATCAGAATATCTTTCGAAGTTACAAATACATTAACACTCCCTCTTAACTAGGAAGGTATTCTTTCTCTGCACAGTCATCAACACATATGGCCAGATCTTCATCGCATCATCATCATCACGGAGCCATAGAGTCTTCATTATAGCTGCTACCATCATCTTCTTATAATTTGATCATCATCCCATACTATCTGTCATCATAATTTTCTATAGTGCCAGCCCTTTTTCATGCTGGATGTAGGCCTACCCTCCATGTAGGTCTTTATCGACAAATCCAACCCTTTTTCATGTTGGATGTAAGTCTACAATGCCAACCCTTTTTCATGGTGGATGTAGGTCTCTATCTATAGATCCAACCATTTTCCATGCTGGATGTAGGTCTACAGTACCAACCCTTTTTCATACTGGATGTAGATCTTCATCTACAGAGCCAACCCTTTTTCATGTTGGATGTAGGTATCTATTTACAGAGCCAACCCTTTTTCATGCTAGATGTAGGCCTTGCCCTTTGCAAGGTCTTTCTCTATAGAGCCAACCCTTTTTCAAGTTGGATGTAGGCCTTTCCCTCTAGGTAAAAAATACACATCCAAAAATTTCTTAAATATGCACATCCCACACATTGGCGCATCCTCTTCAAAAGGATATATTTGGTTTTTCAAATTTTGAAAGCAATGAAAAAATAGCTGGGATGGACACACGTGTATAAAATGATGCTGAAATCAGATGTGGTCACTTTTGAAAAATAATAAATAATTGTATATTGCAAAAAAAAATTAACAAAAAAATATGCAGACCACAGTGCATTTTGTGTAGATCATGCTCATATATATATATATTTTAAATTATTAATGTAAGATTGAATTATTGGGGTGGGACACGAGCCACTTATTAACTTATTTAAATTTTTAAGGTTACACAATTTATTAAATGCAAAATTTCACACATTAAATGACATCGGAATATTAAAAAAAAAAATCATTTGGAAGCCAACATAATATTCTACAATTTGTTTTTTAACTACAAGTCGAAATTCACATGGCATATATGCGTTTTGAGGGCTTCTATCTAACACATGAGTAAAAAATCAGGTAATTTTCATCGTCAAATTTGACAAAATAGTGTTACCCACCTTATGACATTCACCCCCAACCTTATGACGCAAAACCTCATTACATTTTGCTCAAATGTTTATTGAACTATTACATTATACTCAAATCCTTACAGCAAGGACTTGGTGGCTTTAGAAACTCTTATTGTTATCCAACAAATCCCATGGAATAAAGCCATTCACCATATATTTCTTTTTGCATTGCATAGAAATGTAGAGCCTTTACAGAGTTTTATATTTGAAAAGAATCTAATCCCTTTATGAAACTTTTATGATATCTATCACATTGACATGACTTGGCCTTAACTTTCACCATTGCATTTCTTTTTTGTTTTCAAATCCTATCTAGTTATTACTTTCGTTTACAGAGATGTCACTAAAACTCATTGTCTCGCTAATTGTTAAGACACTAGTAAAGTTATTAAGTTTATTACTTTTTATTACAGAATAAGTAGTTCAGGCTGTAGGGCATGTTGTGTGGGATTGCCTGGTACATAGCTATGTGCATGTTCTCAATTTTACACACGTATTTCATCGCAGACTTGCATGGAGTCTCGTTTGGTTGTTTGCACATGGCTTGATCTTGACTTGTGGTTTTGGAGCAATGGATCGTTTGATATGGAAGCCTAGTGAATAAGATAATTATTACAGCTACAAGTAAAGTAGTTGGTAAATGTTGATAAGCACAACCAACTACTTAGTTTAGTGAAGATAGTTGATTATTAAACAAAGACTAAAATATATAATTTTATATCCATTATTCATTACAGATTTGTAAAGTTAATATAAGCACAAAACAAATACTTTATAATAAACAAAAAAATAAAAACTACTAATACGAAAAAACAAAAACAAATTATTACTTATTTATTTAACCACACTTTAAGTGAAACTTATTGAAAAATCTTAATCAAAATGCATTTAAGCATAATAAGATACAAAGACCATGAAATGAATCCTTCTTTTACAGTTGTTACATTTTGGTTAATCTTGTTGATTAGCTCAAGCAAGTCAAAAATTTGAGATACTATCTAAATGCCTATAGACATAATTAACATAGATTATAGAATTTAAGATAAAAAACACTGATGAAGATCTCACACTCCCATCTTCGTATCCGTATCCATCACGATGAGTTACCTACACCAATTAAAAGGAAGAGTTACCTCCATGACTACGGGTTCCCTTCGTTTAACTTGATACCTTAACTTGTAGGGAGTTTGGAAGAAAAACAATTATAAGACTAGGGCACCTTGTAGGCCTACGAAATGTTGTGCATGGACTATCTATCTCGGGTTTGTATTGTTCATGACTCAGTGCTTCGTATGAGCTATTTGATCTATAGTAGACTTGAAATAGTGCAACAAGATGTCTCTATGGAGAGTTTAACCTTCCATGCTCCTTCCGCGCACACATAGGCAGCCAAAGGGAGAGCTCAAAGTCGAATGGAGCAATTTTTTTCGAGCTCTTCCTGCGCATATAATTACAGGTAGGTTAAAATTCAATTTCGTGGAGGCTCTAATGGAATCGATGAGCAAGCTCCCGCTAACATATCAAATATTGATACTCAAAATATACAATATCCAGCTTGACAGCATCAAGATAGATCTCAGACCAGCGGTTGAATGGGCCTGTGTCAATTGTATCATTTATATAACTCTGGACTTTCAGTGATAACTAAGCGACGAGAGAGTTTTGCAAAATTGAAACTGTATCGATTGTCGCTATTCACTACAGTTTAGGGGAATGTTACCTATAGTCTAAGGGCCTTTTTTTTATATAGCGCAAAATGACATCATTTACATTGACGTGCATATTAATATTTACAAGGTTGAGGGTAGAGACCAAGAGGTTGGTTATGCAAAAGTTACCTCTAAGTTGGCGAAACAAGATAGCTCAACTTAACGTAGAGAAAGATATATTATGGTATCGAGTCGGTCGACACTATAATTTTGATTTCGATTCAGAGAAGAGGAGCACTTCCTTGGTTGATTAATCCCTAAAGTTCTCGAGTTCTCGAGTGAGCATGGTTTGAATCAATCAACCTCACATTTTGAGATTGGGAATGTAGAAATGTTATAGTGTGATTTGTCATATCTTATGCATTATGTTTTGATGGTCTTCTCTTGTCTCTATGCAGACTCATTATACTACATTTACTCATTATAGCCTTGATGCTTCATTATAACCCTTAAAAAGACAGTTTTGAAGATACCCGTGGGTCATCAGTTATGCAGCCCGCGTATACGCAGCTTGCACCATTACAACCCGTGTACACCAAATTGTGTGCTAAAAAAAAAATTTGGAGTTTTCTTCATCAAGTAGCGAATACTTTGATCCTTAGCCTTCCGCATGCCTAGAAAGTAACGAATACCTTGATCCTTAGCCTTCCGTATGCCTAGAAACATTCTGATTCAATCCTCCATTTACCATTTGAGGGCTATATATTGAGCCCTTGTGAAGCATTAGAGGAGGAGAAACTTTGAGAGTAAAGAGACTATAACAATTTTTTTTCCCATTGTCATATATTTGAGTTTGCATCCCTTTGTCCTGGTTGATAGAACCATTTGGGTTCATCTCCCAAGCTCTCCATTGCCTTTGTGATCTTGCCTTGCTATGGAGGATTGAAGTGTTGGAGGCCCATGTGGAGGGACTCGGTTTCTCGATTCCGACAAGGTGTCTTCAAACATCTGGTTGAGGTACGGTGGTAGTCTTCAAACATCAGGTTTAGGTACGGTTTCTATCCCTTAGTTGTTAGTTTCTTTAATTTATCTAGCATATTCGAGAATGGATGTGATTTATGGTGTCATACTGTCTATTGTGGTCCACCCCAAATCATACGAAGATTTTCATCCTTACAAAATTAGTTACTATACTAGGGATCTCTTCTTTTTGTTGAGGTTTTTGGCTGCATTTTTGCTTGAATTGCTCCCTATTTCTTTGTGTTTCTATGTTGTATTTGGTAGTGTGTTCATCCATTGACAATTCCATCTTGGATTGGTTTGGCACTTAGCTTTCTCTTTTACCCTCTTTTTCTTTGTATACGTGGGTCACAATATTGACAGTCACGTATATACGGGGTGCTTCCACGGAGGTGGGTTATATTTTTTGGCAACGCGAATTCGGTAAAAATGGAAAAAACATACCTCGATCGAGCTTTTAATAAACCCTCGATCGAGGGTTTATAAAGCGCTCAATCGAGGTTCTGTTAAGCACTCGATCAAGCATTTTGCAAACCCTCGGTCGATGGTTTGGAACCTCGATCGAGGGTTAAAAAAAGCTCGATCGAGGTTTAAAGTAGATCTCGATCGAGCATCTTTAATTGTCTATAAATAGGCAACATGCCCATCATTTAATTGGATATGGATATGAGCTTCCTTTGATGGATATTAGTCGTAGAGTAATTGGGTTAAATATGTGATTAATCACATCTATGACTCCAATCAATCACATCTATAATCCAATTACTCTACAACTAATATTTATACATAAAATCTAGGGGAAGTGACAGTAGTAATGCGTTTACTTGTTTTTTCTTCAAGGTATATACTATTACCCTCAAGTATCATTCTTATAGTCGAAATTATGTTTTATTAAATTTTATTATCATATAATTCTATGTTTGATTTTAATTATATTTGGGTGTCCATATTCGTGTGCACACTCGAATATGTTTTTAGTTAAAGTTTTTAAAAACTCGATTAAGCTGCTAGCTCGATCGAGCTTTTCTCTAACTCGTTTGATCAATGGTTTTAGAGACCTTGTTCGAACTCATAGCTTGATCTTGACATTGTATTTTCCTATGCATCATGTAAAGTTTCATTTAATGAAGTCTTCCAAAAGATGCTTGGACACCTTGTATTTTGAATCCCCATTTGAATTCATGTCATTGAACATTTTCAATTATTGTCGAAATGAGAATTAGTATCATGTTTAGTTTCCATAATTTTTGTTTTTCGGATCCCACAGTCGCCATAACACATTTTCTTTTATTTATTTTCCTCCACTCTTAGCATTATGAAACACCAAAACAATTAGTCACGTGTTATTGATGTAAATTCTAATGTCATTCAATAATTTATTAGCAAGATTAATTGCAAATGTGTGACACAATAACAATTTTGAAAAGTAAACAATGGACATTGATATAACCCAAGGAAATGAGGTCATATTTTCTTTTCATGCTCACATTTTCATCTCTCTAAATATACTAAAAATACTTTGCTCCCTTGTATATAATTTTTAATTTAAAAAAACTACATTTATGTGATATGACTCTGAATTTAACACTAATTTTTATCTTAATCGACCTGTTCTATTCCACCCTGGGCTTTGGGCTTTAAATATCTGACCTAAGGATATATATTGTAGCTATCGTAACGATGGTCCTGAGAATCCAAGTCGAGTGGATACAACTAGCCTAAGTTCAGCTCATCAACTGAATGGCATGCATCATTGCTCTCCTTGGTTCATTGCAAAAAGAATACTATGACAATGATGCATGCAATTCGGTTGATGAGTTGAACTTAGCCGAGTTGTGTCCACTTTACCTGGATTCTCAGGACTACGATCTGATACCTACGATATAGATCCTCGGGCCATATATTTAAAGCTCAGAGCCCAAGGCAGAATAGATCTGGATGATTAAGATAAAACTTAGTGTTTTCAAAGTCATATCACTTAATTGTAGTTTTTTTAAAATTAAAAATTATATACGAAGGAACAAAGTATTTTTAGTATTTAAAACCTTTCACTACATTTCTGTAACTCTAATTTTGATCTTCAATTCCCGCCCCCCCCACTACTACTCCATTCCAGCCCTATTTTGTGTTTTAAAGTAGTTTAATGAACATTAAAAAGCTTTTAACAATCCATTTCTCAAACCCATGGCCCCATGGCGGTTTGTACCAGGGACTTCTGGTTTCCAAGTAAAATAATGAAAGGTCTATTAGTAGAATAAGCTAGCAATGTCATGATTGTTTTTTGTTTAAATTTCTAAGATATTTATTATTTGCAGAGTTGTTCGAATCAAATGATGTTGAAATTCCTTATGTCTATTTTCTTAGTTGGATCCTAGAAGCCCATTTCTAAAATGTCCTACATGGGCATAATCTTTTAGATAGGGTAGTCATTATAGTGAGCGTGCATATAAAACCTTGGTAGTTATGTACAAAGTTTTTTTTTTAAGTGTTTAACAGAACCTCGATCGAGGGTTTCTAACCCTCGATCGAGTTTTGGAGAAACCCTTGATCGAGGTTCTGTTAATACCTCAATCGAGGGCCGGAAAAACAAAGAATTAGCCCTCTTACAGGAAAATCAATGTTTCTCTGTGTCTTCTAGGGGTGTAAACGCTGCCCTTCATGGCACACAACTAAGCGGAGTTCATACCAATAGATTCATCACCGAATCCTCTATCCATTGAGGTATCATGCATGCGTTTGACATTCATATGGGTTTTTTTTTAAATACTTCTGAAAGTTACACTTAGAAAAACTGACAACAACTTCGAAGCAACTCAAAGAAAAATCTGCAGGGTAAAAAATACACAGCCCACACATCGACGTGTCATCTTCAAAAGTGTATCTTTGGTTTTTCAATTTTTGAAAACAGTGAAACAAAAGCTGGGATGGACACACGTGTATAAAATGATGTTGAAATCAGATGTGGTCACTTTCGAAAAATAATAAATAATTGTATATTGTGAAATAAATTAACAAAAAAATATGCAGATCATTGTGCATTTTGTGTAGATCATGCTCATATATATTTTTTTAAATTATTAATTTAAGATTGAATTATTGGGGATGGACACGAGCCACTTATTAACTTTTTCAAATTTTAAAGGTCACACAGTTCATTAAATGCAAAATTTCACACATTAATGACATCAAAATATTTTAAAAAAAATAGCATTGGGAAGGAAACATAATATTCTACAATTTTTTTTACTACAAGTCGAAATTCACATGGCATATATGCGTTTCGAGGGCTTCTATCTAGCACATGAGTAAAAAACCAGGTTTTCATCGCCAAATTTGGCCAAAAAGTGTTACCCACCTTCATGGAATCACCTCGCGGTCTGTCCTTTGTCAGGTCGCTTACATAAGTTGTTCTCTGCACAATGGCGGATATCTCCCATTTTGAGTGATATATTGGTGTGAGAAATCGCTAGGTGGATTGTGAGTGTTGTTGGGTGTTCCAAGGTCCTTATGTTGTTTGTTAACTCTCTCTTTTGTGACCAGAAACGTATTTTTTATTAATTTTTTTTTAGGAAGTTGTTCTTGTCAGTTTCTCCCTTTTTTCTTTTCTTTTAGTGCACTAGTCTCTAAGTTTCGGTGCCTTGCTTGGATTGTGTCTTGCTGCTTGCTGCAGGGACTGAGTATTTAATGGTTCTGTTTTGCATTTTCATTCATTTACTTTGAAAATACAAAAATATTAGCATTGGTACATTTTCATTTGCATTTTGCATTAACATGGATGTAAATACTTGCATTGGTTTGCTTGGAATGAAATTAGTCTAGTCTTTCATTTAGGAAAGATTGCATTTGCATTTGAAAGGAAAATGAATTATTGTGCATTTCATTTAGTGGCATACCATCTTTCTATTTGGAAAACAAGATTTCACTTGGCATTTCTTTTAGGTGTGCATATTTTATTTTATTATCGAGTCATAACATCATTAGTTTCATGGCCATATCCCTTGAGTAATCATAGCCTCTTAAAATGAACGCTTATTTTAAAATTAATTTGAACAATTTTATTTTATAGGGTGCACCAACAAGCTTAGGTTTTAGAGTCTTGGAATATGATTTTGTAAGTAAACTTCTCCAAGACTATAAAACAAAAACTATTTAGGTGTCTGACCAGGGAGAGGAGAAATCCTTGCTATAATTTATATTCTCAGGAAGCTCCTTTTACACAGGAGTTAATCACAAGGAAACACACATTTTGATGGTGAGGATAACCGTCAACTACCTCCAGTGAGCGTCAGAGATATTTCCAGGATTTTATTCAAATATAGGGGCTCTTGAAATACCTTTGGTGCTTTCGATCTTTGGTCTTAGTTACCCTGACCATACGGTATATCCCGCCTGCGACTGTTCGATTGAGCATGGTTATATTGAGGTAACCTTAGTTATTTTTCCTAGGTATCGCATGGGGTATTTGTAGAGGTTATTCCGTGAGTGTCTTGGCTAGGTAGGGGTCGAACAACACATTCATTTTATGCGTTGAAGCTGAGGGCCACTATAATTGGTTACATACCTCTGCTTGTAGTGTATGGGAGCCTCAGGCCTCTCCTAGGCGAGACATACCTACTGCATTCAGAAGCTAATTTGTCATCATTCTTTGCTTGTGTGCATTTTTCATAGCTTATTTAGGAATGTGCTCTATGTTCACTAGTTGGCCTTATGGACTGTGGTTACTTGTGTCTCTTTGTAGATTCACTGTGGATAGATTTCCAACTCCTCATTAGTCTCGTCGTTTAACAAGTTTACCACCTTTTAATATTACTCAACCTCTTCACAAGAGACAGAGATGTGAGATTAGTTCTCTTTCCTATAGGGGAATTATTAGACCTTGAGGGATGAGTAATTTATCTGATACGCTAGAGCTCCCTCCATCCTTGTCATCTACGTTTTGAGAAGAATCACATATGGATTTTTGTACCACCACCTTCTGGATCCCCAGGAATTCGATTTACACTAGTTTACACACTTCTAATTATTTTCACCCCATAGGAACATATCCTTTTGAATACGCATGGTATTCGGATCACATACCAAAATTTTCCTCGAGGAGGTTAGTTATTGAGCATTAGACCGTTCCCTTAACAATGAGTCCCTTTACGTTTTGCATGTCAAATGTTTCAGCTAATATACCATCATATGTTCATGTTCCTAGTGGTAACATTAGTATTGGACTAGGGGGCACATCTTCCCCTTACACTGCATATCAGTTCAGAAGGGGGTCATTCCCCTCCTTCTACACCATCAGTACCTCACTCATATGGGTGGCGGATATGTGAATGTTGGGTCTACAACTTATATACCATCATTTATCTCATTGTCCTCTATTTTGAAGAAATCCAATGACATTTTTCACTTACACATTATGTCAAACACTTGATCAAAATAGGGTTTATGACTAAAAATTACTTCTTTAATTTAAAAATATAAACCACCAAGATCAAGAACTTTCCAAGACTGAAGTAAATCATTCACACATGAATACACATGAAATTTTGGTGAAAGGCTGGGAAAACCCCCAACTCCTGATGAAAACCCTAGAAAGAAGAAATTATCATTAAAAGGAGAATCTTGGAAAAATTTCCCAACAACACAAAAAATTCTTCTTCCAACCCTTACTGACAAATTCAATCACCCAAAACACTTCAACAAATTACCTCGAATTTTGTGCAAAACTGTTGTTGCATGGAACTGCTATACTTTCACACGTGCAAGTACAAACTGTACAGATCTACCACATTCTGTACTTTATGTTTGCCTCGAGATTCCTGTCACACCAACAATAAAGTTGTACGACCTTGTCAGAGTGTTTTAGAATATGCTGCCTCATTTTTTGTGCCTCACACGTGCTATACAAAACTGATAGGTCTAATAAATGTTGTTGTACTTTGCCTCGGTAATTGTGCTGCTCCTTGTATTGGGAAATGTGCCAGTCTTCTAGGGTACTTCTCTTTCCTTCAGTCTCAATATCCCCTCTCTCTCTCTCCTCATTGATGGTGGTATTTTTAATTTGTCCTCAACCCTAGTTTTATATTTTAAATTCTGTAACTACCTCATCTAACCAACTTAATCTTATGGTTGAGATGCTTTACAAAATCTAGGGTCCTCACGTAATGCACTCTTATTCAATAATAATTCACTTTAATTATTAAATATAATTTAAGTGAGACCCAATACAATAAAGTAAAAAACATCATTTATTTATATATAACTCATATTTTATACATAAATACACAAGTAACAAATTACATGCCCTCTTTATCACACAACACCAAAACTATAAAGAGGAACTTTAGAGTTAACTTTTCAACATATTTATATTATTTGGAATGTGTTTTTCATGGTGAATCCCCCCTTACTTTGAGAGGGCCCTTAGGAGGGTGTGATCCCTTTGGTTACATGGTTTCCCGTCATCTGGCATCCTTGTGTCTGGAGGTTACATACCTCCCCAAGTGTGTGGGGGTCATCCAGTACACCAAACAAGTAATTTTGGTTATATGGTTCCACCTTCTTAAGGAATACCGCATATGAAAATCACATGGGTCATATGGGGGGAGGTTACTATCCCATTGGTCAAGGTCATGGCATTTACCAGAACCCGCCATATCAAAACCAATCTTTCCAAAGAGCATGGAATCACATGGCACAACCTAGGATCACGTTTTTAGCTACGTTGAAATTTCCTAATATATCCAAACTCATGAACGACTCAGTGTGTCATGATCCGACATGGCCTTCTATTCAGATGTTTCAAATTTTGAATGTTAGAATGGTGAGAATCTTGGTGATCATGTTATGAATTTTCATCTCTAGTGCTCTTCGAATTCATTGAATCAAGATTATTTTTTATTACGATTGGTCAATGCACCCTTATGGGTCAGCCGCGAAATGGTATATAGAGCTTCCTAGGGGCACATACCAGACCTTTAATGAATTTTCCATGGTATTCGTTAATCATTTTCAGTTTTTGGTTCGCTATGATGCCAGTACCGAACTCTTGTTGACCTTTCAGCAAGACAAAGACACCCATATTTTCAACCATATTCAAGAGTGGCGTAGATGAAAGCGATTAATTAAGGCCAAAATTCTGCCAGAATTCTTATTAGAGTGGTTCCTTAAGTCCTTACTGCCTTATATTATGAATGATGTTTCGACGTACGGAGTGGAAACTGAGGAACACGCCATTTTTTGAGCTCAACAATTAGACTTGATTTATGCTCAGTCTAAGCTCCTTTATGACATTATCCTTGACACTCCATGGTCAAATCATGATCCTAAGTTTAAAGTCGGGCTACATGCTGATGGAATCGTTGGATTTGCAATTGTGAAAGTCGTGGACCATGTTACACATCAAATGCATAATTTTCCACTTAACCAGTCTGTGACTGGATAATTTGCGTATTTTTCCACCCCCCATCCCCCTAATCGACGGATGTACATTACGTGCAATCATCGAACCGGAAGGGTAAACAACAACCCAACACTATTCTATATTGTGGATTTGGGCCAGAATACCTGTGCAATGTCAGCTTTAGAGGTGATTCAAACTTGTCCATGTAGAGGAAAGCATTTTTACCTACTTTCGGAGCGACTGACCCGGATGGATTTAGTGTCACCAGGTTTGAGACTCACGATGCCCATCCTTGCTTGCCTTACCATGTGGATTTTCAAGTCCACGTCAAGTGTTTAATCAACCGTTAAACATATAGTTATTTATGAAGGTGTTGCAAGCTCTGTGCTATCTCTTTCTTGTTGGACAGGCCTTGGATCTCCCATGTTGTCTAAATCCATGACTATGCTGACAAATTTTGATGGATGTTCCTTTAGACCGCATGGAATTTTTCCTTCCCTTCAGGTCCAGCTGGGGGGGAAGACCGTTTCGGTCGAGATTAAGGTGGTTTATGATCCCCTTGAATATAATCTATTACTGGGCTGGAACACGATATACGCCATGAAAGTGATCATGTCATCAGTATTTTGTGTTGTGTTCTTTCCCTACGAAGATAGAATTGTGACGATCGATCAATTGTCGTTTGATAATTATGGTTCCTCGGCATCGTCGGGTCCCACTATTTCGGTAATTGATAATTCTCAGTCGGTAACTTAGAACATTGGTGTCAGAATTTATCCTTCTTTGATGGGAACCTTTAATTTTTCGACACCGATTCTAACTATTGATTCTATTTCCAGTGGTGTTTCATCACCTTTGAGTCCAATCTCATTTCGTACTGCCTATTTGAGCGATCCTTGGACTCTCCCTTCCCAAGGAATTTTGATGAAGGTTCAACACCCATTGACGTAGAAATATCATTGTCTATAGTGCATATCGCTTACCAAGCCATATTCAATATCATTGCAGACACTTATCATTTCCCTTTATGGATGGGAGAGGATGATCACTTGGTGCCACCTGCTTGGGTGGAAGGGATGATTTTAAGGAACCATACTTATTTAAAAGTGTATAAATGTTGGTGAATATTACCAATTTTTAAAACGCCAAACATAAAATGATTGGCAATATTTTTCAAAAAATATTTTAATTTCCAAGGATTTTATATCGCTTATATAATAATTTGGCGATTTTTAGGGTGAAAAACATTTTACCCCATCAAAATTGGGCAAAACAGGGCTTCAAAAAATGCAAAATGGTGAATCTATTTTGGGAGAAAAACATGGAAAAATAGCCCACTGGGCTAAAATTCGCCTCTAAAATTATCCCTGTTGGGTGGTCCTTTCGTCATGCTCACATGAATGCCTCGACGACATCTTTCCTTCAGATGAATCTATTGTCGAGGCCATGACCGATCCTGAACAACCCTGGGAAGAGATGCATCATCGATCCTACTTCCTCCTAGAGCTCGAACGGATTGAGCGTGATGAGTTTCAGACGACCTTAAGCGAGAAAGTTGGTCATCCGGCGATCCCATTAGGAACTCATGGTATATATGCTGAGGGGAACATGGTGAACATATAAGCAACTATTCTGATCAACGTTTCTTGAACCCTTGTTAAGATAGAGAACATTTATATCAGTGTTGATTGTTCATATGAAGAAATTCAAACATACACTGAGCTATTTAAGTAATTTCGTGACGTATTCACTTGGTTGTATGAAGAAATGCCAGGTATTGATCCTTGTATTGTTGAACATGAAATAAAAAAGTATCCAAATGATAAACATGTTCGACAATGTTTACGTGCTATGAGTCCTCGTAAGGCGCTTGCCATTAAGGCTGAGGTAGGGAACTTACTCAAGGATGGATTTATCTACCCGATTCCCTTAACCAAATGGGTATCCAATCTCGTTCATATGGATAAGAAGCAGTGGACCATTCGTGTGTGTACTTATTTTAGAGATATGAATAGAGCATGTCCGAAATACAACTTCCCCACACCATTTATTGATCATATTTTGGACTAGCGTGCAGGAAGCGAAGTATTTTCATTTATGGATGATTTTTCAGGATATAATCAGATCCAAATTAAACCTGAGGATCAACATAAGACTGCATTTATATGTATTTAGGGTACTTTTTGTACCATAAAATGCCTTTTGGCCTGAAAAATGTCGAAGCTACTTTCCTGCGGGAAATGAACTTTTCCTTTCATGACCTTAAGCATACTATTGAAGTGTATCTGGATGACCTCACTGCTCACTCTCATCTGAGAGTGGATCATCCAACCAATCTTCGTTTGGTCTTTTAAAGATGTTGTTATCAAATTCGTTTAAACCCCCAAAAGTGCATGTTTTGTGTTAGGATTGGTCAAATGTTGGGATTCATTATATCAAAGGAGAGGATTAGGGTCAATCCATTGGAGGTTGAGGCAATACTTCAGTTTCCTCCCCCAAGCACAATTATACAACTTCAGAGTCTCCAAGGGATGGCTAATTTCTTGTGCCAATTTTTTGTGAATTATCCCAATTTGACCATAGTTTTTATGCGCATATTGAAGAAGGATACTATGTTCATATGGTATGAGCAAGCCCATGAGTCCTTTGATGGTATTAATAAAGAATTGGCATTGACCCATCTACATAGTCCACCAAACTATAGTAGAGATTTCTTGTTGTATGTGGTTGCGTATTAACCATGATTGGTATCGTTCTGGTTCAAGAGGATGACGAGCTCCATGAGCATGTGATTTATTATCTTATCCGAAATCTCATCGATGCAAAAATTTGATATACTCATGTTGAGAAGTTGTCCTTAGAGACTGTTGATGCAGTTCAACGATTGAGACACTACATATTACTTCTCCAGACCATGGTCATAGCTCATATCAATCCATTTCAGTTTGTCCTGACCAAACAAATGATAGGGGGGAAATATAATAAATGGATTGTAATCTTACAAGAATTTGACCTTGATTTTGTTTCTGCAAATTGAAGAAGTATTTGGTCTTCGCAGAGCTGATGTCATATCTCCCTAGGCTGGATGAGGAGACGATTCATGAAGACTCATTTGTCGCTGAGAATATTTTTCCATTAGGGTAGTTTTGAGGTCTAAAATGGGCCTTATAAGGGAAATAATAAAATAAGAGTTATAATAATAAAATAAAATTTCTAAATTTTGGAGGAGAAAAAGAAAAACAACTTTTTCTTATCGTATGTTTTACATATCTCCTTATTGGTTCAAAAAACATTTGAGTTTGGGGACTCGTTGGATGCATAATTTAATTCCACATCCAAGCCATAGCCACGCTGCATACTTCTAAGGTACCCATGACACCCAAAAATGAATATTCCAATTCCACATCCAACGAGTCCCCAAACTCAAAATTTGGGTGAACCGATAAGGAAATATGTCAAAAATACGATAGGAAAAAGTAGTTTTTATTTTCCCTCCATTTTTTTTTACAAATTTTACCCCCATGGTTGACATCATCATCTTGAATCCTATTGGTTTTTATAAAGTGAATTTTAATGGTACAATTTTCCTTAGGAGGCCAATTTTTGACCTCAAAATTTCTCTAATGTCATCCCATCTACGAACCCTTGGTATGGTGATATCATTGTCTATATGCAAACTCTAAAGACCCCTTTGTATCTCTGGAGGAATGAGCGACGAAGATTATGACATAATGCTAAGAACTATCTCATCATCAATGATACTTTGTATCGTCGTGGGGTGGGTTTGATCTTGTGTTGTTGTTTGACTCATTAGGAGGTTGAGGTTGTGCTTAATGAGTATCACAGCGGGGAATGTGGTGATAATCTATTTGGGATTGTTACAACTCAAAACATTTTGAGAGTAGGTTATTATTAGTCATCGATATTTAAATACCGCATTAAAACAGTCAAGATATGTCACCCTTTCTAGATGTTCTCTCGGAACATGTGGTCACGTCCTTCACCGTTACACCCTATTATCGTTGCCGGTCCCTTCACAAAGTCGGGGGTGGATAATATGGATTGTAACCCAATGCCAGTTGGGGGGCACCATCATATTATTGTGGTCATTGATTAATTTACAAAATGGGAAGAGGCTATGCCTACAATAAAATTCGATGGTGAGAAGGTCGTTCACTTTGTGCTCAATTAAATTATCACCCAATTCAGAATCCCGAAGGATATTGTCACTAACCATGGCAGTCAATTCGAGAATAATATGATGGAGGAATTGGGTTTAAAGTTGGGGTTTAAGAAAGACCATTCTTCTTGTTATTAACCCTAAGAAAATGGCAAGGTTGAGACTATCAACGAATCTCTTAAGGCCATTATGCAAAAAGCCATCAGACAAAGCAAAACCAATTGGCATATTGTTGTACCCTGGTTTTTTCTATTACCAAACCGTGGTTAAGACCTCCACGAGGTTTTCATTGTATTAGTTAGTTCATGGGTTGAATGCGAGATCCCTTCCTTAAAGCTATCCATAGAGATATTTTCTAACACCTCCAAATTAAAAGAATGATTAGTCCACTTGGAGCACCTTGATGAGAAACGTCGAGATGTTGTGGTGGCGTTAGAAGTAAATAAGAGCCACGTCAAGGCCAGTATGATAAGTTTGTTCATCCTCATCATTATAATGAGTTGACTTGGTCCTTTTATATGATCAAGCGAGTGAACCATTTGGGGCAGGAACCTTTAATCTTATGTAGCATGGTCCTTACATTGTGAGGAGTGTCTTGGAAAAGGGGGACTATGAGTTAGAATATTACGAAGGGAACGTCCTAAAGGATCCTAGAAATGGGCTCTACCTTAAGAAGTACTACACTTGAGTTTCCATCTCGGGTTGGTACGTTGTATATTATTGTACAATTCTTCATAGTTTTTGGTTTTCTTGTAGTGTTGTTGGTTTGTTGACACATTTCCTATTTTTTGGTAGATGTATATGGAGTTTCGATATACTTAGGATTTGTGGATGGTGCCAACTGCTATACAGAGAATCTAGCTTCTGCTGCTTGGGTTATTTGTGCACCTGAGGGTCAACTTGTGTCTTTAGGAGGAGTATGCTTCCAACCATGTTCGAATAATGTGGTTGAGTATAGTGCAGTAATTGAACTATTACACGATGCCATTTCAAATGGTATTCATGTTATATCCCAAAATGGCACTTCTCCGTGTGTGACGAGTTTTACATGTTTTCATCGCATGACGACACTTCATGAAAGCTCCTTTCAGTCACTCAAAGGAAACTTGTGGATGGAAGGGCCATTTATGAAGTTCTGTAACTCAGTTTATCCTCTTTTCTAAACCACTCAAAAGGTATCAAACTAAGGAACAACTTTTGGAAGACATCAACTCTTTAAAATGCTTGGAAATACCGTGAAAAATGGTTTTTTTGATCCATTCACTAGTCTGCCTAAGGAAACCTACGTTTCCCTCACGATTTTGATTTAGTAAGCCTGCGTGTATACCCTAAAGTGGTAAAAAAACATCAAAAAATTAAAAAATATTGAAGCTTGGGTGGTTTGGATGGCTTTGGAACTGCTCCTTCAGTTGTAATTGATCCCTATTCAACCCTAACTCTTTAGATAAGTATATAAGAGTGAGAGAGGGGTCCATGAGCGGGGGCTTAGCCTTTGATAGCGTTATGCTGGTGAAATAGGGACTCTCATCCCGCCTACCTTTTCCCTAGATGTAATATACCTTTGTTTCATATCTTGGAGGATAATATTCTTGGAGAAGACTCCAGAAGATCCAAATCGAAGGTTTCATGAGCTACCTTGCATGAGGAGAAGGTATATCTTGTACTTCTTCCATTGATTAAATCATATTTGTTTCTCTTCCCTTTCAAAATAAGTGTATGATAAAATGTTATATCTATGTTTATGATTACATTTTGATGTTTATTATATTAGGGTTTCATATTGTATTGAATATCATCTCCTTTCATGTAGTCAAATTGGTTTGAGGAAGGTTTGAAGTTTGTTTTGCAGGTCTCTTAATGGATTGGAGAGCAAGAGGAGGGATAGAGAAATATTGGATCAAACTTTAGTATGTAAGGTATGAACCCTTCTAACCCTTGAACCCTATTTAATCCATGCTTTAAAAGTGTTATGTATAAGTCCTTATACCCCTAGTATGTTGGTGGCCTCGACCCGTGCCATAGGAACACTTTCCCTAACAACAAAACTGGTGACTCCACTGGGGATTCCTTGTCTATTTTGGGGTCTCATTGTATTGTTTTTATAGTGTAATTGAGGTTCTAATTCCTTCTTTTAGGTTAGGATTTACTCTCAAGTCTGTATGAATACCTTCTTTGCCTTTTTAAGGTTGTTTTTGACCCTTTTTAGGACTTCCACTACCCACATGCGACTGTTATACTAAACAATAGTGTTTCCCTGATGTACATGCAACTTCCCTTTGGTAAACATGCATGTAACTCATGCCTTTTCTTAAGGAAACTCATGTGTGCCCTGTTTCAGTGTTTTTTCACTCCTTTTGGGCCTATTTGGGGTGGTCTAGAGCTGTCTGTAGGGTCCTCCGAGGTACTTTTCCTGTGTAAGACCCCTGTGGAGTGGTGTAATATCTTGAATGTACTCTTGAATTGGTTTTTAATACTTTTATGAAGCCTTTGGGATTTTCTATTTCTCTTCCCCCCACCTCTTTTCTTGGCATGACCTTGTGGTGCATGGTTCTGATCAACCTCTGTTAGCAGTCATAGTTTGAACTTAAGAGCTTTCTGATCTCTGTTTCCTTCATTCTTGTTGGTCAACTTCTTCATGCCAAAGTCTTTGGCTTATCCCCTTATGCAAGTCTCCCTTTCAAGAAAGGTCTAATATGACTTTAGGACAACCTAGGGTCTGTTTGGTGGTTATAGAGCATACGTATTTTTTATTTGTTTATATTATCTACATGCATTAGTTTATAGGGTTTTTTTCTTTGTCATTTATAAAGAAAAAGTAAAAAAGAACAAGTATTTTCTTTATATGAATTTAGTCTAGGGTTTAGTCTTAGGTTCATTTCATACCTATTTTTTTTGAAAATACAAAAATAAATCTTTCTTTCGTGGCCTCCATTTTTCATCTTTGAAAAGAAAAATAGAAGTAGAAGTTTGCATTTTTAATCTCTTTCAATTTAGTTATCTTGTTTCTGCTTTCAAGTCAAAACACCATTGTTTTCTTTTCCGCTACCTTTGAGTAATAAACAATCCTTAAAAAGAACGTTAATATTTAAAAAAAATTAGTAACATTTTCTTTCTAGGGATGACACACACTATTCTAGGACAGTGTTTTGGGTTAGGGATATCTTTAAATGCCCAAAACTTTAAACTCAAATATAGTGGCATTTTGTTCAAGAAATCCAATCTCATAAATAAAGAAATCGGAAAGCTGCTCTAACATAGGAGTCAAGCACAAGGTCGTGCGATACTGAGTAGTGGAGATACCCCTCATATACTCGGTAGAGCATACACCAGAGTTGTTGTGTATCTAGGGATCACTCAGTTCCTCCTCTCGACCCCGTGTGGTGCTTGGTACTGTTTGAGTTCCGGGCTTAGTTACCCTGCCCATGCGTATTAGCTGGAAAGATGACTGTTTTGCTGGGATTTCTTTGTGATTTTGGGAATCTTAGCATCTTAACATATAGGACTCTACGTGAGTGATGGTGGAAGGATATTTCCACGGTACCTAGGGCAGACGTGGGAGGAAATCCCATGCAACTATTTGAAAAATTGTTTGGTGATTCAAACACTTGCCCCAAAGTGATTGTATCGGGACCCCGGGTAACTGTCCTTCTCCCTTCACTGGTTAGTTATGGGCCCTCATCATCCTAGACTCTCCTTTGGAAGGTATCCTTGTGTGCTTGGTCTAGATAGTTAGATTTTTCTTCTAGTGGTGTTCTCTTTCTTCTGTTGGTTGTCAGTTGATCTCAGAATTTGATTTCTTGTTAAGTCAGAAACTATGGCTAGTACCCCTACAGAAACCAACCAGGAGATCCCCATGACAGGGGATTCTTGTGCTTTTCCTTTTACTGGGAATGTTGGTGTTCCCTTAATGGCCACTTTGAATTGGCATGGATTCACCCTCGGGCTATCGGTTTAGTTTTTTTCCACTCCAGCTGTCCTGAATGCTCCTAATGCTTCACAAGCAAGCACCTTATATCAAGGGCATAAAAAAAATGTCTCCCCTTCACTAGTAGAAACATATCGTCCTCCTTCTACCTCATGCGGTGAAATTTATGATACTAATAACCTACAGTTTAAAATGAGTAAAAGAAGGAAGGATATGAACAAAATAGAAAATAAGGGAGGCAATCACCTAGCCTCTAGAAGTCATGCTGGGGGCAGCCATCCAGACTCTGTTAGTCATGTTGGATTGAGTCACCCAGCCTCTGGAAGTCATGATGGGGACACTCACTCAACCTCTACCAGTCATGTTGATCTAAATCAACCAACCTCTAGAATTCACGCTGGGGACACTCACTCAACCTATGCTAGTCATGTTGATCCTAACCACACAACATAATTTGAGCCCAAAATCCAAAGGATTCCATGTCTGAAATTTGACGTTAGACACCTGTTTGTTATTCGACAACATCATTTTTTTGTCATCGGTGGGATTTCGTCGGATATTCGACCCCATGTCAAACCCCGTCGAATTTTCGACAGAGTATGAAGCTAATATTCCGAAGTCTTTCACCACTAAGTCGTTGAATTTTCGACTCGTACGTTGTCGAACATCTGAATTCTCCTTGTCGAAGGTTAGTCACTTCCTTTGTAAAATTTTGGGCTTAGCCCGTTGAATGTGTGATGAGTATGTTGTCGAATTATTGACATAACATTGTCGAATTTACGACGAGTATGAGACTTGGTATTGTCAAATGTGAGACGTGTATGTTGTCAAATTACCGACCTAACATTGTCGAATTTGCATCGAGTATGAGACTTAACATTGTCGAATTTGCGATGAGTATGTTGTTGAATTACTGACCTAACCTTGTCGAATTTAAGACGACCGGTAGTCGATATTCCGACGGAGTCTCGGAAAATCCGCCTTGTCGGAGCCATGACAAAGTCGTTGGACGAGGTCCACAATATATCGGAAATTCGACGAAAACCTACCATTGGAGCTTCAGCAGTTTCGTCAGATTGGACTGATATCCGGAAACAGTTGCCACTCAATGAACTTCGGATAACCGACGAGGAAATATATATTAATAAAAAAAATAACCTAGCACACATGCAAACTGAATAATGCATGCAAATGTTTACATCACATTTTTCACAATCATTAAAGATGGTTTAGTTGGAGCCGTGCTTGGATACACCACATACATTCATAGAGACTAAAGAGTTTCTAGTAGAGGCACACTTCCATCCCACCATATATTTCATATACATAGTCACCATCACCTTCAGATCCAATTGATGTGGGAAACTTTCATTTTTATTAGAAAGCAAAAAGGTTATCATAGACTTAATGTTTTTAATGTCAATAAAAGACAATGCAATGCTCTTACCAAACCTTAACACTTTTACCTTGACTTCTAATTCCACATTAATACTTGCTATAGAGATATAAGATATGCATGTTTCAAAAAGTGAAAATGCTTTATTCCCACTAAGTGTCTTACAATAGCCATTGCTAAATATTGCAAGTGTTGCTAACACTCCTCCATGAAATGTATTATATCTATTTATAAATTTGATTTTGTAGTTTAAGCTTTATCAATGTACAAAATACGCAATGCAAGTTTTTGCGTTCTCTATATCAACTTAGAGCCTTGAAAATTTGTAAATGAAAGTGGATCCAGAGGAACATTCCCTTTGATGTTTGGCCAATTTCCAACAAATCTCACTAGGAATTGAGAAACTGACTAGAACCTCAACAACAACCAGGACTAGAAGTGACTAGAAAATTTCACAACTATCA
The DNA here is from genome assembly GCA_001517045.1 of Pseudotsuga menziesii. Classification (NCBI taxonomy): domain Eukaryota; kingdom Viridiplantae; phylum Streptophyta; class Pinopsida; order Pinales; family Pinaceae; genus Pseudotsuga; species Pseudotsuga menziesii. Next base: position 244,681 of record LPNX010113067.1, read on the forward strand.
AGTGGAGGAAATTGACTAGAAGATAGTGTATCAAAGAAAAATTACACGTGTAGTTTAACAAGTCCTAAATGCATTATGAGGATAGGATTAAAACTCCAAGAAAATATAATTAGTAGAAATATTATGTTTCTACCTCGGTTAGTAGTCTAAAATGTCTTGTATGGGTTCCCCTGACTTGTCTCTTATGTTGTTTTTCCCTGTTCTTCCCCATTGGTGAACCTCTTTTGGTGGAGTCAAAATTCTGAGACAAGTGCAATCAAACAATGTACGTCAATAAAAATTCATTGAAATATTATTAAAATTATTCTAAATGGTAAAAGAGAACCCAATTGCTTCTAAAACCAATTTATTGATCAAGCATCCAAAAACACCACTCTATAACCTCTTAGAGACTAGAAATCAAACGAAGGAAAATAGAAAAAAATGTCAATAGTAAAATACAAATGGGATAAAATCACCCTTACTTTTTCAGTTCTTCTTCGACTTCTAGAACTGCACATGAAAAGGAAATTTTTTTAATCAGTACCATATGTCAAAAAGGATAAAATGCTCGTTTGGATTTGCCTAAAGAAAAAAACATAAAATTACATGATGAAATACAAAATAGGTCCTTAGAACTGATTAAAATATCATTCAATAAGGATTTTCTCAGAAATAAATAATTTGGCATCTCTCATCAACAAGGTAGAGATCAGTACGAGCATCATGCAAATGAATATTGAAAGGAGAGTGGCCAAGACATCAATGTGAAACCTATATAAAACCTGGAGAAAGCAGAGAATAAAATTAACACAGATTGTTAGATGAGAAAAATTAACATAGATAAGAAGGTCAACAATAAATCCATGTTACTTTCCAATAAAAATAACCATAATAGTCCTTTACCATTAATTTTCAAAATGCACACGAGCATCAAGGCTCTCTTAGCTTCCAGTCATCAAAGTAATGGAAAATGAAAACAAATGAAGGTTTATATTAAGCAGATTGAGGAAGACTTAATATTTTTTGCAGGGCATTTTCAACCTATAAACTGGTCAGGAAATAATAGGATGCAAGATGGTTGTGATCATAGTACTACTAAAATGATACAAAACAATTTTGTTGTAATATAGTTAGACCCTACATAAATAATTCAAATCTTATTTAATATTTGTGCCTACTTATTGGTTGTGGTCTTTGTGGATGAGGCTAGATGCAAGACTTGCATGATTTTGAAAGAAGATACCCCACAACTACATATTTGTAGCTGAATTTTTGTGAACATTCGTCAAAATGTCCTTAAGACCTTAAGCTATGAACATTGTGTGCAACACGGGAAAAGTTCTATAAAATTCTTGCAACCAATTAGACATTTTATCATATATTCATGAGACAAATGTTTTTTAAACATTGACCAACATTTCAACATTTTATGGAAAATATTAAAGAACATCTAGTGAAAAAATTCCATGAATATGTACTACAAAATGTATGTATGATTTCATTGCATTGAGAGTAGTGATATGCATATACAGTCTAGGTCTATAATGCTAATAGATGAAATTGAAAAAAATAATTCCATAAAAATGAAAATTTTAAAACCCCATGGTTAAGATGGATCTTTGTTGATATTATTAATCTACATAAATATAAAACATCTGAAAGTATACAAAATATCTCATTCCTTTTACCCATGCTTGTTCCTAATCCTTGTGGCAATCCCTCGAGGGAAAAGGCATTACCATGAAGTGAAAAAATGTTAAATGAAATGGGAAAAGGAATTACGAGGATTATGGATGCAATTCTAGCAGCATCCTCAATAAATCTCCCTGCATTTTAGATTCCATCCAAGAAGTGAAGCTAACAATATGAGGGCTTAAAGGAAAATCTCGAGGAGATTTATTTGTATTGTTGAGAATGGAAAATTCTGGTAATGTTTAAAATGTCCAGCTGTGAACCATGATTAGTAGCACGCAAAACCAACAATTAGAGGTGGCAAAAATAGACACCTCAATCTCAAATGGGATTTGACAGGTGAACATTCTCAGGGATGAATTAATTACCTTGATCAGAATCTTGAAGGAAATGGAGTAAGAATTGCTATGTACCCTTTGATCGATAAGTTGAATAATTCTTGGATCAGCACAAGACATACTGAACAAGTTTAAGTGGCATGATGCAATATTTTCACTAGGTTGTTGCAGTCTGACAGTCCCTATAGGATATATTGGTTAGTCTTAGTTAATCCTGTTGAATTTTTAATCTAATGTTTTAGTATTATACATATATTTTATCCTGAAACAAGAAACAAACTCTTAGATAGAAACAACAACATCTGGAAAACTCCTTATACACTTCAGCAAAATCATCTTTAACGTTATCTAGACCAAGAAAATTCTTTACAAGCTATCTGCACATGCATCTCCATATGATCAGAATTACGAGCACATTTCACTATTCAGAACAAATTAAGAGCTCTCTTACAAGTAGAGAATTGTATGATCCAACAAGTAGTGTTCAATGGCTAAAGGGTGTGCCTTCTCTGGCATAGGTTTTGTGATTTTAAGGTAATAAATCTACAATTAGACTAACAAATTTTCCAGTAAATATTTCCAAAATTTATATGATTTTATAAATTGTAGATAGTTCTTTAGAGGCTTTGTTATCAAGGTTTTCTGTGTTGCTCCCTACTTGAAGAGTGCTGCTTAGTTGCTTACTTTGGTAGAGACATATTTCATGTTCCTTGTCCCTTCAATTCCAAATTTTTCCATGGTATTCTTCTTTACTTGTTTTCTTTAAACCTTGGAACCCTATCGTATGTTACTATTATCATGGATTTTTCTTATAATGAAGGGTTTCCTTTTCCTTTCATGTGTTTTTATATTTTTCATTTCTAAATTTTAGTTAATAAAGTTACCAACTCCTTAGTATTCATTGTTTTATATTCTTTGTTTCCAGCCATGAGGACGGATTTCCAGAGTCCAAAAAGATTCATATATTTACTTACACCCATGGTACTAGGACTTCCCTTATTTCCACAGTGCCGTTCCTCTATTACTGTGAAAATTTATTCAATTAGCATGGTCAGTAGTTTTCTTCATTTAAGCAAACTACTACTTTTTCTCATGTCACCATGCAAAAAATTGCTACTACTTTCTGGCAGCTGTTGTTCAGTAAAGTGGGAGAGAACTTTAGTTTAAACTTTAAACTTAAATACTTTCACAAGCATCCCAGTTATTGAAGCTTGGCCTAGTCAGTTCAACATGTGTGAAAACAATTGGGGAGGACAGGTCACTTGTTATGTTTTCTTATTCCTCCTTTTATACATGTAAATAATAAATTCTAATGAAGTATTGAATGGAAAGTTAGGACATGTTTCCAATAAATCCATCCAAAAGGTAATTCTACAACATGCATTCAAAATTTATGATGTCTATGATCACTGGTGCAATAAAGTGGTCACCACCTATTTGAAGTTAACAACAATTGACTGGAGCCTGGAAACATTCATTGGTTTTCTTATGTGTAAATTTTCTATGAAATGTCCTCAAATTTAAATATGCAACTGAGTATAATGTAAAATTCAAATACGGAACACAAAAATTTATTTTCACTTAGCAGTAGCATCATATATGGTATTATATATTGTCAGAAGTAGTTGATCCAAAGAACAACATCTACTAGTAAAAGTTTAAATGGTTGCAATTTGTGACTTCATGATTGACTAAAATGCAGTAAAATTGTGGTTGCAGAAAAATGACTCTTTGTTGGGGCACATACTACATAAGATCATTTATTAAAACTCACAAGGTTGTTAGTGACCTACATTGCAAGTTGTAAGCATGTTTTAAACTAGAAGTGACAGAAGAAGAAAGACTTGGGTTCTCTTGAAAACTTTGTGGGATTTTCTTGAGCTTTTTTTAAGAAATCTGATAAGATTGAAGCAAGGCCCCATCTTAAATCAACATCAATACAAATTCTAGGCACTGTTTAGGAATTTTGGGATATTTTTTAGGGTTAATCAACCCTCAATCAGCAACCTTTTGGAATTTATGGGAAATTTCTATGGTTAAAACAACCTAATCTATTAATCTGTGCATAATTTGGGAACTTCTGGCATATCTCAACCTCCCAACTCCAAACAAAAATTAGTCTCATATTTGGGTAGTCTTGTGGGTGGAGAAGCAATAATAAAGAGAGAATAGGGTGTTGTCCTATCGGCTGCAACCCTAGTGTCAGTCACATGTGCACAATTAGGCCTATTCTCAACCTTTTGATAGTGATAAAAGATATATATGACCTATAGACTTTAGATTAAAAGGGTCAATGATCATCCATTATTTAGATGAAAAGGAGGGTTTTTAGGCAGGTTTGGTTGTATTTGTGTATATACCATGGCTTGAAACTTCAACAATATCCTCTAGAGGTGCCAAACAACAAATATGAACAATTTTGAGGTCATAGTAGCATCAAATCATCTCTTCTCAGAGGTTTAGGGACTCTAGCTCTGAAAATAAACCTTGTTAAGAAATATGGGTAGTTTTGAAGTTCATGGTAGTATCAAAATTGTGGAAACTTAGACATGTAGCATCCTTAAAACAATCCTGTAGCAATGTATTAAAAATTAAAGACAGAGTTTGATGGTAGTTTTCATACATTATTTCATGTAGGATCTAGAAGATTAAAATTGCAATGATTTATTAGTATTGGTATCTTGAAGTTTGAGTTATTTTGCGGCAACCTATAGAAAAAAGATAAGATAATATAATAATATTAATTTCTGACAAATGACCACAAAGGTAGGTCAATGGGACTGAGTGGTGAAAAGTGAATACAAGAACAAACAAAGGAATATTCACAGGAAACACTCTCTCTTATTGGGATGGGATGGGGATTTCCCACTATAAATTGGTAAATGAAATGCTATTTAGGAAATGTGCAGAGTTCAAGTCTCTTATCCCATGTTAAATTAGTTTTGTACTACACCCAAAATGGATCTACTTATTAATCTGTCATAGTAATCTAGGGACTAAAACACAGTCTCATAAAATATTAATAACAATAAGGAATGAAAATGGTGTAATAGTGCTACAAAATGAGTAGCCGCTCTGTATGTTCACATAAAGAATGAGTAATACAATAAAATGATCATGCTTCAAGCATGAATGACAAAGCCATTCAAATTCCCAAGGAGGTCATTCGAATTGAATGAGTGAGTCTAGCTTAACTGAATGTAATCCACAGTTAACACTCAAGTTAACCATTGATAAAAAACCTAATTGACTCAACTGAGCCCTAACTGAAGTCAGAGTGCAATAAATAACTGATTCTAACTGAAAGTAGCTTAGACACATGTCACTGCAAGCCAACCAACAAGTGGTAGCACATCAATGACTCCAATGAACCCCGATGAGGTTAACTGAAGTGTAACTGACCATCAGAAGTGGTTGGAGGCGCCCCTGTTGACTCCAGTTCATTAAATAATCAATAAATGATCAATTTAATGAAGGAAGGAGCCGTCACTGCTCTGTTTAACATTTGTAACCATCAGTTAGCAATATGGGGCATTAATGACACTCAGATCACCCCCAGAGTGCTCTAGTTAGCCTCCCCGAATATAGGAGAAGGCTAAGTTAGACTCCTTGACTGAAGGTAGGCGTGGGTGTGATCTTGCTGATGTCATCTAGTGCTCCTCTGATGTCAATTAAGTCAATAAAACTTAGGATAGTGGTTTAACTAGGCCAAATTGACCAAAATGAGTGTGTAGGTGGTAAATGTCTCCAACACCCCCCCTTAAGCTATACTCAGGAGGAGTAGAAAGATTAAAATGCATAAGAATGCTAGGGCCCCGAAAACTAAGGCCATAGGTCACCCTGTACAATACTGAAAAACAATGCTCAAAAACAAACTAAGCAAGGAAAAGAGGGAAAATCCAATGGGACCCCCCCCCCTCAAGCTGAACAATGAAAGTAGTAGAATCACCCTAATGAACTCACCCCCAATAGTGAAAGGAGGCAAGTGAACTTCTTTTCTAAAAATATCTTGGTGAAGATGTCTGCAATCTGCTCATCATTCGGGCAGTATTGCAGAATAATGGTCCTGTCAAGCACGAGCTCCCTGATATAGTGCATGCGGATATCTACATGCTTGGTCTTCTGCTTGGTAACTGGATCTATGGATATATTAATAGCACTTTGATTGTCACAAAAGAGGACAGTGGAAAAATTACTACCAAGATCAAACTCTGAAAGAATGCCTTGCAACCAAACTGCTTCGATTCAAGCATTCACCGCTCCTCGATAGTCGTTCTTTGCTGAAGATAATGCTATGGCGGCCTGATTTTTGGTAGACCAGAAAATGGGGCCACCACCAAAAATGAAGACATATCTGGAATTAGACTTCCAATCAATAGAATCACCCACCTAATCGGAATCTGTGTATCCAACCAGCTCTAGCTCGGAGTCTGCACCATAGTGAATGCTGTAGGTCCTGGTTCCTTGAATATACTGGAGGATCCTCTTGGCTACCTTCCAATGAATATCATGAGGCTGCTGCATGTGTCTTGATACATAATTCACAGCATAACAGATATCAGGCTGAGAATGTGTCAAGTACAACAAGCAACCAATCAGCTGTCGATAAATAGTGCAGTCCATGGGAGGTGTGCTTTTTCCTTCTTCAAGGCTGATCCCTGAAAGGAAAGGGAATTTTTCAGGCCTAAATTCACCCATGTTAAACTTGAATAACAAGTCTGATATGTATTTGGACTGAGTGACCATTATTCCATTAGAATTTTGCTCAATTTCGAGCCCCAAAAATTGTTTTAAGAGCCCCAAATCGCTCATTTCAAATGCATTGTGGAGAGCAGTTTTGATGACTGAAATAGAAGCAACTGTGCTACCTATGATCAGTAAGTCATCAAAATATAAAACAATAATAATCAAATGACCTTCAGACTACTGTATATACACATTTGGATCTGATCTACACCTTTGGAAGTTTTGCAAGAGAAGGAAGGCATCCATCTTGGTATACCACTCTCTTGGGGCCTGTTTTAACCCGTATAGTGACTTCTTTAGCTTGCAAACCAAATATGGATCAGAGATGTAGCCCTTAGGCTGCTTCATGTATATCTCCTCATGAATATCTCCATGCATAAAGGCTGACTTAACATCCATATGATGCACTTCCCAGTGCTTAGATGCTGAAATTGCCAAAACTAGGCGGATGGAGTCCATTTTTGCAACTGGTGCAAAATTATTATGGTAGTCCACACCTTGGAACTTATTCTAAAACACCCACTTGCATTGAACCAATTTTCTTCCCGGAGGAAGAGAAACTAGCTCCCAAGTAGTGTTTTTCTGAAGAGAATTCATCTCTTCATCCATGGTAACTTGCCATCTCGGATCCTTTCGAGAATGGTAGTAGGACTTTGGGTTTGAACTAATAATCAAATAAAAAGTTTTGGACAGCAAATTATCAATACAAGAGAGTGCAATACCTGCTCTTTAGAAATCAGATCGGGTTCTCCTTAGATCATCCAGATTTCCAATGTTATCTCTTGCGGAGGGGAGTGTCTGTCGGGCCCATGTGGGAAGATGATTTTGTACTTCAGGTTTTGATTCAGCATCTGATTTTTTCTATACACTGATAACAGAAATTAGAGGATCCAAATCAGGGTCATCACCCCCAATTTCATCATCCAAATATTCAGTAAAATAGGAAGGAAATTCAACAGTTTTCTCCTTCACTATTTCCACCTCCTGAAGAGGTTCATCGAACTTGACACTCCTTTCGATGATGATATGTTTTGTTTTGATATCCAGTAGATTGAAACCTTTTGATTCATCAAGATACCCAGTAAACAAACATTCTATTCTTTTCTATTGCAAAGCCCTTCTTTTATCAAGTGGAATTCGGGCCCATGTAGTGGACCCAAACACCCGCAAGTTCGACACATCCGGCTTGTGTCTGAAGTATGCTTCGAAAGGGGTATTCCATTTCATAGATGAGTGTGGCACTCTGTTATGAATGTATGCTGCAGCATGCATGTATTCAGCCCACAAATTTTCATCCAACTTCTTTGATTCCAACATACAGGTGGTCATCTCCTTGAGAGACCGATTCTTCCTTTCCGCTACACCGTTCTGCTAGGGAGTGCAAGGAATTGAATGTTGGAACTGAATACCACTTTGGGAGAATATGTGAAGAAAATAATTACTGACATAATCCCCTCCATTATCAGATCTCAATATCTTGATCTTAATCCCAGAGACATTCTTGATCAAGGCCTTCAGTTCAGTGAATTTTTCACATACTTCAGGCTTCTTTTTGAGAAAGAAGACCCATGTGGACCTTGAAAAATCATCAATAAAAGTCAGAAGATACCTTGATCCATTCATGGATGTGACAGGCATTGGACCACTGATATCATAATGTATCAGCCCCAATATGCATGTAGCTCAGTTTGCCTTCCCCCGATCGAACTTGTGCTTAGGGTGTTTTCCAACCACACAACCCTTGCAAATTCCAGTGGTTGCCTTGATGACCAGGAGGCCTTCAACCATGGAGTTTTTCTGTAATTTATGAAAATATTTGAAATTGATATGGACAAACCTCTCATGCCACAAACTACTAACTTCATTTCCATGAGTTAGCAGTGCGGTGGGCTTTGCATCTGCCACAAAGTGGAAAACTCATAGGATTTTGCATGATGGTTTGCAAGGCCTTTAGGAACAAGTTTTCTAGATGCAAGTTTCGTTATCTCAACATCATTCAGGCTGAAAGATACTCTCTTAGGCACTCCTGTATGTGTCATCTGATAGACACTAAGGATATTTGATGCCAGAGATGGTACATACAAAACATTTGAAAAATAGCCATTCTCAATATCAACTATACCTTGTCCTTCTGAAATGATGGTGGAGTCATCTCCCATGTGGATGGGGATGGATTTTTCAGTCTCCAAGGATTAGAAGGAGTCTCTTTCAGCCATCATGTGGTTCGAAGCTCTAGAATCAATCAAGAGTGATTTGGACTTCGAAGTGCTTGCCATGAGGGCATGACCTCTTTCATGTTGTGGTTCCCGATCTTGCTGATCTCTCCTCCGAAAGCTTTCCAGAATATTGATGTGATTTCTCTCAAGGAGAGATGTAGCTTTATCAATATTCTTCTTCATGTAGGCATGTTCAGGGTGGAAGCCCTTCCCAAAGTATGAACACTTTAGTTTTTCCTTTCCATGATGCCCTTTTCCTTTGTTCTTCTTTGAGCTGGAAGACTCATCATGCTGTTGGTTTTCAACTTTAGGTTTAGGAGTTTTGAATTTAGTTTTTGGGTTCTTCTACTGATTTCCTTTACCCTTCATATCTTTGGGCCCAGAGACATGGAGGGATTGATCATGGGAGGATCTGATGATCCCCATCTGGACAAGCTTATCATGTTCACTTGTTAGGGACTCACTGAAGGCATTGAGTGTAGGCATCTTCCATCTAGGGGTTGTGAGATTCCACGCACGGAATGTAGAGAAAAAAACTGAATAATCAGCTCCAAGTTTGGAGAGTATGGTGAGGATGAGCTGATCATCCTCCTTCTCCACTTTGCATTACTTCAACAGTAAGACAATGTGCTTGAGATTTGTGAAAAAGTCATTCAAGGTCTTGAAATTGGAAGGCTAGAGAGACATCAATTCATTTTCGAGCTGGTAAACTCTCAAATCATCCTACTTTCCATATAGGGTTTCCAATTTGTCCTGAATTTCCTTTGGATTCTTCCATCCCGACAGATGGAAAAGAAGATGTCGGGAAACAGAGAGGCACAAGAATCTGAATGCTTCATCCTTCTTGTTCAAGAATCTAGCTTTGTTTATCACAGAAGAAGGCTCTTCTTAATGTCAACAGTGACCCTATAGAGTCCTCTGGCACATAGCTAGATCTCCATATCTCCTTTCCATGAGTGGAAATTGAACGGAGTCAAAAGACTACGGAAGAAGCCATCTGAATCTGCTGGAGAGAATGCTTTCTCCTGTTAAAAACCTAGAAATCAAAACAAAAAGGGAAATGTAAGGTCGGACAACCTGCACATTTTAGGCTTTCATCACACCGAGCATAGTCAATCAAGCAAGCTTGATCAACAAGTTCCTTACTTGGGGTATTAAGTGGTAAGCTTTGGCTTTTGGTGTAGTGCTGGATTTTTGAGCTATTGCTCAATTTTCATGCACGATCTATCAAAAACCTTGTTTTTGAGAGATCTAAGCTTCATCTTGCTGTGAGATCTGATACCATATTAATATGTCACAATAATCTAGGGACTAAAACACAGTCTCATAAAAGATGAATAACAATAAGGCATGAAAATGGTGTAATAGTGCTACAAAATGAGTAGCCTCTCTATATATTCACATAAAGAATGAGTAATACAATACAATGATCATGCTGAAAGCATGAATGACAAAGCAATTCAAATTCCCAAGGAGGTCATTTGAATTGAATGAGTGAGTCTAGCATAACTGAATGTAAGCCAAAGTCAACACTCAAGTTAACCATTGATCAAAACCCTAATTGACTCAACTGATCCCTAACTGAAGTCGGACTGTAATAAATGACTGAGTCTAACTGAAATTAGCTCAGACACATGTCATTGCAAGCCAACCAATAAGTGGTAGCACATCAATGACTCCAATGAACCCCGATGAGGTTAACTAAAGTGTAACTGACCATTAGAAGTGGTTAGAGGCGCCCCTGTTGACTCGAGTTCATTAAATAATCAATAAATAATCAATTTAATGAAGGAAGGCTCCTTCACTACTCTGTTTAACTGATTGTAACCATCAGTTAGAAATATGGGGCATTAATGACACTTATATCACCCCCAGAGTGCTCCAGTTAGCCTCCCCAAATGTAGGAGAAGGCTAAGTTAGCCTCCTTGACTGAAGGTAGGCATGGGTGTGATCTTGCTGATGTCATCTAGTGCTCCTTTAATGTCAATTAAGTCAATAAAACTTAGGGTTGTTGTTTAACTAGGCCAAATTGACCAAAATGAGTGTGTAGGTGGTAAATGTCTCCAACAATACTTAGTTACCATATTGATTTATGGATTCTCTAGAATGGCGAATATGGAATTTGGGACTTATAGGGTGCACTTTGGATAAAATCCTAAAAAAATACGTGAACTAACCAAAAGAGAAAATCCTCTAGTTCAAGGACAAAGAAGTGTAATTTTGGGGCTTATTACTTATAGGACAATTGTACTAGAATTTCTCAGTACATTCTATGCAAATATATCTTCCCAATAGTGGAACGTTTGCCTTAAACAAAGTCCCTATATTCCATTGGTATCTGAGAAATAACTTTCCTTTTAACCTTTTCCTGCTATCATAACAAGAGGAATAAAGATAAAATTAACCCATGGAACTTTTGTTTCTACATTTTCTACCAAGTTGATGTCTTCTTTATCATTACTCTGCATGCTCATTTTTTGTTTTCATACCCATTAAATAATGTCCCTGGTATTATTATTTTTATGTTTTCTGCAAGTTCATGGCATCTTTCCTACAATTTTGGTTGCTTGTTTCTACTTTCATTATGGAACAAGTAACATTGGATGAATTAGATATACTCCAAAATGTGAAGAGTGTGATCCCATGGCTGGTTGTTTTGGTTTCCAATTTTCCAACAATTCAAATGACTCCTTTCACTTTATCAAAGAAGCTACGAGTTACTTAGTATCTAGATTTCCAACTTGAGGGTAAAGGAATCATGGGACTTTAGATGAGTACAGTTAGCAATAGATCGCTAAGGTAATATAACCCTTGGCATGGTCTTGTAGGAAAATGTTCCTGCCAACATGTAGGAATCCATGCATGATTGCATTTATGGGATCTCTTTATCATACCTTTGTACTAAAGTTCAAAATGGGTTTTTATTTAAGAACCCATCTCACCAAGAGCTGGGGGCTATGTTAACCCATGGCTGCACAGATCTTGACTATGGAGATTCTACCCAATATGATGGATTTTGTATAGTGAGTATCCTTCTTCTTTCCTTACAGTCAGGAATTCATCACAAAATGAATAAGAAACAAGTAGTGAGTAATATAGTAGCTTAAGCACAAAAGACTCATCCTTTCTGTTATTTGGGAATCTAATCCACACAAAACCATCTCCTAAATCTTACCAGCAACAATAGTCAGTGTTGAGCTCCTCATACAGGTAATATTTTTACATGTTCACTAAGAATGTTTGAGGAGAAGGGTCTCATTCCTTCTTCGTTCAATTGGAATACTATGGTTGTAGTGACACTGTTAATTTAAAAATTCATATGAGAATATAGAGAAACATGGTCATTGAGGAGGACAATAGTAAAATGGAGAAGTTGAGAAAATATAGGAGTAAATGGTTGGATGTGGAAGAATCCCACTTATGCAAGAAAGTCATGCTACTTGGCTTAAGGAAGGTGAAAATAACAATTCTTTCTATAGATTCATTCATGCAAGAATGGAACAAAATACCATTTGTAATATCCAAGACAAGCAAGGGGTAGTTCACTTTTGTTATAAGGATATCACATATTACCAAGTCCCAAGACAAGAAAATGTTAGAGAGATTATGGAACCTATTTCAAACTTCAACAAACTCGTCAGAGAAGAACAAAATGAGGCCCTCCATCTAATAAGAGGAGGAGGAATTGAAAGAAGTATTGGAATATTTTCAGTGGGATAAAGTCCCTAGCACAAAGTGTTGGACCATATAAATTTTAAGAGGTTATGGGGAAGTATCTTCCACTTGAAGCTATGGGGAAGGATCTTCCATTGTTCGTTGAAGAATAGAGAATGTTGATGAAGATATATGGTCCTCTTATCTCAACTTATGTATCCAATACCCTAAAATGTATAATTATGATCCTTTGTTTATTAATAAACTTATACAATAATGTTTACAACATCATAACAAAATTCATACCCAAAAGGCTAAATCCCTTTCAGAATCAAGGAATAAACAATATTTGTTTTTCTTGATGTGACTGAAAAAAGACCCGCATTCCATAAAAAAGAAGAAATTCCTTATCCATAATTAAATTAGGATTTTCCAAAACATTTAATATAGTATGTTGGACCTTTCTAAGAGTGTTAATGCTACACACAGGCCCTCAATATTTGTGTGATTAATTAAAATGACGAATATTTCTCTGATGTGTCTTTTGCAAAGTTGATCCATGGAGAAACAATGGTGGCATTTTTAGTTTTGATGTAATTGCACCTACACAATATAAAAATTTAGAGTGTAAATCTTAGCCAAGTACTATAGACTCTAGACTATATAGCGACAAAAAATTTAAAATGAAATCCTCACCAATCCTCATCGAGAACGTGATCTATTGATCACGTTCTCTCTTCATTCATACAAATTTAGTCTCAGCCTAGACTAGAGAATGACAACCCAACAATAAGCCTTGTGTCCCCTCCAAGCAGCTGTGTCCAAGGATAAAAGGAATAATGTAGATCACACCTTCACCAAATGATCCTTGGTTTAATCTAAGAATTGTGACCTCCCTTTGTCTAGATCTCAACACAAGAGGTAATTCACTAATTTCTCTAATTAATGAATGTTTGCCCAAGATGTTAACGCCTTCCACAAATCATGTGCACCTTCTCAAGTGATCTCTCAACCCTCAACAGTGGAGTGTTGCTTCTGTAGGAATATCGTTGCCCTTCTTTATTTATCCCTGATTTGTGTCTAATATTGAGCCGCCCTATCAGTGAATTTCCAAAGAGTTGCTACCTGTAGATACAAATTCAAGCTTTTCATAGTAACTCGATCTATGCTGTAATGATCACACCTTCTTTATAAGATGGATTGTTGCCTCAAATCTCAGTCTTGGCCCATGATTATGACAAGTATACCTTCATGATTGCATCCCCATTTATTATATTCAGGCTTCTAGAATGGGATAATTATCCTCCTTAAGAAACAATATTTCAATGAAAGTCCACAATATTGGTAATTTGTTTAGCTACCAATAATTTGATTTCTTCCCTAGAATCTCAAAACAATTTCAATCTGTTCTTAACAATCAACAATTCCTTGGAAATTATGCACAATTGATAGATCTAGATGACCTATCTAGGTGATTGGCTAGGGTGGATAGATTTTTCCATTGAATCCAATTAGGTCAAGGAAAGCCACCCTAAACCCTAAGTATCTCACCGAGCTCTCCAAACTTGTCTCCAAAAGATGATTAATAACAATCAAATAACATTCTTATATAGATTTTAGGGTTTTCATGTCACTTTTAGGGTTTGCACGCATGTCACTTTTAGGTTTTGCATGCATGTCACTTTTAGGGTTTGCATGCATGTCACTTTTAGGGTTTGCATGCATGTCATTTTTAGGAACATTACACCTTCGCTGCTACTAGACTACTTCTCCCTTTGGCACATGTTTGAGCAGAGTTGGAACCTTGGGAGAAAGAAAAAAACATTGTAGAGGAAAACTTGATGTTGCAAAATTTGAAAGCAAGTTTTCGAGACAGAAGGTAAACTACTAAACGATAAAAATTCAAGGAATTATTTCAGTTTAAGCATGTATTTTTAGGTTGATGGGGATGCTTACATAAATTTTCATTGCAATGTATTGAGAGGTTCAAATACAATAAGAAAATATATTTTGAACAGTAAAGACACATTTCTATGAGACTACAGTCCCATCCTAATCAATTTTATTTTGTTCCATTAATCAATATAACTGATCGTAGTATACTTTCAGGCTTCAGCATGATGCTAGAAAAAAGGCTTATGATACAACACAAAGGCTTCATTTTTTCTTACCCTTTGATACCTAAAATTCATTTATGGAATACAACCCACATTTCCTCTTTTAACATTCTAGAATTAATGAAAATACACAAATTAACTCTAATGCTACTACTGGGATGACATAAAGGAAAAGCTATATATATACATTATAAAATTACTCTCTTGGACTTCTTGGCCTACAAATATATTAGATCTATTTTTAAAAATATTCGTGAAAAGAGTGGATTCTACAACTTACTAACTCATAAAAATCAGAAGTTTCTTTTCCAAGTTATTCAATCATAGAAACAACTCGATAAATCAAACTAATTAAGTTAATTTTATAGATAATATAGAGAAAATTTAGCCTGAATGTATGTTAATCATCATCATCAACTAAATGTGTGTCTGTGCACATGCATAAATACAGAATACATAGTTCAATCAAATAAAAGAAAACATAATTATTCCTTGATTTGTGGAGCTTTACACTGTCTTCTTCTGCTTTACCTTTCAAAACATCATTCAACACACTTCAAATTTTTTCCTGTTGCAATAATTTCATGTTAGGACCCATCAAATAAATATTTGTCTGTTTATGAAAATAACAAAACCAATCTAAATAAATACAATACTATTACAATGTAAATTACAATACTATTCAACTATTCAAGTAAATTAATTGTTAATAATAGATCACCTGAGAAAACATGGAGAACCAAAAACACTATGTATATAAGGCCATCGATCACATCAAAACGCCATTTCTTTCCTCTTAACTATGAAAATGTTTTACAACTCTATTTGTAACAAGTTCCAATGTAGGAGTCAAATAGCAATAGTAAAATTTAAACACTACAATTATAGAAATAACTGTTTTAATGTATTCTTCCTTACCATTCATTGAGTTCCTCTCTGTTTCGAGAATAATTTAATATTCTCTACTAAAAATGACCAACCACGTGAAGGTGGAAGATATTATTGTCCCTTTCCCCCCTCACATCACTCTCAATTCCCGAGACCCAATGCATCTACTTTCAAATAACAATTTACTGCAAATTATTTCACTGAATAGATAAAAGAAGCTTTCATTAAACCATTCATTAAATCATACAATAAACCATTCAATCATTCAATAGATGAAAAAAACATTCATTAAACCATTCATTTAGTCAATAGCCGATAAAAAAATTTCAGTAAACCATTCATTTAACCATTAATTCATGAAATAGAGGAAAAAACCATGCAATTTTTTATTATAAGTAAGAATTACTCAAAATTTATTTAGTCACTTCCTTTTTACTTTTCTTCTCTTTACATATTTAGCCAGAAGCGCATCTTCTGAATCTACTCATTGATCTCCCTACTAGACGGATCGCAAGGTTGAACTTGCGACGAGGGGCTATGAGTTTCTGCAATAATGTAAAAATGTTTGATTAATTTATTTTTATTTTTATAAATACAAGTAATTCATTTAAAAAAAATTACAATGGTTTTTTTTTACCTGGAATGGGCACATAGGCAGGTTCATCATTATCTTGTACATGATCAACCTATTAAGTGTTATCTGCATGTACATGCTACGCAGTTGAATTGTAGAGAATTATAATTATTGTTCATCATCCGTAATTTGTTAGATTTTTATCATTCTAAGCTAGCATTATGATCTTAGGATCTTTAACTGAGAGAATAACATGCACAACAACACAAGAGACAAGAGACAAAGAATTTTCCTTGGGAAAACCATAAAGGAGAAAACCCCGCAACTTCCTCAAAGATAGAATGAGCACCAATGGCAGTAGTAAAACCCGAAAACATAAAGATGATCTCTACAGCTTCTATCTCTCTCTCTCACACTGAGAGAGCTTCTCCTCTCTCACTCATGCGACCCAATGAATGAGTGTGTGTGTGATAAATAGAGAGGCTCACTCTCTATTTATATTCTTTCGTTCACTTGAAACCCACTCCAACATGTCGGCCTCACTTAACAATTAATTACTAGAGCCAACATCTCTAGGAGTGTCTAATAACCCTAGTGCCCCACAACTTGTGGGGACTTTTCCCTCTGCTCAACAAGGAGGGTTAACCTTGACTTAGATGGTGGGGACTATTTCCCCAACTTACAATGACTCACCTAGGGTCGACTTCACTAGGATAGTCTAATAACCCTAGGGCCCCATAAATGTGGGTACTTTAACCCTTGACCAACAGGAGGGTTACCCACAATGAATTTACATGACTTTTACATTATAGAAAATTCCCGATCGGAACATCGAGGCATGACATGACTCAAGTACATTACATACACATCCCAGAATAAACATCGGGGTACAATACATAAGAAATACAAGTGAATACATCCCGAAGTTACAATTACATCAACACTCCCTCTTAACTAGGAAGGTATTCTCTCGACACAATTTATCAGCACAAGTCTTCTTCTATGTATCATCTGGATCATCATCGAGTTCTTGTCATCTTCAAGTCATCTTCATCTTCAGGTTATCTTCATCTTCAAGCCATCTTCATATAGATATGGATCATCATCACTGGATCTAGATCATCACTGGATCTAGATCATCATCACTGGATCTAGATCATCACTCGATCTGGATCATCACTACTAGATCATCATCAAGTCTGGATCATCACTTGATCTGGATCGTCACTGTTGGATCATCATCAAGTCTGGATCATCACTGCTGGATCATTATCAAGTCTGGATCATCACTTGATCTGGATCGTCACTTCTAGATCATCATCAAGTCTGGATCATCACTTGATCTAGATCATCATCAAGTCTAGATCATCACTTGACCTGGATCGTCACTGCTGGATGATCATCAAGTCTGGATCATCACTTGATATGGATCGTCACTACTGGATCATCACTTGATCGGGATCGTCATTACTGGATCATCATCAAGTCTAGATCATCACTTGATCTAGGTCATCATCGAAGTTGGATCATCACTGAATCATCATCATCATTACTACTTCTTCTATCTCAATCAAATGGTGCTATCTTCTTCATTCTTCTCTTCATAGGAAGTTCTATAGAGTCAATCCTGTAGGCCTACCCTTCATGTAGGTCTTCATCAGCGCTTATATCTGACACTTAAGTTAGAATGGCCCAGCCAACTCTTACATATGACCTCATCATGTCAGAAAGGAACGACCAGCACTCACATATGACCTCATGTTGTCAGAAAGGCCCAACACTCACATCTGACCATGTGTAAACACATCATGCTAGAATGGCTCAGCACTTATATCTGACCATGTGCAAGAACACCGCATCGGAAAGGATCTGCACTTACATCTGACCATGTCCGAAGACACCACATCGAAAAGGCTCAACACTTATAGTCGACCATGATCGAAAGCACCGCATTGAAAAGGCTCAACACTTACAATCGACCATGCTTGAAAGCACCGCATCGAAAGGGATCTGCACTTATATCTGACCATGCTCGAAAGCACTGCATCAGAAGGGCATGCACTCACATCTAATCATGGAGGAACTAATCCTACCATCGCATCAGAATGGCCCCCAGTCCCAGACTGAGCTACCTGGTAACTGACCAGGTGCCTCCATTCTCCCAGAGAATGGCAGTTGCCCTTATATCTGATCTACTTGTTAGAAGGGCCAACACTCACATATGACATGGGAGGACCCTAATCCATTAGCCATGACAGAATGGTTCAGCCCTTACATCTGATCAAGTGTGAACACATCCCTCTCTCACATCAGAATGGCTTCTCAGTCCTAGATTGATTTTTCCTGGTAACTGACCAGGCACCTCCATTCCCAGAATGGCAATAGCCCTTATATCTGATCATGTAGAGACCAATTCTATAGTCACATCAGAATGGATTAGCACTCATATCTGACATGTAAGGAACCAAATCCTCTCACCATGACAGAATGGCTCAGCCCTTACATCTGACCATGGAAGGAACTTAATCCTCTCCCATGTCAAAATGTCTCTCGGTCTCATCATTTCCCCTTGGAGGGAACCTCGATCTCGAGAACACCAAGCTTCTCCCTAAAGTAATCAAATTTCACTTTGGCCATTTCTAGCATAGAATCACACCAGGGCTGATTACATCCAAGGATGACCTGCGAGCTTCACCAGGACTGATTACATCTGAGGGCAACCTGTCTCATCAGCTATGCTAGAAATCCTTCTTTCAAGAGATCTTGATCTCGATCACTGCTCCTCTCTGCATCATACAACAAAATGCAAGTCAGATCAACCAAATCAAATAGTAGTTTTCAAAAGAAACATACTGCCTCCCAAATAACAAGTGGCAACATATTTTGCCTCAGCTGTACTCAGCCCCATATAGGACTCCATCCTGTCAAACCAAGGGATCACACTTGATCCCATACTAGAGTAGCACCTTGAAGTTCTCTTCCTATCAATGGAACTGCCTGCCCAATATGAATCCACATAATCTTTTGATTCACTTCATACTTGAGCCCATAATCAATTGTACCCTTCAGGTACCTCACTGCATGCTTTGCAACCATTAGGTGAACATATCTCAATGTGTTCACAACAAAGCAAATATCTAGTCTTGTATTTGTCAGGTACATCATCTGACAATACATCGTGGCATCAACCATCTCTGATGAAGCAACACTCAATAGCTTGAGGTTCGATGCCATAGGTGTGGTCATGCAGTACATCATCCTGAACCTCTTCAGGATCTCTATTGCATACTTCCTTTGTCCACACCTCCATGCCTAGAAAATAGTGCATCGACTCATAAAAGGAGAGTCACTGTTCTTTCACCTTCAACTTTGAAGCAAAGGTTGGAATCTTCTTTACTCTTAGTAAATCCTAGAGTCATCAGTAATCTGTCCATCTTGTCATACCATCTTCTGCAGTCACTCCCTCTGAAGCATCATACTCCCTCTGTCTTTCATACTCTATGCACTGAACATTCTGTATCGGAGTGACAAGCAGCTTCCTCTGCTACTAACATTCTATGTATCCATCTAGGATCACTGTATACCAAGATCCTCTATCTTGAACTTTTTCAAAAGTTCTTCTTGCACCCATCTGTGAGCTTGTCATCCTCTATAGGCTTTCATCTTCAAGCTTGTAGCAAAGGTTCAGGTCTTCATCAAGCTGGCTGCAAATGTCTCTTTGTAGTTTATGCCTTCTTTTCGTGAGAGGCCTCATGCTATGAATCTTGCCTTGTATGATGTTTCCATCTACCACATGATGGAACTACGAACTTCCCTTCACTTATCGATACTGCATCCCAGACATCATTCTTTTTTGAACTGGTCTTCCCTTTATTCTTGGTTACTTCTTCATAGCTTGAAGGTTCTGCATCAATGATGTCGCCGCATTCGTCATATTATTATTCATCTTGAACTGTCGTCACTTGTTCTTCGGAACAAGTCTCATCCTTCTTTTCTTGTAGGCGATTATGCATGCGATCTTTCCTACAAGTCAAATGCATTTGTATGATTAGAAACATTTCATAAGGAATATTCATATTGGTAAATTCTTATGCATAAATATAATATCGTGCAACTATTTTAGCCAATACAACATTCATCCATATCTCACTGAAACTTTCTAGATGCCTTCCATCTCTACCAGGACAACATTGAGATTGTGCACTAATCCTATATGCCAGGAAAGAGGTTTCATTCTAGATAAGTAGCAATGGAGAGTTGTATAGCACCATGAGCTACTTACCCATCACATGCATATTAGTAGTATATTTTTATTGATGCAAACATCCTATCATGCATAATACATCAACTGAATATAAACAAATGCATAACAAAACAATATCATGAAATGACAATTGAATACTTATCTTTATTTGTTTTGTAGGTAGACTCCTTCTTGAGCCTTTAGCTTCATCATCCTCTTCATTCATCATTTCTTATCCAAATGATAAGTTGGATAAGAGTTTCTTCAAGAGTTGAGTACTTCATATTTCTCATCGCTTGAGGGATCTTCTTTGGATGGTGAGAGCTTGATCTTTAGTTGCTCCCATCTTCTCTTCTATTCTTATGATTCGAGCTTTTTCTTCTTCCCAGAGTCTGCTGAAAGTAATCACTTCCTTCTGGCACACATTCCTCACATGAATGAATTCATGATCCTGGGAGGCCATTCAAGGTGGCTATCACCACTTCGACATTCTCCACTTCTTCTTCTACTGCTTCAAGTTGTTCTGTATTCTGGATCTTCACATTCTTCAACTATTTTATCAAAGCCATCTTCTGAGTTATGTTCTTCCCTTCAAATAGCTTGGTCAAGGAATCAAACATCTTCAGTGTCTTTAGGGAATACACTTGTGGTACAAGTTGATCCGTGATTGAATCAACAATGATATTCTTGGCCTTAACCAAGTTCTTCTTGTGTAAGGCTTCTAGCCTCATCTCCCTCTGGAACTGGAACCTCTCTACTTGTGTAGGTATCCAATTCATTTTCTTCAGGGAGATCATATGCTTCCATTCTTGGAAGTTGTCAACTTCACAATTATCATCAAGCTGATGTGATAGACCACTTTGAAATGGGAACCTCAAATGAAAATAGCAAAAGATTAGATCTTACCGATTTGAGGTGTCCGTCCTGGTTCCGGAGCTAGCTGATCTAGGGTTTGTTAGAGAAACCCTAATTTTCAAAACTTGGAGTATTTCAGATCTGATTGGATAGAAAGATATATCTCTTCAAGTTGAGCTGTCCAATGTACTCATTTTCTAAAAACAGTGGAGGGAACTCTCGGAACAGGAAGCCCTAGTTTTCCAATTTCTTCTGCAGAAATGCCTGTTACTGTTTCTGCGGTATCTCCAAAATTACTACTCCTCTATGTTTGAAACTTTGCATTGAGGTATTCTCGCATGTCCCTATTCCAACACCATAGGTTTCACCAATTGGGACTTATGATCATTTTCCCAAGGTGACCTGTTACAGGACTGTTCCGAATAGCGAAGTTGTACATACTGCCACATGTCATTGGTCCATCGCCCGAGTCTGAATCTTGGACCATAGAAATTAAACTTTGTGCTTTTTCTGGAAAATCTTCAATAATTTCATTTGGACCTCTGTAGCCCAAGATATAGCAATTATCCCCAGGTGTCCTGTTTATGGATGAATCCTGGAAGAGGCTGGAACCCTAACTTGGAGGGATCATATCTCCCAGAATATAGAGAATATGAGGCTGAATGTTGGACATAGTGTAAATCAGGATATTATCTTTGGCCTTTGCAATTTTAATCTCCCGAGCTTTTGCCAATCTCGGGATATAGCGAATGTACCAAAACGTAACAGTTTTAGTATTTTAGGGTTTTTCCAACTCAGGGTCAAACTAGGGTTTGAATTTCCCGGAGTTTCACCCAGCAAAAAATATTGATCCAGGTCTCTAAAATTCAATTTTGATGAAGAGAGAAATCCTGTGCCAGGTTCATTCAAAAATTCCTCTTCTGTAGAAAGCCCTAATTTCCCGCACCGAAAATTGAAAATGTTCGGAATTGAATTCCGCTTTGAAAAAAAGATGCACCCTTCACTAGAGAGTCAGCCTAGCATACTTTTTCTGATGGATTGTGGAGAGAGACCCAAAAAGTAAGAAGCCATAGCTTCTATAGCTCCACAATGTCTTCTTCTCAGGTTAGCTCTGATACCATGTTAAATTTTTATCATTCTAAGCTAGCATTATGATCTTAGGATCTTTAACTGAGAGAATAACATGCACAACAACACAAGAGACAAGAGACACAAAGAATTTTCCTCAGGGAAACTATAAAGGAGAAAACCCCGCAACTTCCTCAAAGATAGAATGAGCACTAATGGTAGCAGTAAATTCTGAAAACATAAAGATGATCTCCACAACTTTTGTTTCTCTCTCTCACATTGAGAGAGCTTCTCCTCTCTCACTCATGCGCCCGAATGAGTGAGTGTGTGTGTGATAAATAGAGAGGCTCACTCTCTATTTATATTCTTTCATTCACTTGAAACCCACTCCAACATGTCGGCCTCACTTAACAATTACTTACTATAGCCGACATCTCTAGGAGTGTCTAATAACCCTAGTGCCCCTCAACTTGTGGGGACTTTGCCCTCTGCTCAACAAGGAGGGTTAACCTTGACTTAGATGGTGGGGAATATTGCCTTGACTTACAATGACTCACCTAGGGTCGACTTCACTAGGATAGTCTAATAACCCTAGGGTCCCATAAATATGGGGACTTTAACCCTTGACCAATAGGAGGGTTACCCACAATGACTTGACATGATTTTTACATTATAGAAACTTCCCGATCGGAACATCGGGGCATGACATGACTCAAGTACATTACAGACACATCCTAGAATAAACATCGGGGTACAATACATAAGAAATACAAGTGAATACATTCCGAAGTTACCATTACATCAACATAATTATCTATACAAAAAAATAGCATATTAATAAATTCATTACTAGGAATCAAAGCATGATATTCTTCTAGTTGGTGTACACCCTCGACATTAACGGGATCATTACTTTCCTGCTCAAAAAGGAATAAATGATTTATGTTCATTTTTTATAACGAATAAATTGCATGAGAATTAATAAATTTTCATTAAACTACATAGCTTTTATATACCTACACACCAGATGGATCAGCAGAAGATCGTGCAGTATGCTCATAAAATATTCTTTGGCGTTCAACAACGACGTCAAATCCTTGTTCGAAGCCAAGATTTAGGTCTTCCTCAGTGGGAAATTCTTTGAATCGGTCAGCCTGCATATTTGCATGATGTCATTAATTTTACATTTTTTGCTAGAATAAAACAAAAATAATTTTCTATATATTATTTGGATGTAGTATCGGTTTTTCGATACTTACAATTCTGGTCACCAAATTTGAATAACCACCAGGCCCAAGCTTGTGTTGACCAATTTTTTCCAGTCCTAGCTTGGTGGCATTTGATGTGTCTGACAACCTAATCAAGTGTTGAATTACGTTAGTCGATGTTCCAAATTCGATATAAAATTAATAATAATAAGGCTTACCATTAAATTGTGGAATGTATTGCATAGCTGTCACGTCCCCATGCCTCCGACCGGCAAAGAGAACGTGACTTCAGTATTCAACCACCCAGGCTAAGAGCCCCATGAACATGCACAGGTATAAAATTTGCTGATACAGAATGCTTAAACGAAAATTGAACTCAAATATGCACACAGGATTGTTTATCATGCACAGATGCAATTTAATCCTCATACACAGCGGAAAACAACAGCATTCATACATGCCTGTACTCATTTAACATGTTCATCAATTCCATTAACAGAAATTAAGATTGTAGAAGTAAAATGGATAAAATCACTTATCTTATGATGAACTTGATCCACAACCAACTACATCGCTGCAACGTTCCACCCAACCATAGGCCAGCGTGCTCCTTAATCTCTCAGCAGCGCTGCCACCCCCGAGCTGGGCATGATTCTCCAAGGAATAAGGGAACTAGCAGGCTTACGCGTAGACAGGGATATACAAAAACACAGCCAAGCCAACATAGTTGGGTTTATCAGGCCATTAAGGAGCTGAAGAAGGCATATTGCTAAGCTGGTGAGCTCATTACGGAGCCAAGAACACCTACACTAGAACTAGCCTGACCTCTAAGACACCCAGACACACCCAACACAAGGAATCAGTCCCTTCTTTGCTACACAGTCCCTCAGGCCCTGCATTCCCTTCTAGTGCTATTCAGGGGTGATGGAGAAGAAGGCTAGCCCTCTAGCTCTGTCTGTGTGGTTTCCAGCCAGCAGGTTTATCAAGCCAATCTAAGCCAACATCTCTGCTCCTCTCACAGTCCGAAGACCAAACATTGCACTCTGGCAATTAATTTAGCTGTCACAGCTTAAACAGGGAAAAATGAATCTCAAGTGACATACAACAAATTCCCAATCGCAGCAGCAACACACTTACAGCAGGGGAAAATCAATAGTCCGTTCAAGGCAATTGAGCCACGGGAAGACTCACACAGACCACGCTGGAAACGGATTTACAAACTCCCGGCCTGGGTGTGAGTAACAGTCAACGCAGAACCCACAATTCGACCCATGGGGAAAGGATTTAGCCACATCCTTCACAAATCCATGGAGAAAACGGCGTGGGTAAAAAACAGGAAGATTCCTGTGCATGGAAAGAAATAACGGACTGGAAATGGTGGAAAATGAACAGAGCACAGAGAGGACGTGAAATTGGGCATGCGTGAGTGTTCAGCAAACTCGTGGAGCCAAGAAAATGTCTGCGTGAGACCAAAAACGCCAAGAGCCTGTGATTGAGAAAAAAAAAATAGACAAAATCGTGGGGAGAGTAGAACTTCCTGCGTGAGTGAAGAGTGCGTGAAGGCTTCCCCTTTCCATTCCTAAGTCAACTGCTGGGTGGAGTGTGAGTGGAGGCATGGATTGACAGTCCTGCCACCCCACTCCCAAAACAATTAACTGCCATAAATTTTCCCAGCTGCCAGCAAAAATTATTAAATGGAGGTAGTTGGAATAAAACAAAAGAAGATGACACATGGGTTTCCCCCCCCCCTTTTGGCTCAAGGTTTGACAAATCACCCCCCAAATCCTTATCCTTGGGAAAATCATGACCCATTCGATTTAGTTGCCACGACTGTAGCTGGTTGTGTTCATTTTAATTATAGATGCATATTTACATGATGACCAACATAATATATGCCGCATGCCCCGATATACCATCGGTGACAAATTTAAATCCAAGACATAGCATAACCGATTAATGGTGGGGCCTTGGCCTTTAACTCCGCACCATGATCATTTACAATATACACATCATATACATCTAATGTAACGGGGTCAAAACCGGGGTGTTACATTCCCCTCCCCCTTCAATAGCACTGTCCTCAGTGCTTTACAAAATTTGAACAAAATGCTACACTGGTATCGCCTCAGTGTTCCACAGAATTGAACAAAAATGGATGTGCCAATCGCATGGCATCCTCCAGCTCCCACGTAGCCTCTTTAGGTCCATAGTGCTCCCATTGCACCTTTACCTGACTTATGGCTCGGTTCCGGAGCATTGTGACCTTCCTGTCGAGGATGCGCATTGGCTCGATTCGGAACTCTCCCTCGGGTTCCACCTGAATCACATCCCAATTTATCACATGGTTAGGATCATGTACGTATATTTTAAGCAAAGAAACATGAAAAACATCATGAGCTCTAGTGCTAGCAGGAAATGCAAGTCTATATGCAACTGGCCCTATTCTTTCAAGCACTTCAAACAGCCCACAATATCTTGGTGACAACTTGGCACAACTCCCAAGCTTCAAGGAACTCTTCCTTGCCCTCACTCTGAGGTAAACATGATCCCCAACACTGAATTCCTTGCTCACCCTATGCTTATCTGCATAGCTTTTCTGTCTGTCCTGTGCTACTTTTAGCTTCTGCCTGATCCTTACGACCTCTTGGTCCATTTCCTTGAGTAATTCTGGTCCAAGCACAATCCAGTTAACTGGATTATCCCAAGTCACAGGTGTCCTACACCTTCTTCCATACAAAGCTTCATACGGACTCATCCCCAAGGATGCCTGATGTCCATTGTTATAAGCAAACTCTACCAAGTGTAAGTAATCTTCCCACTTGGCTGGTTTGTCCATCACATACATGCGAAGCATATCTTCAAGCACCTGATTAACTCTCTCGGTCTGCCCATCCGTCTGAGGATGGTATGCAGTGCTGAAGTTTAGCTTTGTACCCAAATATGCAAACAACCCCTTCCAAAAGTTGGAAGTGAACTTGACATCTCGGTCAGAGACTATTACCTTAGGCAATCCATGCAATTTGAATATCTCCTTCATGAAGATCTTGGCAATGTCACCAGCTTCATACGTAGACTTAACTGGTATAAAATGTGCTTCCTTTGTCAACTTGTCTACCACAACCATGATGGAATCATGTTGTCTCCAAGTCATTGGCAATCCTGTAATAAAATCCATGGAAATAAGTTCCCATTTCCATTCCGGAACTGGTAAGGGCTGCAACAAACCTGCTAGATGTTGATGCTCAACCTTTACCTGTTGACACTTCATACACCTTGAAATGTACTCAGCCATATCCCTCTTCATACCTGGCCAAAAGTACTGCTTTCTGGCTGTAGCAATTGTCTTCTGATATCCTGGGTGACCAGAATATGGAGCTTGATGGATTTCATCCATAACAACTCTCCTCAAACTGCTACATTTGGAATATAAACTCTGCCTTTAAATGTGAGAAGTCCATCTTCTTCCAATTTATATCCCTCATACCTCTTCTCAAGACTTTGCTGCTGCAACTTGTCTTTTACCTGCTCATACAATTCATCTCCGACAACATGATTGGCAATCTGCTGCCTCAAATCTGATTGGCAAATACTAAGAGATGCCACACGCATTTCTTGCATTTTCCTGCTGAGTGCATCAACTACCTTATTCTCTTTTCCCTTTATGTTCTTGATTTCAAAATCAAACTCACATAAAAACTCCAGCCATCTTGCTTGCCTAGCATTCAAAGTAGGCTGATCAAACAAATACTTCAGTCCATAGTGATCCGTTCTAAGCTCAAATTTTCTACCCATCAAGTAATGTCTCCACATATTGAGAGCATGTACTATGGCTGCAAGCTCTAGATCATGAGTGGCATAGTTCTTCTCATGTTCCTTCATCTTTCTCGACTCATAACATATCACGTGGTTGTCCTGCACAAGGACTCCTCCAAGCCCTTTTCCACATGCATCGTTACACACCACAAAATATTTCTCTGGATTTGCAACTTTCAATATTGGTGCACTGGTGAGAAGGTTCTTCAACCGCTGGAAGCTTTCTTCACACCTCGATGTCCATTCGAACTTCATCCCCTTCTTTTGCAAAGAAGAGATAGCATGTGCAACTTTGGAGAATCCCTCAATGAATCTCCTGTAATATCCTGCAAGTCCCATAAAAGATCTTACATCTTTCACATTCCTTGGAGTAGGCCAATTCATAATGGCTTCAATCTTTTCAGGGTCCATAGATATACCCTCTTCTGAGATAATGTGACCCAAGTACTGAATTCTATCTCTATAGAAGTCACACTTGCTCAGTTTTGCATACAACTGGTGTTCCCTAAGCACTTGCAATGTCAATCTCAAATGCTCTTCATGCTCCACCTCATTCTTAGAATAAACAAGAATGTCATCAAGGAAAACAAGAAAAAACTTGTCCAAATACCTGCTGAAGACACTATTCGTAAGGCACATAAATGTAGCTGGTGCATTTGTAAGGCCAAATGGTACCAATACAAATTCATAATGCCCATACCTTGTCCTGAAGGCTGTCTTATGAATATCTTCATCCTTGATCCTTACCTGATGGTAACCAGACATCAAGTCAATCTTTGAAAATACCTTTGCTCCTCTCATTTGATCAAAGAGGTCATCAATCCTAGGCAAAGGGTATTTATTCTTCACCGTAACCTTGTTCAACTGTCTGTAATCGATACATAACTTGAGTGTACCATCTTTCTTCTTTACAAATATAACTGGTGCTCCCTAAGGAGACACACTCGGCCGAATATACTTCTTGTCCAACAACTCTTGCAGTTGCATCTTCAATTCTAGCATCTTCGGTGTACTCATCCTGTAGGGTGCCTTGGACACTGGTGCTGTTCCTGGCACAAGTTCAATTGTGAAATCGATGTCCCGCTTTGGAGGAAGCCCTGGAATCTCATTAGGAAACACATCCCTGAATTCCTGTAACACCTGATAGTCCTCCAACCTAGGGGTTTCATCTCTTATTTCCTCCAAAATTTGAGCTGCATACAACTGGAAACCCTTCCTACAAAACTTCTTTAACTGCATTGCTGAAACCTGCCGTACTGAAATCACCTTTGGAATTCCTTTCACAACTACTAGGTTTCCTTCTTCATTCATGCATTCAAAAGTCTTATTGTAACAATCAAGCTTCACTCTATGAGCTTCTAACCAATCTATTCCAATGAGAACATCATAGGAACCAAGCGGTCGAACATTCAGATCTACACAAGTGCCCAATCCATTCATGACCAATGGACACTTCTCTACCACTTCACTGACCTTTCTCTTAGTTCCAGTGGCTAGTTGAACTAACCAAGACTTCCTATGCTTTACTTTCTTAAAAGAACAAATCTCCACTACTCTAGGAGTAATGTAACTATGAGTAGAACCAGGGTCAATGAAATTAGAAACAGATTGCTCAACAATCTTACCTGCTATTTCAACCATAGTTGACTGATGATCTGCCTGGCGGTTCTTTAGTGCTGCATAAATCCTAGGGACTCCCCTTGCTACTTGACCCACTGTTTTTGCTTCTTGAACATTATAAGTTGGCCTTGCACCCTCATTCTCGAGTGGGCAATTCCTGTGCATGTGGGGTCCTCCACATTTCCAACATTGAAGTGGTCCTCTATTCTGTTGTGGATCTTTAGGATTTTCTCCGGTCACTCCAACTGGTTTACTCGCATCTTGGGATGGCTGCTTCTGCTGATTCTTGAAGCTAGAAGGTTTGAAACCTTTCTTTCTTTGGTCAAACTTCTCATTCTTCTTGTCCTTCCATGCCTTATGGTAATCAGGTTTACCCTTACTTTGCTCATAGCAATAATTATCCTTTCTTATTGCTTCTTCAAGAGTTCTAGGTACATAAAACTCAATTCTATCTTTATAAGACTGATCCAATTAGAAAGCGCTGAACCTTCACTTTTTCATCTCTGATGTACCGGACATACCTCAACAGCTCCAGAAACTTATTTGCATACTCTTCCATGGTCTGCTGTCCCAACCTCAACTCATGGAACTCCTTAATCTTGTCATCATAATACCTGTCACATAGGTATTTCTGCTTGAAATACTTCTTGAACTGCTTCCACTTAAGTCTCCTTTCACTGATCTTCTTTACTTGCTTGAAGTGGTCCCACCAAATGGATGCTCTTCCATTTAAATTGAATATGGCAACTCTTGCCTTCATGTTTCCTGAATAATCATGCACTTGAAAGTACTTCTTAATACCAAGAAGCCAAGCCTCAGCCTCTTGTCCAGTCTTTACCTCACCATCAAACGTAGGAGGTTTAGCTTTCTTGAATTCATCTCTAGTGCGATCCCTATGGTGTCTCTTTCTTTTTCTTTTATGAGAAGAAGAACTGGAATCCCCACTGGATTCCTCAGAATCAGATGTTCCACTAGAAGTTCTTCTCCTTCTCCTAGTACTGCTCTTACTGCCTTCTGGTCTTGCTGTACCTCGTCCAGAGTCTATCTTTCTTTGCAAATCTGTCAAACTCTGTAACATGGCAGCATTCAACTGATGCTGCTCTTTCTGGGCCTTAATCAAGCTTCTCATAGTGGCTGCAACATCTGACGATGTCTCTTGGAATCTCCTTCCATTAGACTCTATGTCATCATTTCTATTACGAACATTTTCCCCCATGGCATCTTCTGCTCGCTCATAGGAATCCCGAGCATCATACCCATCATGGGTTCTCATACTAAACTACCACTTACTTACCAAAATGCACTACCTGGAATACTGCTCTTGAGGGTAACTATGATTTTGCAAACGTGTTAATAACACAAATGTTAGATGCATACATTGATACAAATCGACATTACTTACCTTCTCTTGGAATAATCATTAAATAAAAAATTTGCTTAACATATAATTTTCTTCCTCAAGGAATGACTATCTGAAGGGAGGACGGGGGTCAAGGGGGCTTGCCCCCTTGTCGCCACTGCAGGGCAGGTCGAGGGCAGCGCCCTCGTTTTTGTTTTGTTTTTGTAAAACATTGGTTTTCACGCAATCTGGCGCATAAGATCACTGCCTCTTTTCTCATTTTCAGCCCTGAAATTTCACTGAGAAATAGTCAAAAATCCCACTAGAAAATAGTTAAAAGCTGTTGGAAAAATCTCACGGAAAACTCAAATTTTCCCCTTGCACAGAATCGGCTCCCTTTCAGCTATCCATCCGGCGTTTCGGCGGTCGAAACCACTGATTCCTCCGCTGTACATCGGCTGTCAGCTCCATTAGTCCTTCGGAACAATAGTCCATCCACAGCCGCAACGACGGAGCACGATCTGCATTCTCCTTCCGTCTGGCGGCACCACCTGATCGACGTCGACAGTCCTTTTACATCGGCTGTCGGATGTCTTTCCACATCGGCCGGTAAATTCCTTCAGCTTCTGCAATGGCGGATGCTCCTTTTCTTTCCTCTTCCGATCAGCGCACTTTCTCTTGCGGCATCGGCAGTCTTTTCGATCGGCTGGAAAATGCCTTCGACTTCCATAACGATGGACGCTCCTTCCCTTTCCTCTTCCGATCGGCGCACTTTCTCTTGTGGCGTCGGTAGACTTTCCACATCGGAAGTCGGATGACTTCGGCTTCCGCAACGGCGGCTCGCCAAACCTTAAATCCTTTCGATCGACACTTACGGAGAACACTTTTAACGTCAGCGGACTCCTGACATTGGAAGCCAAATGACTTTGGCTTCTGCAAAGGCGGCTCACCAAAGTCCGAATCCTTCCGACGTCTGATCTTACTTGGAGAATTTTCAACTTTTCGGACGTCGGCGGTCTTTCTGGATCGGAAGCCTTAATGCTTCCGCTTCCGAAATGGCGGATGGAGGATTTCTCCAACCCTTCTGCAATGGCGGACGGGAGATCATTCCCGCTTTCGATTTCCCAACACTTAGACAAATTTTCAAAATTTGTCTTTCTTCGACCGTGTCGGCAATCGGACCCATTACTACGTCAGAGGTCTAACCCTTTTCACAGCCACAACTGCGGGCTGTCAAACGCCGAATCCTTCCGCCACAGCGGAAGTTGATTCCACTTAGTGCTCCAATGAACCACTGTCCAAACACTTTGGCGATTTTTGAAACTTGCTGCTGCTCTCCTGAACAGAGAAGGTAATTCTACCTTCTATCACTGCATCTTCTTGGCCCATAGAGGCCCATTGTTGCAACCTAGAGCTCTGATACCATGTTGTCACGTCCCCATGCCTCCGATCGGCAAAGAGAACGCGACTTCAGGCTTCAACCACCTAGGCTAAGAGCCCCATGAACATGCACAGGTATAAAATTTGCTGATACAAAATGCTTAAATGAAAATTGAACTAAAATATGCACACAGGATTGTTTATCATGCACATATGCAATTTAATCCTCATACACAGTGGAAAACAACAGCATTGATACATGCCTGTACTCATTTAACGTGTTCATCAATTCCATTAACAGAAATTAAGATTGCAGAAGTAAAATGGATAAAATCACTTATCTTATGATGAACTTGATCCACAACCAGCTACGTCGCTGCAACGTTCCACCCAACCATAGGCCAGCGTGCTCCTTAATCTCTCAGCAGCGCTGCCACCCCCGAGCTGGGCATGATTCTCCAAGGAATAAGGGAACTAGCAGGCTTACGCGTAGCCAGGGATATACAAAAACACAGCCAAGCCAACATAGTTGGGTTTATCATGCCATTAAGGAGCTGAAGAAGGCAGATTGCTAAGCTGGTGAGCTCATTACGAAGCCAAGAACACCTACACCAGAACTAGCCTGACCTCTAAGACACCCAAACACACCCAACACAAGGAATCAGTCCCTTCTCTGCTAGACAGTCCCTCAGGCCCTGCATTCCCTTCCAGTGCTATTCAGGGGTGATGGAGAAGAAGGCCAGCCCTCTAGCTCTGTCTGTGTGGTTTCCAGCCACCAGGTTTATCAATCCAATCTAAGCCAACATCTCTGCTCCTCTCACAGTCCAAAGACCAAACATTGCACTCCGGAAATTAATTTAGCTGTCACAGCTTAAACAGGGAAAAACGAATCTCAAGTGACATACAACAAATTCCCAACCGCAGCAGCAACACACTTACAGCAGGGGAAAATCAATAGTTCGTTCAAGGCAATTGAGCCATGAGAAGACTCACACAGACCATGCTAGAAACGAATTTACAAACTCCTGGCCTGGGTGTGAGTAACAGTCAATGCAGAACCCACAATTCGACCCATGGGGAAAGGATTTAGCCACATCCTTCACAAATCCGTGGAGAAAACGTCGTGGGTAAAAACCAGGAAGATTCTTGTGCGTGGAAAGAAATAACGGACTGGAAATGGTGGAAAACGAACATAGCACAGAGAGGACGCGAAATTGGGCATGCGTGAGTGTTCAGCAAACTCGTGGAGCCAAGAAAATGTCTGCGTGAAACCAAAAACGCCAAGAGCTTGTGCTTGAGAAAAGAAAAACAGACAAAATCGTGGGGAGAGTAGAATTTCCTACGTGAGTGAAGAGTGCGTGAAGGCTTCCCCTTGCCATTCCGAAGTCAACTGCTGGGTGGAGTGTGAGTGGAGGCATGGACTGACAGTCCTGCCACCCCACTCCCAAAAAAATTAACTGCCATAACTTTTCCCAGCTGCCAGCAAAATTATTAAATGGAGGTAGTTGGAATAAAACAAAAGAAGATGACTAATGGGTTCCCCCCCCCCTTTTGGCTCAAGGGTTGACAAATCCCCCCCCACATCCTTATCCTTGGGAAAATCATGCCCCATTCGATTTAGTTTCCGCGACCGTAGTTGGTTGTGTTCATTTTAATTATAGATGCATATTTACATGATGACCAACATAATATATGCCGCATGCCCGGATATACCATCGGTGACAAATTTAAATCCAAGACATAGCATAACCGATCAATGGTGGGGCCTTGGCCTTTAACTCCGCACCATGATCATTTACAATATACACATCATATACATCTAATGTAACAGGGTAAAAACCGGGGTGTTACAATAGCTCCCTATTCCTGGTGGTATATTTCCTTCTTTTCTCAGGTCCTTCTCTTTTCCATCTTCCACTAGGGATTTCCACTCCCTTGATGGAATCATTGAAGGGCGCTCATACCTAGGGTTATTTTCTTGGTAAACCCTATATTGGTCTCAAATAATATTCAGATGTTGTCCAGCCTTCTGTAGGACCTTTGATGTATCGAAGGTATCTTTTCTGAACAGACCAACCAACCGATTAGTCAGCTCATCCTTTAAATATTTTGCCTATCTGTCCCACCTTGTGTGGATGGTGGGCCTGAAGATATCCAAGGAAAAATCATTTAGATTTTTATAAAATACATCATTCCTGCAAAACAATCATGCCATCATTAGTCATCATTAAATTTTTTTTATTGGTATATTAGAAACAAATTATAAAATCTAAATTGAACAATCTATAATCACCTAGAATCTTCTCTATCTTTATTGGAACGAGTTCATCGTTCACCAAAAATGTTGTCACTATTGAACCGGTGCTAGTGACATAATAAGATCTAGGAAATGATGCTTCAATGTCAATGTTAGAGTAGTAATCCATCATTAGTACCTTAGTTACAGTAATTAGTCAATTTTATTGCTTTTTAAAGTTTTATTACACTATGAGGTGTACTAGGGGTGCTTAGGTGGACATATGCCATGTCAAGTTGAGTTTCTATGACCCACATGGGTACTCCAGCGTATTCATCTATCCACATATGCATAGCCATCATTTCTGGTGTGCTGCCATTCATTGAATGTGGACATGCAAGTTGGCTTAAGACTCTAGAGTGGGATTTTGCCCAAATTTGGCTTGATTCGGTGCAATTAATGTTGCATTGAGAGTCTAAACTATCCATTTTTCCACACACACACTGTCCAAGGTGTAATAATTGACCCAACAAACATCATCCATGCCACTTCAGCAATTCGTGGCCATTTGGAGAGATTTGGGACGAGATAGGCCCACTTAGGGGGGTTTGACGCCAATTTGGAAATTTTGGGATTTTTGCTCACAATTGTCTTCCAAATCCATTCAAAACTCTTATAATGTATTTATAAACCTATTAAAAACAATTTCAGAGTTAGACAGTCCAAAATTATCTTGTTTTCTACTATCAATGTGTGTAATTTAACTGTAATTTGATGGTTTTTGTTGAATCTTGCACCCAAATTTGATTTTTGAACCTCACTAATGCTCCTAGATTCTCCTGTGGTTTGAATTAATCACTTGCTGGTTTGAATTTCTCACATGGTATCAGATCTGGTTGGATATTTTTGAGTTGCAGACCAAATTCTTAGTGGATTTGAGCTGCTTTGTTAGTGAATTCCACATAAAATCGAATTGATGAATGTAACCCAGTTAGAAATTTCACCACCATAAGCACATGAATTAATGGAGGCTACCCACATATGGGTAACACCTTTCAACTTATTTTAATGGAAGGAAAAGATGGCAATTCAATTGAGAGCCAAGGGGATTTTCAGAGTTACTATGGGCACTGAAGTGGAACCAAATTCTGCTGTAGAAAAAGCCAAGTATTTTAACAAATTGGATGAAGCATATGGCTTACTATGTCTAATCATCTCAAGAGAGTTTTTGTTCCACATTGATAGTTTAACATTACCAAAGGAGGTTTGGGAGAAGCTTGAGTCTCTATTTGGAAAAAGTAATGAGCTACGTGGTCACCAACTTGAGCCCAACGCACTATGACACAATCCAAGACTTCTTCACCAAGTTGAAATTACTTGTATTGCAATTAAAACAATGTGGGATTGAGAAGAAGGAAGATCGACTGATCTTGTCTATACTTTCGAAGTTGGGGCCAGAGTTCTTAAGGCTTTGTGAGCACATTTCACTCAAGCAAACTCACCCTTAAAAACTGGAAAATGCCAAGTTTAGAAAATTTCATGGAGTCACTCACTCAAGAGCAGGACAAATTGGTCCAAATGGGTTCCATCAAGACCAAAGATCAAGCACTAGCGGTGGGGGTTTCTAATTCAACAAAGGGAAAACCTAAGTCCAATAATTTGAAGTTGCCGTCCAAGAAGAAATCAGAAAAACCCAAATCTAGTGAGGGAGCTACGAATCCACCAAAATAAAAGGAGAAGAAAGGGAAAGAGAAGGCCAAATGCTCTTATTGCTACAAGGGATGGAATCCAGAAATCTCATGCATGAAGAAAAACATAGACAGCTGTTGCAGCTTCAACTATTTTCCCCAATTTTTTTTTATTTTTAGGGTCCCCCCTTATTCTTTTAGTGTTTAGACAGCTGAAGGATTTCCACGATTTTACCAAAGTTTTTCCGTGGCTTATTGTTTTTGAAAGATTTGAGTTTTTGTCTGCTTATATCAGATGCATAGTCAACTAGATTTCCGATGCATTGGATATACAGTTGACTACCTTCTTGATATGCCTGTCGAAAGCCTTCCGAAGTTTTGTCCGATGTATCGGATGTCGTTTCGTCTATGGTCTCGGAGGCAGTCTGCCGATTTTTTGGAAGTCTAGTTTGAAGCATCTCCGATGAATTGGGTCTCTGTTTGCCTATCTTTCTTCGATATCTGATTAAGTTGGTGAAGTGATCTCTTCGTCGACTGTGTATATGCGAATGAGCCAGAAGTTTAGTGGTTTTTCTGGTCGACGTTGCAGAGGTCTAGTGTCGAAGCTATCCACGATCTCACAATGTCCTTGCCATTACCGAGATAAGTTAGCGTTGTCATATTTTGATGTTTTTCTCCTATCCGATGTACTGGGTAGAAAGAGCCGAGTCAATCTGATATTGCATATTTTCACAAGGTTATGACTTCGGTGGTTGGTTAATTTTTCTTTCCTGCCACGTTATTTGACTACTCCCACGGTCGGGCTTATAAAACCACAACGTTTGTATGAGGTTTCATTATCACCGTGAGGGTTATCCATTTGAGTCCATTCAATTGTCTATTCACCTGTACAAATCCTTCGCCTGCAAAGGTTGTTTCCTGTCCAGGTCGCTCGCCACATTGTCTCTCGGTAGGATTCACTGAAATTTTGTTTTCCCATTATTGTCATTTGTTTTAGACCGCATGTTTTTGATAGGGTTAGGTATTTCTTTCCTGTGTGGTTTTTGTTTTGTTTTGTTTTGAGCAACAGTGGGGTTTTCTTTACTTATGGTTCAACCTTTTTATTTGTGAGCATCTTTTCATTTCATTGGTTAGTTTCTCGCTCAGTCTCTGTGTGACCATGAGTGCACCATTGACATTTGTTTGGAAGGCAAGGCCAGGTTGCAGATGAGCATTTTGCCGTCTGCACCGCCCCTTTCGTTCTTGCATCATTTTAAAACCTAGTTTGCGCGGCCATGTCTTAAGTGATGGTGTGTTCCCATGGGATATAGGAGGGGGGCATAGATGATCAGGGGTTTTGGGGGTTTTAAACGGTCTGCAGTTTCAGGTTTCTTACTTTTTACTCAGTCAAGTTTGCTACCCAAAGGAGCAAGGTGGTTGTGAAGATCTAGAGTTTTCCTTAACATAGGTTTTTGCAGGCTAGGGAATATAGGTTTTGCTGGTTTCTTGTTGTTTCTTCTCGTACTAAAAGCCTATTTATTTGATAAAAGAAGTTTTTCAGCATGCATATTGATGGGATGGTAATATTCTGATTATTTTTATTGTTGTTTTCAATATATAGATTGCTAGGAGTAGATAGACTAAAATCATGTTGCATAATTGTTACAGGCTAATCATCAGCACAACAATATGCCATGAAAGCAGAAGAAGAAGGCCCAAGTAGCTGAGGAGGAACCAGAAGTAGAGATAGTAACCAAATCTGAGGTTATTTATGAAGATACTAAGGCCACTACTGGAGTTGATCCAAAGTATAGATGGGGAGAGGTATATGCCTATATATGCCAATATTGAGAGAGCAGCCATTATGAAAGTGGCTACCACACCTAAAGTTTTCCCATGTTCAGAGGTGATAGGGTGGATTATTTCTAGGGAAGATGTAACAAGGATGATATTGGCCAACACCGAGAGGTAGGGTTCTGATGCATATAGCCCAACCTATGTATCCATGGCTTATAATTTACCAACTCCACAAACCTATTTGACTGAAAGTTGGTTAAAGGAGCTCAATCTAGATATGGTGGAAACAGTTAAAAAAATGATGATCCCAGGTAAAAAATTCCATATGAGACCTTCTATAGAGTATGAAACATCAACCCTTCGCACTCCATACAGGTTCATTGCTTTGATGCTAAAAATTTTTTCGGGAGGGAAAATGGAAAATGTTTTAAAATAGGTTGGGTACCAGTGATATTTTTTGTCGCCACCCAAGGTACGATATTTAATTGGGAAAATATAGTGTCCAATATCCTGTCAGCTTGTATAAGTGCAGCATTGGGAGGAGTGTCCCAGAAGAAGACAAAATTTTACATGAGTTCGATATTGATTGATTGCATTCTATGTACTCAGTCCTTCTCAACATTAAAGTGCCAATGGGATAAAGACCGAGCCCCTGTGTATGCTGCCTATAAATTATTCTGGGCTCACAAATATTATAGCCATTACAAGGAGAATTGTGAGAATTTCATTATGCCATTGTATACATTAATTTTCTTGGTCGAATGTAATTGTATGTCAGAGGAAGCTTTGGAAGTTGTGAAAAACAACAGAAACTATTATTTGACAGAAGAAGGTTTATATTTAAGAATGTACAGTGGTTCAAGGGCCCCTTCCCTTCTACCAAGGTATGCTATAGACTATGTGATCCATAAAGAGGTTGTGAGACAGTTGTACATTGATGGAGTGGGAAATTTCCTTTTTGAGCAGAAGAAGGCAGTATATCCTGCAGTCCCCTTTTTTGTAGGAAGTTACAAATTTTCCAGGGTAAAAACTGTAGCGGAGTTTGTTAAGAAGTTAGAGTATTTTCACTTTGGTGAAATGAATTTCCATAGGAATGACTCTGAGGATAAATTTGATTATTATTGCACAGCAACTGGAGTACATTTCGAGTATACAAATTTCTGGGATAAAGATGAAGAGATCTTCCAGAATGCTAAAAACATGACAGCTTTAGCGAAAATATTCAAACAAAAGATAGCTACTGTGGGTGGAAAGGGAAAAGCTGCTGATAAAATCAAAAGGTAGGAAGAAGAGACAACCAAGAAAAGGCAAGAAGAAGCTCACAGGTTAGTATAAGAAGCATAGAATTGGTTGCGAGCTGAAGAAGAAGAAAACAAAAGGACAACTAAAGCGGCAGAAAAGAAGATAGAAGAAGAAAAGAAAAGAAAGCAGGAAGAAGAAATACAGAGAAGGAAGAAAGAAAGTGAAGGATTAAGGTTAGAGGATGCTAATAAGGAAAAAGAGCAAGCAGAAAAGGCAAGGGAAGAATCGAGAGAAGAGACAAAAGAAGAACAAGACCCCGCTGATCAAGGACAGACTCAGTCCGATGCTGATCCATTCAAACTTGTTGTTCCATCTAGTAGTACAACAAGAGAGAATCCTATGATAGTATCTGGAATCGAACTAATTCCTTTTACTCCCACAGAAGGAGAAGAAGAGCCCGATTTAAATACCATTTTCTATGATAAGGTAAAAAATAGGATTGTTAAAAGAAGAGGGAAAAAAGTGAACACTAGAGGTAAGCCAGGAGTGATGGTGACTGATAAAATAGTGGTTCATGGTGCCAACAAAGATCCATGACTAATGGCAAGAGCTGGGGTAGCACTAGCCCTAGCCACTGAAGACAATGTGGACAGGATATTGACGGCTCTTGAGCAGACCGAGAAGAAGGTTGCATAGTTAAAAGATACCTTAAGAAAGGAGAGAAGTGAAAGTTAAAAGATACCTTAAGAAAGGAGAGAAGTGAAAGTCAAAGCTTGAAGAGAAAATATGAAGATATGATCAGTGAAGTTAAGGTATCCAAGGAAAAGTGTCAGATTCTACAGGAAGATAAAGATGCTTTGGTGCTGTCTACAGGAAATATAGAAAAGGAAGCCTAGGCCACCTTGGCAGATTTTGGGAAACTACAACAAGGATATCAGGTTTTGGAAGCCGAAAGAGATAATCTGAGGCTATCAGTTGAAGAGTTGAATAAGGAAAATGGGAAGTTAGAATATAAAGTGACAAAACTGGAAGTACAAAGAACCACTGTGGAAGGGAAATCCAAGCTGTATGAAATCAGATACTAGCCTTGGAAGATCAAAATAATTCACTAGAAGTTTCATTGAAGGCAACTATGGAGCAGGAAGCCGATGTTGAACCTTTAAAGAAGAATGCTCTTATGCTCAGGAATAAGATTCATCAAATGCCGCTTCAGATGGTGGAGGAGAGGTTTAAGGTTCAAAATATAGAAATAAGATTGGAGGAAATTATAAATACAACTTCCTATTTCTTGGACAGGACACATGAAATCTTAGAAAATCTATAGGGAAGAATGACATGGGTGGAAACAAGTAAGGAGCCTCCCGCAGATGTACCTCCCAAATACTTGGAAACGATAAAGCTAGAGTATGAGCTGATTGAGTTTTCTAGCAAAGCAGTGGAAGAGCTAGTAAAGACAGCGAGGAAGATGAACAACCCCTGTGCAAAATTCTGTAGAAGATTCCCTGTAATTTACAATTGGTGTCAGAAATATACTAGCTAGAGACTAGAGGTGCTTCCAGTGCATGAAATATTTTTGAAGCAATTACAGGAACGATGCAGCGAAAACGAACATGCCATTCAGCTAGTGAAGATATTAGATGAAGAGGTGCTTAAAAATGAAATAGCACATGCGGTAGTTAGTAGTCACTTACTGGAAGACCAACTTCACCTGATTCCAGCAAGAGTGGTGGGTATAAAAGCTCAAGCTGCTAAGCACGAAATTACAATCAGATTTCTAGAACCTTCTGGTTTTGAAAACATAACAGAAGATGCTAATGCATGGAGGAAATTTATGAATGAGCAAGTTGATCCATATTAGTTGGACTATTTAGAACATTTGATTAATGATGTAATATATTGTATTTTGATTCCATAAGATAAAGGAAAAAATTTTGTAAAGGAAAGGTTAGGGGAAGCCCAGAAAGAAATGAGGGAAACTCAAGAGTTTTTTCTTTTTGTATAAATATAGGCAAGCTTTATGTATTGAGGGACCTTTTTTCAAACTATCTTTGTGCAATGTTATTGTAAGAAGAAATATTTCATATTATAATAAAGAGTTTATATTTTTGGCTGGAGAAAGCATTGTGGGGTTTCAAATACTTGACATGGACTGGTTGGATGTGAACTACTTCTATTTCAGCTTGTGTCTATGAACTGTGAGATCGTTCTAACTTATGAATTCTTTCATGTTATGGATGTGCTTCTATTTATTTATGTGAAATTTCCACAATCATATCTTAGTAATGAATGTTTTAATTGACAATGAGCTATCTCTTTGTTTATCTGTCTATTTATATTCATGTATTCAGAAATATTAACAGCTATTTGTAGTATTCTAAATGCATGTGATACAATACATTACTCATTATTAATTATAGCATTGCTCCCTAGGGATAGGTTAGTTAGTCTTAGTTAGTTTTCTTTGTTTATGATTTAGAAGCGAAAGAGGTAAGACGACAGGTAAGAACCTGAGCATCGCATTGTGACACTCTTCGTTATCTCTATCGACTGCATTTATCTAGGTACTTGCATATCATACCTAAACATAAAACTAAAAAATACACTTAAATGGTGGACCGGGCCGCAACTGGTAAAATAAGCTTTAACCGTTACTTGACCTACTGTAGCCGGACCATAAACTGGAGAGATTCCCCATACCAAATAATAACGAGCTAATTGGGAACGCTTATGGGAGAATCCCTACTGTTGTTACCTTGGATTTTCCAGGCCTCAAGAATTTTGGCGCTAGAAGGAGGGACACCAATGCATGGCTGGCCAAGGATATTTGTTTTCTTGAGATTACTCCATCAGTGACAGTTTTGAAACCAGTTTGTCTCAGAAACCCACTCCTGAAGGAAAAGAAAAGGGGTATCTCTACCCCATTGATAACGAAGTAGTTGAATATTTAAGGAGGATTACCAGGGCGTATGCAAAGAGGATTAGAGGGTTACCTATTATTCCCACTTTACCTAGAAGAGAGTATCATAAGAAATATCGTCCTCAATTAGAAGATTCAGTATTGGTGGAAGATCTTGAAGAATTGGTAGAAACAACATTACAAGAAGCTGTCCAACCCCTGAATTAGTTGGGGCCAGATTCCCCTCACTGTTATCTTTTTCGAACACATGTCCAGTCTGCTCCTCAATCCCCACTTAGAATCATGGCCAATGTGAATGCAAATCAGCCACTTGCACAACCTGCTTGGAGGGATAGATATTCTTTAAACCTGACACCTCCATTTCATGCTATTCCTCAGAGTTTTGACAAAGCTTTACCCAATTTTAAACCAAATGAAGGAATTCTTGTGGATGATCATTTGCAGAGTTTTTATTTGGATTTAGAGGGACTGCAAGCAATAGAACATGAAGATGTAGTCTGCAGATTATTCCCGCATACCCTGAAGGGAAAAGCAACTTCATGGTACTTATCCATGCCATCAAACTCAATCACAAATTGGAATATTTTGAGAGATTGTTAAAAAAAAATATGAAATCCAGAAAACTTACACAGCTTTAATGAAATGATTTATTTCCTTAAAGAAAGAAAAGAAATAAAGGGTACATAACTTCACTCAGAGGTTTTCTGCCTACCTGAATAACTTCGATGCAACTGATAAACCATCTGAGCATGCCCTAATTGAGTACTTTACCTCAGCTCTTGGGCTTGATCTAGCCATGTTTTTCAAGATATTGATTAGACCCACTTTGGTAGATACTTATGAATAAGCTGAGAAGGTGGAGGTGGAAATGGAGAGTATAGAACACTATCCTGTGCAGTCAGATGAAAAAACTTATGGAAACAAAAGCCTCTATTATTAACTAAGCCTAAGGATGAATGATCACAGGAGTTTGATGGGGTGGTGAAGATGATGCAGAATTTATAAAATAGGGTGATTGATTTGAAATAATAAAAGGAGTCTCATAAACAATACAAGCCTTATTATAAAAAGAAAGAATACAACAGTCAACCCAAGCCCCCCCCTCCCCCACATAGTCCCTCAGCTATGAATCTGACAGATGTAGGAATGGATAATTTTTGCACATTCCATCAGCAGCCTCACTCTGAGAAGAATTTCCCACAGTGGATAAATTCCATGACCTTAGTGATGAACCAATTGTTGGATTCTAAGTTGACAGAAACTGTGGAAGAGAAAGAGGAAGATCATGAACCAACAGAAACATAAGAGAGAGACACCTTGGTTTTATGGGACTGCGTTTCTATGTTTAACATAGAAGATGAAGGTCTCCCTGATGAAGAAGAAATATCAGAGACAAATGTTACAACAAGAAGTTAGAATCCATTAAAAGAAGATAACGTGATACTTCCCAAGATTAAGAAACTTCAAGAGAACATTAAGAAAATGAAGAATAATACTCCAATTATTAACATACCTGATTTTGTCATTTCAGGGAAGATCCCCAAGAAATTCAACGTGCCTATAAATCCTACTAAAAATAAAGCTAAATATTTCAAGAAAAAATTGATTGAGCATGAAATGGGATATGACGTTGTGGAAGACATTAAAAAGGCTAAAGCAAATATCTCTTTGTTTGAAATGTGCAATCTACCCACAATCTACCTCAACAAAAGGAAAAGCTCTTAAAAGCACTTGAAACACCCATGAAGGAACCTCAGAATGATAACCAACCTGAGGAAGAGATTGGTGAAGCAAGTTTAGGAGGAAAGTCTAAGTATAGAACTCCACCCTTTCTCCTAACTTTTGAGATTTTCAATTACCATGTGCATATTTGTTTGGTGGACTCAGGAGCATCAGTTAATGTCATTCCACTTTCATTTTGCAAGAAAATAAATGGTCAACCTAAACCAACTACAGGCCAAGTTCTTCAATTAGAAAGAACAATAGTGAAAGTGATAGGAGAAATGGAAGATATCTTGATCCGTTTGTTCACAGATGAGAGGGTATGTCAGTACATAGAAATTGTTGTAGCATATATCCCAAATGCTTATGGTTTGGTTTTATGCCGGGATTGGTCAGCAAAATTAGAAGGATATTTTTCATCAGATTGGTCACATGTGTGGTTGCCATATAAAGGATGTCAGAACCAAATAAAGGTGTTGAGAGAACCTCAAATGAAGTATAACATGACTCTGTTGGAAGGCACGAATGAGCCA
Organism: Pseudotsuga menziesii; assembly: GCA_001517045.1. Lineage (NCBI taxonomy): Eukaryota > Viridiplantae > Streptophyta > Pinopsida > Pinales > Pinaceae > Pseudotsuga > Pseudotsuga menziesii. Next base: position 288,528 of record LPNX010113067.1, read on the forward strand.
GTAAACTCTGTGTTGGGAAACTATTTTCTTGAACTAGAACCAGGATATTACCAAGCTGAAGAAACCAGCAGTATATCAGATGTCCATCCCAATCTCCTTCAGTTCTCACGAGCTGAAAAGATTGATTGTAACATAGTAGATTTAGTTTGAGATGTAGTTAATAGTTCATTCAGTAGGAGTAAAAAGATTTTGGATTCTTTATTTCGATGGTTCTAAAACATTGAAAGGACCGGGAGCTGGCTATGTCCTGATTGATCTAGAAAAAAATAAACATTTTCTTTCATGTAGATTAGAATTTGAATGCACAAATAACACAACCGAATACGAAGCATAGTCCAGGGACTAAAAAAAGCAATAGAATTAAAAGTAAAAAATATGAAAGTGTATGGAGATTCTGAAATCATTGTTAAAGAAATTCAGAACAAAATTCATTGCATATCACCGCATTTGAAGGCTTACCAAAATTAAGTGTGGGATTTATTAATAAATTTTCATGCATTCAATATTTATTCAATTCCTAGAGCAAAAAATGCAGCAACAGGCTTGTTAGCTACATCAGTTGTAAGGTTGGTACCTACGAATAATAGATGTTTGATTGAATTTATTTTTAGGCCTTCTGTTCCAGATAACATCACTAATATGAGAGTGTTTGATGATGATAAACAAATATTGGAATGTTTAAATAATAATGATACATTTAAAGGAGACATAATAAATGACGAAGAACATCAAGAATAACTACAGAACGGAAATTTCATTCCGAAAGGAGTTAGAAATTTGGAACATATGTTTGATTTAGACAACAAGTTCAGAAAGCCAGCGAATGTCAAGACTCATAGGTTGTCTTTACAATTCGAGTTGGTAAATCTAGGGACATAGGCTGAACCCAAATATGTGAATTTGGGGAAGTGTTGTTCACCCAGTGAGAGGAGTAAATTCATTACTCTATTCAGACAATATAAAGATGTATTTGCTTGGACTTACGAAGACTTAAAAACGTATGACACCAAAATTATACAGCATGTGATTCCAATCAAAGTTGGAGTCAAACCTTATCAACAACCTTTGAGAAAGATGCATCCAAAACTAGAAACCCTAATTCAAAGTGAAGTGAAAAAGCTACTAGATGCTAAAATCATATTTAATGTCAGACATTCAGAATGGGACTCTAACTTGGTACCAGTGCGGAAAAAGTCTGGAGAGATCAGAATTTGCGTAGATTTCAGAAATCTTAATCATGCATCTGATAAAGATAATTATCTTGTCCCACCCATGGAACAAATACTACAAATGGTCTCAGGTTCTGAACTGTTCTCCCTATTAGATGGATTATCTGGTTATAATCAAGTATTAGTAGCATAAGAGAATAGGATTAAGACCACTTTTAGAACCAAGTGGGGGACTTTTACATATAGGAGGATGCCCTTTGGACTCATTAATGATGGAGCAACTTTCCAAAGGGATATGGATATAGGTTTATGCGGTCTGATTGGCCGTAGTGTTGTGGTTTATTTAGATGATGTTACAATATTTTCAAAGAAGAGGGAAGAGCATGCATTTCGTTTGAAACAAATTTTTGAGCGTTGCAGGAAATATGGCATTTCGTTAATTCCTAAGAAATGTTTGTTCACAGTCACAGAAGGAAAGCTATTGGGTCATGTTATTTCTAAAAAAGGGATCTCCATATACCCGGAAAGGATTAAAGCCATAGAACAGATCCCTTTGCCCCATAATAAAAAAAGGTATGCAATATTTTATGGGGACAATCAATTTCGTGCGAAGGTTTGTGCCAGACTTTGCTCAAATCATCAAACCTTTGTAGAAAATGGTTAAGCAGAGTGTGCAGTTCAAATGGAATGATTCGGAGAAGAATGCATTCAACAATATCAAGACATCTATTGCTCATGCACCATTACTCAAAAGTCCAAATTTTGAAAAGGATTTTATTCTATACACTTACGCTTCCGATGATTCATTAGCAGTAGTGCTTATGCAGAAAGAGGATGGGGGAGATGAGTACCCCATATCACTTATGAGCACTGGTTTGCAAGGGGCTAAATTGAACTATCTCGCATTTGATAAATAAGATTATGCGGTTTTTAAGGTGGTAAAGCAATTCAGGCCATACATACTTAAGAACCGCACCAAAGTAATAGTCCCACACCCATCGGTACGATCCATTTTTGTACAAAAGGAGATGGGAGAAAGAAGAGGTAACTGGGTGACTGCTTTGCAGGAATATGATCTTGAATTAAAACCAACAACCATAATTAAAGGACTAGGACTCTGTAAGTTGATGGCCGAGAGTCAACAAAATGAAGATAACAGCTGGGATAATGAAGCTGAATTACACATGGTGGATGTATGTCCTCTATTCACAGCTCCAGACTCCTGGTATAGAGATTTAGTCCATTATCTTCAAGAAGGATATTTGCCGGAGCATTGGAGTCCCAAGAAAAGAAGAGCATTACATCTGAAATAAGCCTTATATCAGATTATTGATGAAGTTCTGTTTAGAAATAACTACGATGGAGTCTTTCTTAGATGCTTGGAACATGAAGATGCAACGAAGGTTGTAGCATAATTACATGATGGACCCGCTGGAGGTCACTTAGGAGACGCAACAATAAACAAGATTCTTAGAGCTGGATATTACTGGCCAACATTGTTTAAACATGCTCATGCTCATGTTAGAAAGTGTGATACTTTCCAAAGGAGCACTGGGAGGAAATCCAAAGCAGCAGTATCATTGAAACTGATGATTATCTCGGAACCTTTCGAGCAATGGGGATTGATGTTATCAGAGTAATCAATCCAAATTCGTCATTGCATCATAAGTACATTATGATGGAAACCGATTATTTCACTATATGGGTAGAGGCCATTCTGTTATGAAAATTAAATGAGGACGCAGTTATGGATTTCTTACAGATCCACATTATGACCAGGTTTGGGGTTCCAATTTCCCTGGTTTTTTATAATGCTTCATATTTTTCATCTATTAAATTGACTGCATTTGCTAATGAAAAATGAATTAAGCTACATTATTATGCAAACTACTACCCGCAAGGAAATGGTTTGGCAGAATCCAGAAATAAAAACCTGATTAGAATTTTAAAGAAAATAGTTATAGAAAATCAAAGGAGTTGGCATCTAGCTTTCCCTAATGCACTCTGGGCTGATAAAGTCACACCCAAGAACTCCTTAGGTGTGTCACCCTACACTCTTTTCTATGGGAAATAAGCTATCTTACCTCCTAATATTTTGTTTCCATCTTCCAAACTAGCCCAAGACTCTAGGGGTACTGATAATGAAGTTCAACAAATTCGAATTTATAGTCTGCTGAAGTTAGAGGAGTCCAGATCCAAAGCCCGAGAAAGGTTTAAACATCAACAAGAAATGGTGAAGATATGGTTTGACAAACACAAAGCTGGGAAAAAGGAGTTCGAGGTAGGTGATTTGGTTCTTAAGTGGGATCACCTGCATGATGAGAAGGGAAAACGCATTAAATTCCAGCAACTATGGATAGGCCCTTTTCAGATTGCAGTGAATATAGGCCCCTCAACTTACAAATTGCGAGACTTACAGGGGTGGGAGGAGAACTTACCAGTAAATTGTTTAGTTCTCAAGCCTTATTTTTTTTAATGGTTTTGATTTTGTTTTTCTTGTACATAAATAAATGGTGTGATTTGTTTTGTTTGCTTTAGATTAATTTCGGTTGATTTACTTTTACTTGCTCAAGTTTAATTGCTTGTATATTTTGGTTTGTTTATGTTTCAATAAATCAACACGACTTTTGGTTTTGGAGTTCATTAGAGTTCTGGATAAACTGAAATATTTGATCAAAGACTTCCTGCTATTTACCCATACACAATGTTTAAGGATTCTTCAAGACTAGTAGATTATCTGAATGTATTATGAACACATCTGAAGTCCTAATTAATCCTTGTAAAATAAATAAGGATAGAAAAGTCTAGAATACTATTTTGAGGCTCCATTCATTTCACACTAAAGACTATCCTAAGGGTGTAATAGCAAGACCCATGGAAAGGAAGTAGGGTAAACAATGTGTTATATTTAAATGATCCCATGCCACAGTTGAAATCCAAAAGGCTAACAAGAGTAAAAATCTCCCATGAAGAAAATATGTACCAAAACACATGCTGAACCACATCAGTGTGAATAAGATTGCAAAAGTTCTTCTTCGTTTGTGAGTTAAAATCAAAATATCTCTCACAAAAAAAGACACTATGGATAGAGGGGCTTGAATTAAAATTCAGAAAGAAAGCAATTAGGGAGGAATCAAAAGGATAAAAGTATAGAGGCACCAAGAGAATGCAAGTTGGCATGGGAATGAGGAACAAATGGATATATCTACTTACCACCTATTACAAATCCTGTGGTGTCTTAGCTGGAAGCTATCCAAAGGAAGGGGTAAAATAAACTTCATATTTTCAGCCTCAGAAGAGTTACCGAGACTTTGAAATCCTGGTTTCTCTTTCTTAAATTTGGACTATAATCAATGTTTAAAGTTCATAAGTCTTGCATTCTAGAAATCCAGTTATCTTGAAAAAATCTAATAAAGTGATATCACTGAAATAGTCTGCTGTCTCAAAGGATAAGTTGTTCAGAGATCTGTGTCCACCAGGTAGTCACCAATTGTTGCAGCTGTAACTATTTTACCCAATTTTTTTTATTTTTAGGGTCCGCCCTTATTCTTTTAGTGTTTAGATGGCTGAAGGATTTCCACGATTTTACCAAAGTTTTCCCGTGGCTTATTGTTTTTGAAAGATTTGAGTTTTGTTTGCTTATATCAGATGCGTAGTCGACTAGATTTCCGATGCATAGGATACATAGTTGACTACCTTCTCGATATTCCCATTGGAAGCCTTCCAAAGTTTTATCCGATGTATCAGATGTCGTTTCGTTTATGGTCTCGGAGGCAGTCTGTCGATTTTCCAGAAATCTAGTTTGAAGAATCTTCGATGAGTCGGGTCTCTGTTTGCCTATGTTTCTTCGATATCCAATTAAGTTGGTGAAGTGATCTCGTCATCGGATGTGTATATGGGAATGAGACAAAAGTTTAGTGGTTTTGCCGACCGACGTTGTGGAGTTCTAGTGTTGAAGCTATTTGCGATCTCACGATGTCCTCGCCTATACAGAGATAAGTTAGCATTGTCGTCTTCCGATTTGTTTCTCCCATCTGATGTACTGGGTAGAAAGAGTTGAGTTGATCTGATATTGTGGATTTTCAAAAGGTTATGACTTTGGCAGTGGGTTAACTTTTCTTTCCCACCACGTTATTTGACTACTCCCACGGTCGGGCTTATGAAACCACAACGTTTGTATGAGGTGTCATTATCACCATGAGGGTATTCCAGTTGAGTCCGTGTAGTTGTTGATTTTCCTGTACGAATACTTTGCCAGCAGAGGTTTTTGCTTGTCCAGGTCACCCACCATGTTGTCTCTAGGTAGGATTTGCTCAAATTTTATTTTCCCATTATTGTCATTTGTCTTAGACCGCGTATTTTTGATAGGGTTAGGTATTTCTTTCCTGCGTTTTTTGTTTGTTTTGACCAGCGGTGGGGTTTTATTTACTTAAGGTTCAACCTGTTTATTTGTGAGCGTATTTTCATTTCATCGATTATTTTCTCGCTTAGTCTCTATGCGGCCATGAGTGCACCATTGACATTTGTTTGGGAGGAAAGGGCAGGGTGCAGATGAGCGTTTCACCGTCTGCACCGCCCCTTTCATTCTTGCATCATTTTAAAACCTAGTCTTCATGGCCATGTCTTAAGTGACAATGTATTTCCGTGGGATGTAGAAGGGGAGCGTAGATGATCAGGGGTTTTGGGGGTTTTTAGCAGTCTGTAGTTTCAGGTTTCTTGATTTTTACTCAGTCAGGTTTTCTACCCAAAGGAGCAAGGTGGTTGTGAAGATCTAGAGTTTTACCTAACAGAGGTTTCCATAGGCTAGGGCAAATAGGTTTTTTCTATTTCTTGTTGTTTCTTCTCGTACTAAAAGCCTATTTATTTAATAAAAGAAGTTTTTCAGCATGCATATTGATGGGATGGTAATATTTTGATTGTTTTGATTGTTGTTTTCAATACATATATTGCTAGGAGTAGATAGACTAAAATCATGTTGCATAATTGTTACAGGCTAATCATTAGCACAACAATATGCCACTAAAGCAGAAGAAGAAGGCCCAAGCAGCTGAGGAGGAACCACAAGTAGAGATAGTAACCAAAGTTGAGGTTATTTATGAAGATACTAAGGGCACTACTAGAGTTGAGCCAGACTATAGATGGGGAGAGGTATACAGAATGATTTCAAACCAGAGTGTTCTAGAAGCTGGGTTTGAAGATATGCCTATATATGCCAATATTGAGAGATCAACCATTATGAAAGTGGCTACCACACCTGAAATTTTCCCATGTTCAAAGGTGATGGGGTGGATTCTTCCTAGGGTAGATGTAACAAGGATGATACTGGCCAACATCGAGAGGTAGGGTTATGCTGCATATATCCTAGCCTATATATCCATGGCTTATAATTTACAAACGCCACAAACCTATTTGACTGAAAGTTGGTTAAAGGAGCTCAATATAGATATGGTGGAAACAGTTAAAAAAATGATGATCCCAGGTAAAAAATTCTGTACAAGACCTTTTGGAGACTACGAAACATCAACCCTACGCACTCCATACAGGTTCATTGCTTTGATGCTAAACATAATTTTCGGGAGGGAAAATGGAAAAAGTATTAAAATAGGTTGGGTACCAGTGATATTTTTTGTCGCCACCCAAGGTATGATATTTAATTGGGAAAATATAGTGTCCAACAACCTGTCAGCTTGTATAAGTGCAGCATTGGGAGGAGTGTCCCAGAAGAAGACATAATTTTACATCAGTTCGATATTGATTGATTGCATTCTATGTACTCATCCCTTCCCAACATTAAAGTGCCAATGGGATAAAGACCAAGCCCCTGTGTATGCTGCCTATAAATTATTCTGGGCTCACAAATATTATAGCCATTACAAGGAGATTTGTGAGAATTTCATTATGCCATTGTATACATTAATTTTCTTGGACAAATGTAATTGTATGTCAGAGGAAGCTTTGGAAGTTGTGAAAAACAACGAAAACTATTATTTGACAGAATAAGGTTTATATTTAAGAATGTACAATGGTTCAAGGGCCCCTTCCCTTCTATCGAGGTATGCTACAGACTATGTGATCCATAAAGAGGCTATGAGAAAATTGTACATTGATGGAGTGGGAAATTTCCTTTTTGAGTAGAAGAAGGCAGTATATCCTACAGTCCCCTTTTTTATAGGAAGTTACAATTTTTCCAGGGTAAAAAATGCAGCGGAGTTTATTAAGGAGTTAGAGTATTTTCACTTCGGTGAAATGAATTTCCATAGGAATGACTCTGAGGATAAATTTTCTAATTATTGCACAACATATGGAGTACATTTCAAGTATATAAATTTCTGGGAAAAGATGAAGAGATCTTCCCGAATGCTAAAAACATGACAGCTTTAAGGAAAAGATTCAAACAAAAGATAGCTACTGTGGGTGGAAAGGGAAAAGATGTTGATAAAATGAAAGGGAAGGAATAAGAGGAAACCAATAAAAGGAAGGAATAATCTCACAGGTTAGGACAAGAAGCAGAGAATTGGTTGCGAGCTGAAGAAGAAGAAAATAAAAGGACAGTTGAAGAGGCGACAAAGAAGATAGAAGAGGAAAAGAAAATAAAGGAGGAAGAAGAAATACAGAGAAGGCAGAAATAAAGTAAAGTATTAAGGTTAGAATATTCTAATAAGGGAAAAGAGCAAGAAGGAAAGGCAGGGGAAGAATCGAGAGAAGAGACACAAGAAGAACAAGACCCCGCTGATCAAGGACAGACTCAGTCTGATTCTGATCCATTCGAACCTGCTATATAGTAGTACACCAAGAGAGAATCCTATGACAATATCTGGAATCAAACTAATTTCTTTTACTCCCACAGAAGGAGAAGAAGTGCCCGATATAAACACCATTTTCTATGATAAGGTAAAAAAGAGGATTGTTAAAAGAACAGGGAAAAGGGTGAACACTAGAGGTAAGCTAGGAGTGATGGTGACTGATAAAATAGTGGTTCATGGTACCAACAAAGATCCACGACTAATGGCAAGAGCTGGGGTATCTCTATCCCTAGCCACTAAAGACAATGTGGAAAGGATAATGACAGATCTCGAGCAGTCCCAGAAGAAGGTTGCATAGTTAAAAGAGACCTTAAGAAAGGAGAGAAGTGAAATTCAGAGATTGAAGAGAAAATATGAAGATATGATCAGTGAATTTAAGGTATCCAAGGCAAAATGTCAGACTCTACAGGAATATAAATATGCTTTGGTGCTGTTTGCAGGAAATATAGAAAAGGAATCCCATGCCACCTTGGAAAATTTTGGGAAACTACAGCAAGGATATCAGGTTTTGGAAGCCGAAAGATATAATCTAAGGCTATCAGTTAAAGAGTTGAATAAGGAAAGAGGAAAGTTAGAAGATAAAGTGACAAAACTGGAAGTACAAAGAACCACTACAGAAGGGAAATCCAAGATGTATGAAACTCAGATAGTAGCCTTGGAAGATCAAAAGAATTCACTAGAAGTTTCATTGAACACAAATATGGAGCAGGAAGCTGATGTTGAACCTTTAGAGAAGCATTCTCTTGCGCTTAGGAATAAGATTCATCAAATTCAGCTTTAGATGGTGAAGGTGAGGTTTAAGGTTCAATAGATAGAAATAATATTGGAGGAAATTATAAATACAACTTCCTATTTCTTGGACAGGACACATGACATCTTAGAAACTCTACAGGGAAGAATGACATGGGTGGAAACAAGTAAGGAGCCTCTTGCAAATGTACCTCCCAAATACTTGGAAGCGATAAAGCTAGAGTATGAGCTGATTGAGTTTGCTAGCAAAGCAGTGGAAGAACTAGTAAAGACACTGAGGAAGATGAAGAGTTCCTATGTAGAATTCTGCAAAAGAGTCCTCTTAACTTAAAATCGGTGTCATATCTCTGCTAGCAGAATACTAGAGGTGCTGCCAGAGCATGAAATATTTTTGAAGAAATTACAGGAATGATGCAGCGAAGATGAATAGGTCATTCGGCTAGTGAAGATATTGGATGAAGAGGTGTTTAAAACTGAAATAGCTTATGCGACAGTTAGAAGTCACTTACTCGAAGACCAACTTCGCCTGATTCCGGCAAGAGTGGAAGGTATACAAGCTCAAGCTGGTAAGCATGAAATTACTATTAGATTTCTAGAACCTTCTGGTTTTGAAAACATAGCAGCATATGCTAATGCATGGAGGAAATTTATGAATGAGCAAGCAGAGCCATCTTAGTTGGAATATTTAGACCATTTGATTAATGATGTAATATATTGTATTTTGAGTCCATAATCTAAAGGAAAAAATTTTGTAAAGAAAAGGTTAGGGGAAGCCCAAAAGGCAACGAGGGTAACTCAAGAGTTTTTTCTTTTGTATAAATATAGCCAAGCTTTATGTATTGAGGGACCTTTTTTCAGACTACCTTCATGCAATGTTATTGTAAGAAGAACTATTTCATCTTATAATAAAGAGTTTATATTTTAGGCTGGAGAAAGCACTGTGGGGTTTCAAATGCTTGACATGGACTGGTTGGATGTGAACTACTTCTGTTTCAACTTGTGTCTATGAACTGTGAGATCGTTCTAACTTATGAATTCTTTCATGTTATGGATGTGCTTCTGTTTGTTTATGTGAAATTTCCACAATCATATCTGAGTAATGAATGTTTTTATTGAAAATGAGCTATCTATTTGTTTATCTATCTATTTATATTCATGTATTCAGAAATATTAACAGCTATATGTAGTATTCTAAATTCATGTGATACAATACATTACTCATTATTAATTATAGTATTGCTCCTCGGGGATAGGTTAGTTAGTCTTAGTTAGTTTTCTTTGTTTATGATTTAGAAGCGAAAGAGGTAAGATGAGAGGTAAGAACATGCACATCACATTATGACACTCTTATTTATCTCTATCGATTGCATTTAGCTAGGAAATTGCATATCATACCTAAACATAAAACTAAAAAATACACTTAAATGGTGGACCAGGCCGCAACTGGTAAAATAAGATTTAACCGTTACTTGACCTACGGTATCCAGACCGTAAATCGGAAGGATTCCCCATACCAAACAATAACGAGCTAATTGGGAACGCTTATTTGGGAGAATCCCTACTGTTGTTACCTGCAATTTTCTAGGCCTCAACAACACCATGGTGCAACTGCTGGAGAATAACAACATTCCAGTTCCTGACAACACTAGGAAGAAAGATGGCAACTCCAGTTCAAGTGAAGGCAAGGAGAAATGTCAAGTATTGGTGGTAGGTACTTCTAATTCCTCATCCTTTATTATTGATTTAGGTGCTTCTAGGCATATGGTATCCAGGAGAGAATTCTTCTCCTCCATGAGTTTGAATGTTGGCCCAACAGTTCGAATGGGAGATGATTCTTAACTCTAGACCAAAGGGATTGGGAGAACTGATTTAGACCATGGGTTATTCAGTGATGTACTGTATGTACCGGACCTTGCAGCAAATTTGTTGTCAGTCTACTGGATGACCCATAAAGGAGAGTCAAAGAGAGTAATATTTACTCCTGACTCTGTAGATATTTCTGAAATCTCAACAGACCAAGTTGTTGTAGTTGGGTATGTTGATCATCATGAGAGAATGTACAAATTCTTGAATTCCCCCCCTACTTCCATTGATTAAGTACTTCAATCACATGCTAATGAAGTTTCCAAACTATGGTATGAGAGGTTTGGCCACATGAATTACATATATCTCCAAACATTGCACAAAGAAGGAATGGTGGAAGGTCTTCCACAAATTCAACCATCTACTGGACCATGTATTGGATGTGTGATTGGGAAGCATCCTGAGCAGAGCTATGAGAAGGGGAAGGCAAGAAGAGCAACACAAAAACTTGGGATGGTGCATTATGATTTTATTGGTCCACTACCCACTCCCTCATATGGTGGATCTAGGTATGTGCTTACATTTATTGATGACTAATCTCGATTTTGCTGGGTGTATTTTCTGAAATTGAAATCTAAGGTGTTTGAGCAACTCAAAGTTTGGAAAGAACTAGTAGAGAATCAGAGTGGGAAGAAGATCAAAGGCCTTAGGAATGATAATGGAAATGAATATGTGAATAAGAATCTACAACAACTTTGTGAGGAGTGTGGCATACAAATGCAACACTCAATTCCCTACACACCACAACAAAATGGTGTGGCAGAGAGAAAGAATATATCTCTCAAAGAGATGGCAACTTGCATGATAGAAATGAGGGAAATTAATCCCAAGCTATGGGATGAAGCCATCAGCTGTGTTTCTCACATTCAGAACAAATCCTTCCACAAATCAGTGAAAGGGATGACACCCTACAAGGCATGGTTTGGTGAAAAACCAGATGTCTCAAATTTCAGGATATTTAGGACAAAAGCATGGGCAAGAATTCCTTCAGAGAAGAGGAAATCCTTGCAGCCACAAAGCAAGGAGTGTCTAACGGTTGGATATGGTGAGGAAACCAAAGGGTACAAGCTCTTTGACACATCCACCGACAAAAAAATTGTTGAAAGAAGTGTCAAATTTGAAGAAGAGCCAATTCCAGACTTTGAACTTGCATCGGGGGATTGCTCTTCTCCTCAACCATTCGAAGATGTAAGTGATGAAACCTGCTCTATTTTTTCTAATAATTATAATGTGAATGTTGCTGAAGATGATATTTATATATATGAATCACCATCTAGGCCCAAATGATCCGAAAAAATTGTGCAAGCAGCCGGGGAATTGGTAGGAAATCCCCAAGATCCTAGGAAAACTGGATCACAAACTAGTAAGGCTTCATTTGCAAGTGATATTGCTCTTGCTGAGCACTGTTACATGCTAATCAGTTTTGAATGACATACATATCAGCAAGCTTGTACAGACCCAAGATGGAAGCCAGTAATGGAAGATTAGCTTTAGTCTTTCCAAGAGAACAATACATGGGAATTGGTTCCCCTTCCTCCCAAGAGGAAAGTTGTTCAATGTAAATGGGTCTACAGGACCAAACTTGCTGCTGATGGTTCTGATATAAAAAATAAGCCTAGGTTAGTGGCTAAGGGCTATTCTAAGGTCCATGGATTTTATTACATAGAGATCTTTGCACCAGTTGCAAAGATGGACTCAATTAGACTAGTTCTTACACTAGCAGCTAGTAAGTGTTCAGAGGTTCACCACATGGATGTAAAGAGTGCTTTATTGCATGGTGAAATACAGGAGGAGATATATATGCAGCATCCTGAAGGTTTCTAAGAGGATCCTTCAATGGTATGCAGGCTGAAAAAATCACTGTATGGACTCAAGCAAGCCCCCAGGGCTTGGTATGCAAAAATGGATGCTTTCTTGCTTTCAATTGGCTTCACAAGATGAAAATTAGACCCTAATGTGTATTTGAGGCAAAATGATGTTAACTTGTATGTAATTGTTATTTATGTTGATGATATTCTTATTACAGGTTGCTGCACCAATTCAATTGGTTAAATTAAGAACTCTTTGCACAATGAATTAGCTATGACAGACGTAGGATTCCTAAGGCAATATTTGGGCTTAGAAATTGAGCAAAATGGTAAGGGAATCATGCTGAGTCAGCCATAGTATGCTTCATACATGATGAAGAAGTTTAATATGGCCAAGTGTAAGGCATCCAAGTCTCCCTTTCTTTCTGGTATTAAATTGCATGAATTTGACAATTCTCCAATGGTGGATATCACACTCTACAGGCAACTAGTGGGCAACTTGCTCTACCTCACTCATACAAGACCTGATTTGTCTTATAATTTGAGTGCTGTAGAAATACACATGCATCAGACACATGAGATCCATTTGAAGGATGCTAAAATAATTCTTTAGTATGTCCAGGGAACTAAGAAATTTAGAGTGCATTACACAGCTAGTTCCTCACTTCAACTAGCTGGATTTTCTGATTTAGATTGGGCTGGTGATCCAATTGAAAAAAAGTCAACATCGGGTTTTGTCTTCATGTTTGCTGAGGGTCTTATTTGATGGTCAAGTAAGAAACACCACACCATCTCACTTTCATCAGCAGAGGCCAAATACAGGGCAGCAGTCAATGCTGCAACTCTGTGTGTTTGGTTGGAGGGAATTCTATGGGAGTTTGGTGTCACAATTGATTGTCCAACCAAAATTTGGGTGGATAATCAGAGTGACATCAAGATATATACTTATCCAATACATAGGAATAGGACAAAGGACATAGATATTCACATGCATTACATTGGGGCCTTAGTGCATAACAGGGTGATCTCACTACAGTATTTCCCATCCACCGAGCAAATTGTTGACATTTTTACCAAGGCTTTCACTGAGATATTTGCTTGGGGTGAGTGAAGGATGGTAATTTACTATTATATCATTGTAGGTCCAATCTCATGTCAATTGTTTATGGGAGGTTTTTCTCACGAGGTTTTCCTTCTTTCCTCGGTTCACATGGACAAATAAAAATTGAAATTTCTAATTATGTACTTGAGGTGACTTGAGCCATTGTTTCCAAGGCATTCATAATTTGGTGAGCATACTTAGTTGTTGGATTAAGGGAGGGTGTTGGATCAGTAATCCATCATTAGTATCTTAGTTACACTAATTAGTCAATTTTATTGCTTTTTTAAGCTTTAATACACTATGAGGTGGACTAGGGGTGCTTAGGTGGACATATGCCATGTCAAGTTGAGGTTCTATGACCCACATGGGTACTCCATACTTTTCATACAGCCACATATGCACAAAAATAATTGCTGGTGTGCTCTGATTCATTGAATGTGGACAGACAAGTTGACTTGGGGCTCTAGAGTGGGATTTTGCCCAAATTTGGCTTGATTTGGTGCAATTAATGTTGCATTGAGAGTCTAAACCATCCATTTTTCCACACCCATGTTTTCCAAGGTGTAATCATTGACCCAACACACATAAACAATGCCAATTTATCAATTCGTGGCCATTTGGAGAGATTTGGGATGAGATTGGCCCACTTAGGGGGGTTTGATGCCAATTTGGCAATTTTGGGATTTTTGCTCACAATTTGCTTCCAAAGCCATTCAAAACTATTATAATGTATTTATAAACCTGTTAATAACAATTTCATAGTTAGACAGTCCAAAATTATCTTGTTTCCAACTATCATTGTGTGTAATTTAAATGTAATTTGATGGTTTTTCTGAATCTTGCACCAAAATTTGATTTATGAACCTCATTAACGCTCCTAGATTCTCTTGTGGTTCAAATTAATAACTTGATGGTTTGAATGTATCACAATCAACATTAGTATCAAACCCTACATCCACCCCTTCTTTTGCAACATCTTTTGTTGGTCAGTCAGCATCGGCTGCACCCTCTGGTGGCCTTGGGAGTGTCGCAGAGCGTGTTGCCGACTATTCAGTGGGAAAAAAGGGAGCAGTATTTGGTGTACTTGGAGTGGTTTGGTCACTGGGACCAACAATTCCTTCACCACCAGTGTTAAGCTGCATAATTTGTTATAAATACAAACCATTGTATTATAAGTTCAAAATCATATAAAATTAAAAATTAAAAATTTCTAAATGAATTTAAATTATTATTCCAGAACTTAATTTCAATTGTCGACATCTATGGATCAACAATTGAATCTTTGATTTGATCTCTTCTATTTGTGGAACTGTCAATGCCAGAAGAATCAATTCCTCATTTTGTTTTTCCATGGTATTCTGTAGCACCTTCAACAGGTCTATAGACGTACCAATTTCATTATCTTTCAACAATGGGTAGACATCAAACTGTAAATAATGTTGAGTTGGTGTTTCATAAACCGAATCCCCTGTCTCCAATAGAAATATGTAAAACATTGCTTAGTCTTTGAAGCAATAGTTTGCGCAAAAAATTATATTAACAAAAATTGTCTATCATGATAGATTCCTAGAATTACATCTAGTTTTACCTGATGCCTAGAAGAGGGTGTGGTCTGATCAATAGTTGGGGACTTCCCCCGATCATCCACCTGCAAAAAATGTATAGAACATTATCATAATGAACGCAATATGTAAAAACTAAAAAATGCATAACAAAAATAAACATTATGCTACATGTTTTATATGTGTATAATTTTGAAGTATTTAGAATGTGGAATTACATTTAGGTTTACAGGTTGCCCCAAGGATTCATTCGTCTAATCAACATTTGGGGACTTTCCCCGATCATCGAACTACAAAAAAAATAGACAGCATTATCATAATGAATGCAAAGATATAACGAAAAAATACATAACAAAATAAACATTATGCTACACGATATACATGTGTACAATTTTAAAGGATTTAAAATATATAATTACATTCATGTTTACCTATTGCCCCGATGCTGCAGTCGTCTGATCAATTGTCGGTTGGCTTCCCTGATCAACACTCCACATGGAAAATAGATAAGATTATATAAACGAACTGAATATACTAATGAAAATACATAACTATATATATGTTTGTCCATCCTAAATTTTTACAATGGAAATATCAATGTATACCTGCCACCTTGAGGTAGGTCTACTAACATCTACTGTGAGGGAGGTTCCCCTGAAAGAACCCTACATAAAAAACATACTAAAAAATACCTAACGAAACCAAAATACTCACTAAAACAATTTTAAAACATAACATTTTGATGTATACATGTTGCCTCGCGGATCGTGCACTCCTCTCACCTTCTGCTGGGATGATGAGCCCCCCATCACCTCTCTGCGAATTCAACATAGGAAATTTAATAGAAATTAATAATTATATGCTAATGAAAAATCTTAAAGATGTTAAAATAATTAATAAAAGGTTGGGTAAATTGTTGGATGCACCACAACCATACTAACCATGTTTGTATCTACACAATTCAAATGGTAATTAATAAGCAGTTCTTCCCCAACAACTATTGATTTAATGGCACATACAAAGACATGGTTTCCTTCATGCGCCTCGAATATGCAGTTGGGTTGCTTAAGTGTAGATCCTGGTTGTGTACTGTTTATAAACCCCACAATATTCCCAGTTATTTTTGGCCTTCCGTCAATGTACACCATTTCTCCTTTATTTTGATCTTTGTCTTTTAGTTGTAAATAATTTGCTGACAACCCATATCTACGCATACTTCATGTTAACTCTCCAGAAATCTCTTCTAGGTTGCAGATCGAAGATGCTTGGTAACTTTAGTATTTCTTAATGATGGGTAATATGGATCAAGTTGGATGACTTAATCAAAACTCACTCATTCAAAACATGCATAAACACACTCAGATAGATAAGGCTTTAAACCACTGCTGTTCAGAGAGTTGATAAAAGGTGGATGTATGCAGAATTATTATCATGCTAGCAGACTCATAAACAAAGCATATATGAATGGCTAATCATAATAAGTAAATGATACTTGCTATTCAATTCATCAATACAAATATATGATGACATCTATCTGTCATTAGACAAATAGAACAAACATGAAATGAACATTCAAGTGCAAGTATAGAAAGGCAGAAAATGAAAGTTGAACATAAATGGCAAAATAAGCTTATATTATTGGCATGAAAATGAGAAGTCTGAGAGTACAAGTATGAAAAAATATCCAAAGTAGAACCCTTTAAAATGATTCTTCAATTATCTTAAATAATATTTATAAATCAGTCTCAATATCCTCAAAATATGGATCTGATAACCTCTTTTCCTATCTCAAATCCGAATTTGTGAGGTGGCTGAAAAATGCAGAAATTTCTGGAAATACGCTGCTTAGAGATTGACCTATATCTCTCAAATAAAACCATATTTTGGAAAACAGAGAGAGGTTATTGTTCTCTGGTTTGTTATGAGAAAAAATATCTCTCAGTTATTTTATATTCATTTTCATTTTCCCGACATATGTATTTCAAAAAAATGTGTCAAACAGGGGAATTTTGAGATCTTAAATTTAGGGCTCAAAGATGGATTCGATTCTCCCGATCTGTGACACATGTATGAAAAATTGGAGAGGTTATTGTTATCTGACATGTTAGGAACAAAATTTTTGACATTTTTTCAAAATGATTCTCCAGTCGCTCAGAATAGGAATTTGAAAATTGTGACTTTTCATAGTTAAAGCGCCAATTTAGGTGGCTTGGAGTGCCCTTAAATTTTGGTCTTAGCTGTTGAAAGTCTGCTTTTGGTGGCTTAGAGACCATTTTGAAACAATGCTCAGCCACAAAAACCCGTGTTTCAAGTTTTTTGAAATAAACAATAACTCCAAAGTTAAAAAAATATATATTTATAGGTTAGAACTCATTAAAATGAGCCTGAAAAAATTTAATAAAGTTTTTCCTAATGACTTTCTACCTCTTAATAAAATAAATTTGACTAATTTATTTGAGGAGATAACACTTTGTGTATATTATACCAGGAACATCCAATCATTGTAGTTGTAAGATGGTCCAACATACTCCATCAATTATGGACATCTGTCGTATCCAACCCAATGTTATCGGAACCGGACCGGTTTTGAAAAAACCGGCCGGTTGGACCGGTTTACACAAAACACCGGCTCGAATGGCATGTCTGAACCATTTTTCATCCGTTTTGCTCTGAACCGCCTGGTTTTAACCTCGAACCGCTCGGTTTTGCTCTGAACCGGTCCACTTGCACCAAACCGACAGTTTTAACCCTGAACCGGCCGGTTCCAACGTGAAGCTCCGAAGCCAAAAATAACGTGATTTTTATTATTATTTTAAATGGAAATTTAAAATTTTATTTTCTTATTATACACAGTGTCGGCCTTTTGGATGATTTACGGTCCATTCAACATTGGACATCTATAAATGGAAGCCCACCCTCCGTAATATTTCTCAATCATTTGTGGGTTATCGTGGAAGAGTTGAGTTGGGTTATCGCTTGCAGCAACATCCAGCTTTCCTGTGGAGTCGTGGATGCTAAATCGAGCTTGGGACTGTGCAGTCAGGGTAAGAACTCGGGATCGGGATTGGCTAGCTGTGCAAACTTTCATTTTGATTGATAAAGGGCATTGCAATATCCTCCTTAAGACCGAGAGGAGAATATATTTATTATAATGAATGAGGGATTTCCCTTACTCCGGCTACATTTCGTTTTCTACTCTATAAAAGTATACATGCATTTGTCCTAGCCTTGGTGTAGGCTTCTAGATTAGATTCCGGTGCCCCTTTGCTCCATTGTTGGGGCAGGTTGTATGCGCTACAGGTTGGGATTAGATTTATATTTGAGTATGTCTAATACCGGCTACATATGACACACAGTAGATTTCTTCCTCTCCAGAGAAAGTTAGCTTTCTATCTCTCCAAAGAAAGGAAGACACAGTTGGATGGCCAGAGTTTTGGACTATGTATTGTAAATTTCTCATCCTGTTGCTTTCTTCAACTATGATTTAGATGGAAGATGGAGCAGAACATGATGTGTGGTGCATATTTTCCTTTGCCTACACTTATGCAGCTAAATGTTTATAACTTACATTTCCTTAATTCCAACACGAAATTACTATAAAATCATCTAGAACATTGTTTAACTTTTTAGTTATATCATTCATGTAATTTACTAATTTGTAAATTTTTGTAAGGTTGAATTTTTTAATTTACTGTAAGGTTGATTTTGAATTTTTTAAGGATCGTAGTTCCTGCTTTACAATCTACTTACTTACTGCTTACTCTTACTGTGACTTGTATTACAGCCTACAGGGTCCTTGAATATTTATTTTTGGGTTTAGTTTTATGATCTTGCCCTTGGGAGATGCTCTTTTTGGCTTCTTGTGGAGGTATGTATACTGTTGAATGCAGTTGCACATTGCAAACTTGCAGTCTGACTATGTAATATGTACAATAAAATCTTTAGTTAATATTCTTTGTTGTTTTTTCAGAAAAATTGCTAGGGTAAATAAGAATTGCTAGGGTTTTATTTGCAGATTCTTTTTTGTTGGTGCAATGGCTCCTAAAGACAAGAAGGATCCTGCCTGGAATCATTGCCAATTGGTTGATGGAAAAATGGTGTGCAATTATTGTCAAAAGGAAGTTGGTGGGGAAGGGATTCATAGAATTAAACAACACCTAGCACATGCAAAAGGGAATGTAAGAGCATGCACAAAAGTCCCTGATGATATAAAAGCTGAGATGGTAGCTCATCTTGAAGCCTACCAAGCAGATAAAGCCAAGAATAAAAAGATGCAAAAAGAAATAGGAAAAGGTGCATTAGGAATAGGGAGTGATCCTCAAGATAGAATCCCTAGTTTTGAAGAATCATGCACTTTTCCTATTGATCCTTATACAAATCCCATCCAAAAGAAAAATAATAGGGAAGAAGAACTTGTTGGTGGCTTTGGCAGTAGTAGTACATCCAATGTGAAGAGGGCCCGTAGTAATCTTGAGTCATTCTTTGTACCCCGCACCATTCCTGGTGCTCAACCCACCATTGATGAAAAATGGAAAAAGATGGAAAAGGATGCTGCTTGGGAATGCATTGCTAGGTGGTGGTATGATCCTGACATACCCTTCAATGCAACTAATTCTGTGTATTATCAGCCTATGATAGATTCTATAGCTTCATGTGGTCCAGGCTTCAAAGGCCCTAGTTTTCATGATATTAGAGGGCCACTTTTACAAAATGAGGTTCAAAGAATAGATGAGTACCTCATAGAGTTCAAGGAGTCTTGGAGTAAAACTGGGTGTACAATCATGTCTGATGGATGGACTGATACAAGATCTCGAACCATTCTCAACTTCCTAATTGCTTGCCCAAAAGGAACTATGTTTCTTAAATCAGTGGATGCATCTGATCAAGTCAAGGATGCACAATTATTATTCTGTCTCTTTAATGAAGTAGTTGAGGAAGTGGGAGTGAAAAATGTTGTCCAAGTCATCACAGACAATGCATCAAACTATGTTGCAGCTGGAAAATTGTTAGAGGAAAAACACCCCACTATTTGGTGGACTCCATGTGCAGACCATTTTTTGGACCTCATGCTTGAGGATATTGGCAAAATTGAGTGGGTGAAGAAGTGTGTGGAACAAGCTAAATGCATAACTAGATACATCTACAACCACACATGGGTGTTGAACCTTATGAGGAAAAACACGGGTGGGAAAGAGCTTGTTAGGTCAGCTATTACATGATTTGCAACAAATTTTCTTATGTTGCAAACCCTTGATTCAACAAAAGGCCAACTTGAGGAATATGTTCTCTTGTGACGAGTGGAATGCATCTCAGTGGAGCAAAAGGCTTGAAAGCAAAGACATAGTTGAAAAAGTATTTGAAAAAACATTTTGGAAAAAGGCAGAGGTCAGATAGTACTATTCAGTGAGCCACTTGTGAAAGTGCTACGAATGGTGGATGGTGATAAACCTTCCATGGGTTTTATCTATGAGGCCATGGATGAGGCCAAAGAGGAAATAAAGGAAGCATATGGAGATACGAGACAAACGTATCTTCCTTTGTGGAGAATCATTGATGAAAGATGGAACAGACAACTCCATCGACCTTTACATGCAGCGGGCTATTACTTGAACCCAAGGTAAGTAATACTGTAATAGTAAATACAAATTTCAAATTTTTTAGTTATATCATTCATTGTTTAAAGCTTAAAATTTAAATTAAATTTTCAACTCTCAAATTCTCAATCTCATTTGGTTAGGTTTATTTGTCTTTTAAAGGTACCATTACACAAAAGATTTTGAAGCAGATGGGGAGGTAAAAGAAGGATTATACAAATGCATTGAGTGCATGATCCCCGATCCTAAGATACAAGATGATATACACAGTAATCTCCTTCATTTCAATGAGGGCATTGGTACTTTTGGCATGGCTATGGCTGTTCAAGGTAGAGTAAAGGATCCACCTGGTAAGTAATTTGAATGTTTTAATTTTTTAAATTAATTATTATATTATTCATGGAAAAATATGAGTCAATTTCTTATTATAATTACTGAAGCTTCTTTGTCTTTAATTCATATTGCAGCATATTGGTGGGGAAAATTTGGTAGCATGTGCCCTGATTTGCAAAAGTTTGCGATTCGAATCTTGAGCCAGACATGCAGTGCTTCTGGGTGTGAACGCAATTGTAGTGTTTTTGAGCGTATGCACACCAAGAAGCGAAACTGTTTAGAACAAAAATGGTTGAATGATATGGTCTATGTTCAATACAACCTTAGATTGAGGTGCAACCAGTTGTTGAGAAAGACCCCTGGATCACAAACCATAGTGTTGGAGGATGTTGATCCCTCATCAGATTGGGTAGTGGAGAGTCAGCCAACAGCATTTGACAATGAAGACCTATCTTGGATGGACCTGGACCCTCTTCCACAACAAGAGTATGTGGACATTGATGTTGCAGTTGGACCGGTGCCTTCAGGCCTAGGGAATCAAGCCATGCTCTTGTTGAGGATGTAGATGATGACTCTGAGTCTGATCATGAGGACTTAAATATTTCTGATATATGATTAAAATCATTAGATTGTAGATTCTAGAGTCTAGACTGTAGTCATATGCTTCTATTTTGACTTTAGAGGCCATTTATAGCCTCCGTGTGGATGTACTTTTCATCAGATATGTATTTGCACTCAGTGCTATTGTTGTTTTCTACACTCTTACTTGCTATATACATGAGAAACTTTGCATATTTGTGTA
>LPNX010113067.1:311401-331401 GCA_001517045.1 Pseudotsuga menziesii
TTAAGAAGGATCCCTAGGTACCCATTGTTTCACTAAGTGTTTGTACCTTAAGGGCACCTTGATGTCTCCTACTATCTTATCATCATAGGAACATGACCCCCCTCCTCTGAGAAAAAATTCCATGCATTTATTGAATTTTCTTCTGATATTATGACATCTAGTTTATCTAGCCCTTGTAGACCTACTGGATGTCTCACTTTCCTCTAGCTTTCCCAAAATCCCCTCACTGAAGGAAGACAGGTATGACAAATACTTGTCTGGTTCTACCTGCACCATGGCCGAATTTTTTTTTGGAAAATAATAGCAAAATACCAACAAAAAAATTGGAAAGACTTATAAGCATGACATAATGGCGATATAATTATCCTGAATAATATCAATAATTCCCTAGTATAACAGTTCATCACATAGTCCTTTAACATGATATAGATAACAAGTCGTTCCATAGTAAATGCTTCATCCAATTTATCTCAAAATACAAACTATGTTTTTTACAATATTCTTAGGTGTACCTATTTTAATTTAGTTTGTTTCCTCACCCAAAAATATTAAAGACCTAGTTTATGGATCTCAACATATGTGATCAAATCATTTGCAAATATTCTGTAACTTGTTTTCAGAAGAAAAAGAGGTATTCCTTGATATTCAATAGTTAATAAAAGGTAACTTTTACATAGTCATGACAATAAGTCAGACCATTAATGAGTGGAAATCATAAGTATCAAAAAATTTCCCAAGGGGAGGGACAAAACCCACAATCCCAAGATGACTGAAGTAGCAATACCACACAAAGAACATAAGAAGCCCAAACAACTTATTCAAGGAGGCATCGAGGGTGGAGAAACACATCCTTGAGGGGATGAAAACAAACTCTATATCGCCAACCTAAACAAGAAAGATGCTGATGTATCCCATAGTAGAAAGAATAAAAAAATACTATGCCACAGAAATAAAAAAGCTCTTAAATTAACTGTATCATGCCTTCCTCGATGATTTCTCCTTCTAAAATTTACGAGAAGCAGAGGAGGCCATCCTTCATATTCAATGCTTATTTGGATAAATGGCCTGCACTCATATTGTGCTCCCTGTAGACATGGATAAATTCATATAATCGAATTGAAGATGTTGGTAGTATAACGTATATGTCGGATATCCGACGAAATGCATTACTTTCTCCAACCTCTATAAACGAGTTCACATTCTGAGAGCTTCTATCACTACACCGACCTGATCACACAAATTTGAGGTCACTTCTCCCCTCTACATTGGCCCGATTATTCATTTTCTTTGCCACTCCTCTCTCCTTACTCTACACCCATAGGCTTACATATAACTTAGATAAACTTCCAACTCATCACAACAAACTCCTAAACTAAATATTATAAAATTGTAACAAATGTTTAATAATAGATTCAACCCCTATATCCAATGAACCGAATAACTCAATACTCATCTATTCATTTTGTCATTAACTATTTTCTTGATATTTACACAAGTGTCTACGGAGATCATATATTTATGCATGGTTTTACACTTCCTAGTTTTAGTGTTTACCCCTGTATCCAATGAACTAAATAACTCAATGCATACGTCTTAGTTGTTAGTCTTTGGACTATACCCCTTTTTTTCATCAAGCATGATCATTTTTAGTCATTGAAGAAGAATTTTCAAATAAGGGTACTTAATAATGTTGAACAAATCCTTCATATGGTAGATGCGGATCTTCAATGTTGAACACTTGTTTAAACAAAATAAGGTTTTATGTTGATCTACAACTTGTACAAGTGAGACCCAGGTTGGGGGGCCTAGGGAGACCTTTTATATTTAGACATTGTATCTACCAAAACCTAAGTCTAGGTCCCATGATTTTAACAAATAAACCCCAATTCAAGGTCTTGATTTAAATGGAAACTTATAGTACGAGCACCAAAGGGTTTAATAACAATGACTCTAGAAGATATGGGATGCGTTTTTTGACTGCAAATGTAATCCATGCGCCATTATCTGCTCTTCTAGAGTATACAAGGATTTTGAGGGGTCGACCACATTATCATGAAATTGATGGTACAGGTGGGGGATCTGTTAAAGAGATTGATCTTTGCTAGGAAATCTTGAAATAAAAATATAAACATTGGTGCTTAAGCATTGAAATAAATGCATACCCCTTGTTGATTTGGTGTTGGAAAGTGGGTTTCATGTTGAATCTAGGGATTGTGAATTTGAAACCCATACGTGTATTTTTTATTTTGTGCAACAAGGACATAATTTAGAGAAATCATCATCATCATAGGTGTTCTCCTTGATGTGTGCTTATAAAACATCATTGTAAATTGCAAATAATCATCACAAGGAAACATGCTGCAATATTCATCACGAGATCATGAGCATGTACAATATCATTAGACATTTAACATGCATGGCAAGTCTTCCCACAAGCCTCTTCCATCCAAGATTGGATAGGGCTTGTATAAAGTTTAAACATAATCACCATGATGGTGCCAATATGCAAAATTATCAATAATATCTTCAAGAGAGAGATGTAGGCTCCTCCATCATCAAAATATTCTCAGCTTGCCACGAAGAAAAATGTTTAAACAAGGAAATGGAATTTTGCCTCAAGTTACATCACTGGAAATGCCTGATTTGTTTATCTTGTTGTTCAACAACATATCCATAATGCAAAAAAAAACATCTGTGTGCAAAACTAGATCAAATTTCCAAAATTTGAGATGGTGAAGATGGCTAGGAAAATAAGCGACAAAACATTGTTGTACTATCTCATTTCCAACCTAAAAAATGGCTCAAGAGTGGATCCTTTACCCACACATGAATCTAAAAATATAGGGTTTCGTGGCTGGAATTATTTTTCAATGACATCAAAATGAAACTGCCTCAAGTTACATTGCTGGAAATGACTGATTTGTTTATCTTGTGGTTCAACAAGATTTCCATAATGCAAAAACAAATATCTGTGTGCAAACCTAGATGAAATTTCCAAATATTGAGAGGATGAAGATGGTTGGGAAAATCAGAGGCAAAACTTTGTTATACTATCTCATTTCCAGCCTAAAAAATGGCTCAAGAGCTGATCCTTTACCCACACATGCATCTAAAAATATAGGGTTTCTTGGCTGGAATTATTTTGCAATGACATCAAAATGAAACTTCTTCAATTTACATTGCTGGAAATGACTGATTTGTTTATCTTATGGTTCAACAACATTTCCATAATGCAAAAACAAATATCTGTGTGAAAAAATAGATGAAATTTCCAAATATTGAGATGGTGAAGATGGTTGGGAAAATAAGTGACAAAACTTTGTTGTACTATCTCATTTCTAGCCTAAAAAATGGCTCAAGAGCTGATCCTTTACCCACACATGCATCTAAAAATATAGGGTTTCTTGGCTGGAATTATTTTGCAATGACAACAAAATGAAACTTCCTCAAGTTACATTGCTGGAAATGAATGATTTGTTTATCTTGTTGTTCAACAACATTTCCATAATGCAAAAATAAATATCTGTGTGCAAAACTAGATGAAATTTCCAAAATTTGAGATGGTGAAGATGGCTAGGAAAATCAACAACAAAACTTTGTTGTCTCGGATACTTCCTATCCAATTCATAATATGGAAAGGAAAGGTCACACCAATCCATGGTTTTGCAATCCCTATATGGGTGGTCTCTACAAAAGGATTATGTAAATGCAAACCATGCTTGAAAAGCACACCCCCTGAGGATCCTTGTATCAACATGTGTACAACTTGGATAGAGAGCACTTCAAGAGGAAACCATATCTTGAAAATAGATTAGGTTGCTTGTGGATTTATCCCACTTTAATATTGTTGGCCTCCCTCACCTATTATATATGAAGGTAGGAGAGAGTCTTTAGTTGTATTATTCATGTAGAATCAAGTGAGGGTTGATTGGATCAATGGTATCTTGAAGAAAAACTTGCCTTGAATCTTTATACTTGTCTTTATGCAAGGAAGGAAAGTGATAGGGTTTGTGAAAGACAAAATATAGAAGATACTTGAAGGGTTGGGGTTTGTGAAAGATAAAACCTAGAGGATACTTGAAGTGCTAGGGTTTGAGTCCATGTGAGAAGGACCTAGGGTTTGTGGCAAATAAACCCTACAGGAGTCTTGGAGCACTTCTCTTGGAGAGTTTGTGTGATGCAAGCTTGGTGAAAGATCAAGAATGGAATTTTTGGTGTTAGTGCTAACTTGTTTTAAGGCTTTTGGTGTGGCTAGATAGCTTGGTGGGATACATTGCTAGGACTTTGTATTGCTCATTAGTGTTTTCTATTGATGGTAGACACCCTAGATTCTAGGGTTTGGATGCATTGGAGACTCTTAGTGTGATATCCAAAGTCTGGTGTATAGACCTAAACACTCTTCAATTTTGTAAATTATATTAAAATTTCCGAACTTGAATTAATTCAGACAAAGCATTTTTGAACTGGGAAAATCAGGGGTTTCTTTTGGGAAATTTTACAGGCAAAAGGAGTGGGAAGTGGGCAGCAGCCAAAGAAATTCAGACATATAATTTACTATTTCCTAACACATTTATATTTGATGCCATTTAGGGTTCAGAATCCACTCCGCAGAAACCTACTACCACGCTTATGGGTAGTCAAACCGTGAAACTAGGAAGAGTAGTTCAGTCTGTTTCAACCAGGGGATTATGGAAAATTGCAGAGGGTTGTTCCAAAATTAATATAACATAATAAATTTTTTTGGATAGTTTTCAGAAGTTCTAGAAATTTCTGAGTAGTTTTGGATGAATTTGGGTTTTTCCAGCAATTTTGGACTAGTGAAACGCTGCGCAGTGGAGGATCCAAAAATATAGTAAATACAAAAATAAAAATGGTTCTAGAGGTATGTATGGGAAGGTGGGTCTGTCAGTGACCCACAAGAACTGATGGGGCTTAGTTTGAGTTAGCAGAACTCATTTTACATCAAATTTAGCAAGACTAGTCATTGAAAGCTAGCAATCTAGCTAGGGTCTAAATTTAAGCATCTAATTCATGTCAAATTAATTTATGAGATACATATGAATTATAATAGAGATAAATAAAATCCCACATAGCATATAAAATCTATTCATACAGTCCCGCAACCTTGCCTATTTCTCATAGCACTCAGATTCATCAATTTTCCCTCATACATTGATAAAATAAGATTTTTTGAGGAAACTGAAGACATACTTCTTTATGGACAGATATGTTTCGACATGATATAGATAAATTACAAAGTAATATTCTTCTACATATCATAAATCATATACTAAACTAACCATTACAAGGAGACTCCAAAATAAGGGGTAGGAGGCCCAGAACATGACCGACAAAAGGACTGTGAGCATAGGTGAAGCATGGGATTCACTGGAGCTCGACCTGAAATTGATGGAGGCTGAAAATGGCTCTATTTATCTTATATTTTCTGCAATCTAGTGCTACATACCTGCAATGGAAGAGAAGGGGATGGAAGGAGAGATAAATGGAAGGTTGGGGTTCATCTCCCAGTAGTCTGAGGCACACCACTCAGAAGTAATGCTCACATAATCATTCAGCAATCAAATCATCAACCAAATTGAAGCAATGGGTTAAAATTCATCTTTTATAGAATTATGGATGACCTGCTTAGTAAGTTGAGTCCAGTGGTGACCTGTGAGAGCAAGTCAACCCCATGGGTGACCTAACCCTAGCCACAAAAGCGCCCCCTTTGGGAAATTACGAAAGTAGGACCATGTGGAATTGTTTACAAGTCTGAATCATCCTTCATAATTAGAAACTACTCCCTCCCTTAGTCAAAAGATTCCTCTTTTGAGTTATGATAGCTTTCTGCTTTTCCTGGGTCATAAGGAAACTTTTTCTTTCCTTCAAAAAATTTCCTGCTTTTCTCTTACAGATTTTCTGAGCTCCATAAGAGGAAAGTACGCCCTCTCCTTTGAAAGAATTTCATGCTTTTACCTCTATTTTCTTTTTCTGCTTTTAGGCAACTTCCCTTTATTCTCCTGCTTGCTTTTGTCACAAACTTTCTTATTTTTACCAAGGCAAGTTAACTATCTTTCCCCAATGCACCCTATTGACATGGAAGCATTAATTCCACATCATTATTGTGCATAATAAATAAAATTCCTGAAATAAAATTAAATACATGCCTTAGAACAATTATTAGCAATATTTTTCCTAGGAATAATAATTAATGTCAATTTGAGCCCCTAGGAATTTCATTATGGTCAACACTTTTAATGTCCCAAAATATGGGGACATGACAGTCCTCCCCTCCCAAATATGCTTGTCCTCAAGAAAAAGCACTCCAGAGTGCTGCAAATTTGTTCATAATGTAGGAGAACTAGAGCATGAATCCATTGTGCAAAAAGGTTGACTTTCTCCATGAAGCCATCTTGTAAAGTTTCTCCAAAACAAGCAATTCTGGGGTCCCATTGCTTGCATTGCACCCCATTTAGTGAGAATGCCTTCCCACACAACTTATCAGACCAATTTATGCCTAGATCCCATTTCCACAACTGTAAGTATCCAAACATTAGAATCCACCATACAAATTTATCATCACATGAAATGACATTCATGCTGTGGAAAGCATACCACTACACTGAAAACTGGAAATTCTCAATGCAAAGTTGGAAATCTGATAGATTTCCCCACCGAACATAAAGTTCCTTATGTTCTTGATGCACATCAGCATTGAATCTCACAATGATGTTGCTGAAAATACATAGGTGTGAGTCCCATTTCCAACCCAAATGAGTATAGGAATCATCCAACCAACAAGGATGCCCAAACTACTCACAATAAGATGATGCATCACAATCATCTCCAAAAATGAAAGCAGGAAAAACAAATAAGTGTCCCCTCATCCCACCTGATAAGGTACTGACACTCCTACTAAAAGGTCCATGTTAACACTTACAATGGCTCAACTATCTGCCACTAGTCAAATAATGCAAGCATATATCCAACTATGTGCAACATATTTTCCTCAACAACTTCTCTTGGCATTTTTCTTGCTTATTTGTCTTCCACTGATCATGTGCAGAAATTTTTCTGCAAGAAGACTCCATGTGTGACATGTAATCTTCCACCCAATCTACATGTGGTTGAATGGCATCAAGTGACAACCATATGTTCCTATGTGGATGATGGGAGGGTGATGGTGCATTCCACAAGTCATCATGAACACCTAGGAAAGCCTCCATCTCTTCCTGTTGCACTAACAAGGAAAATTCCTTCTCCCAATTTTCATTCTCACTTGATGAGGCTGAAATAAAAGTGTGGGTAGAAATTTGGATTAGAACCCTACAATAATCATCCACCCAAATTATGGCTTCCAAATATTTATCCTCATTTGACCCTCCCATTGGGAAGAGACTCTTTCCAGAAAACAATTCCAGTTTTTTTTGGAAAAGGCCAAGTGCTTGGTTTTCATCAAAATTGTCTACACAGTACTCAAGCACAAAAAAAATATAATTCACCTCATGTGCATGTGTATTGAAGGTATCTAATGGCTACAAATTAAATCTTTGTTGCTGTTCACATGTCAAGACAATGTCATTCAAACCAAAACATTTATTGCAGAAATAAAATTCTTTACCTCCCAAAGTCTTCATTCCAAAGATGTTTCTATCCACCCAATCAATGGATGAATATAGAATTTTATTTGCTGGTCCATATGGAATTTGATCATCCACCTCTTCTGGAGAAAAATATACCATCCATAGGGTTGTGTCATTAGGTGTATCCTTCCAAGCATGCATGTCAAACAACCCTCTATTGATGCAAGAAATTCTAGTACATCCTTGATCCTCTATTTTAGTGATATATTTATCTACCCAATCGATGAATAGATAATCATCCTTGTTTGCTGATTCAATTGGAATGTACTTAGACATATTTCCCATAGCTAAGAACACTTCATCCTTCCTCTCAATCTCAATGAGTTCTTGGCCAATATTTTATTCCTTATATCTTTTCACAAGCATCTGCAAATATGCTCCTTCCTCGTGGTTGTCCTCCACATTAGGCTCCTTCAACAAATCCAAAGTAGTTACTACCATGTGCACATGATTATTTTCCATGCAAGATGGGGGGTGTGATACATTCAAATCCATTTGAATTTGATCAATATGCAACCTTGACTCTTGAAGATCTTCTTGGGTTCTTTTAAAGGAATCATATGTAGCCTCCCATTTACTATGGAGTCTTTCAGACTCTTGTGTTTCCCTCTCGAATGCACAATGTTACATTTTAGACACCATGAGGAGACGTTCTCTATCAGATATTAAGTTCATATAGCTCTCCTTAATATTGGACATGCCTTCTGTCAGTGCTATGCACTCCTCTAGAAAGGCTTCTCCTTCCATGTCTCAACTAGAAGCTTTCCAACAACATATTGCCACCAAGGCATTGATGTCAACAATGTTTTTCATGGCTGCCCTAAGTTTCTTGCTGTCCTCCTTTAGTGATCCACTCAAATGATGTGGCTCACCAAGAATATCCTCCACCAATATTTCTTCTTCTAATAGCTGACACATATGACCATTTTTCTTGTAGCATGAATCCACCACATAAAACTCATCCTCAACATACAGGTCAGCCTTTGAATTTTCTACACACTCACTTCCATGATGTGAATTGGAAGGTATCTCTGAAGGCTGGAATGAAATTTGATCTGTACATAAATTATAGAGCATCTATTGCCCTGTCATTTCAGCTTCATCATGCTGTAAAGGAGTCCAAAATTATGAATTGTGCTCATTTCTTTGCATCATATTTTTCTCCTTCAGTTTTCCTAGTTCATACCCACCTGGTGGGGGCTTGTCTTCCACGTCAGTTGGAAGTTCCAATAATGACTTCATATCTGATTTTTGTTCTTATTTTGGATATAAAACAAAAGATCCCTTATCATCATTGGCAATATCACCATCCTCTGCATTCATTTTGGGTTCACTAATAGGTAAACTAGGAGCATATTCATCTCCCTCACAATTGTCCTTTATCTTGCAGTCCTTAGAGGCAAGTGAAGTCTTTCCATCCTCCCATGGATAAGATGGTTTTAGGTATACATGGCTGTTGAAAAAATCAGAACTTTTATCATTCATTTTATTCACCTTATCCTCTTTCTGTACATATACTTTGGTGGCCTGCTCCTCCACCAAATATTCTGGTTCACACTTGAGAGGTGTGGCCTTGTTTTCTTCTTCATTCTGTGGCTCAGGAGGTGACTGTAAATATGATATGTGTAACTCTTTTGGATCTGATCCAAAAGATGTCTCACCACCCATACATGAGCCAAAACCTTGAACAGTGATCTGAAGATCACCCACCAAGAAACTTGAAGTGCATTCCTCTTCAACTTTTTCTCTTATGCAACCACCTTGTGGTGATTTGCACTTCACCTCCTGGATATCTGTGTACACTTAATTTCTATCCTCCTCCAAGAAACTTGTGACTTTTTCATATTTAGTGGTACTCATGTCACAATATTTAGAATCTCTTTTTGAAGGAAAACCAAACAAACTCTTAAGTCTTGAACATGTTGATGGCTTGGAGGAATATGCACCTTTGGTTCTGTCTTCTTCTTCTTTTCTCAGAGAGTTGGAACAACTTGGTTCCTCTTTGGATAGATTTATGCTCTTGAAATAATTATCATAATCATGCTCGGTCCAGAATCCATACTTGAAATAAATATAATATCCAAAAGAAAGGTTTTAACAAATATTCCTACCCAACGGTAGATAGTCCTCATAGCAGTGAGACATGTTCTCACATGCTTCAATAATCTCTGTCAAGTTTTTCTTAACCATTGGAGAATCAGATCTGATCTCTTCCCCAGCTGATGTCCAATAGTTTCCATCATATTCATGTTTTAGTATGCCTAAATCAACATAGAGGATTTCTTCTTCTTCATATCTTTTGCAGTATTCTTCATACTTCTCATCATAGTCATCCTCATAGTAGGACATGGTTGCAAATTTATTCAGTGAGAGATTT
The DNA here is from genome assembly GCA_001517045.1 of Pseudotsuga menziesii. Taxonomy (NCBI): domain Eukaryota; kingdom Viridiplantae; phylum Streptophyta; class Pinopsida; order Pinales; family Pinaceae; genus Pseudotsuga; species Pseudotsuga menziesii. The sequence goes on from LPNX010113067.1 coordinate 321,422, forward strand.
ATTTCCATAGGATGATCCAAGGAAAGAGCTCTGATACCACTATGATGTCCCAAGTATGGTGTACATACCTAAACACTCATCAATTCTGTAAATTATATTAAAATTTTTGAACTTGAATTAATTCAGACAAAGCATTTCCAAACTAGGCAAATCAGGGGTTTCTTCTGGGAAATTTTGCAAGCAAAAGGAGTGGGAAGTGGGAAGTAGCCAAAGAAATTCAGACATATAATTTCATCTTCCCTAACACATTTAAATCTGATTCCATTTATGGTTCAGAATCCGCTCCGCAGAAACCTACTACTACGCTTCTGGGCAGTCAAATCGTGAAACTAGGAAGAGTAGTTTAGTCTATTTCAACCAGGGGCTTATGGAAAATTGCAGAGGGTTGTTCCAGAATTAATATAACATAATAAAAAATTTTGGACATTTTTTATAATTTCTGTAAGGTTCTGAGTAGTTTTGGATGAATTTGGGTTTTTTCGGCAGTTTTGTCCTAGTGAAACCTTGCGCAATGGAGGATCCAAAAATATAGTACATCTCCAAATAAAAATGGTTCTATAGGTTTGTATGAGAAGGTGGGTCTATCTGTGACCCACAGGAACTAACGGGGCTTAGTTTGAGTTAGCAGAACTCATTTTACATCAAATTTAGCAAGACTAGTCATTGAAGGCTAGCAATCTAGCTAGGGTCTAAATTTAAGCATTTAATTCGTGTCAAATTAATTTTTGAGATACATATGAATTATAATAGATATAAATAAAATCCCAATGAACATATAAAATCTCTTTATACAGTCCCCCAACCTTGCATATTTTTCATAGCACTCAGATTCATCAATTTTCTCCCATACATTGATAAAATAAGATTTTTTGAGGAAACTGAAGACATACTTCTTTATGGAAAGATATGTTTCGAAATGATATAGATAAATTATAGAGTAATATTCTTCTACATATCATAAATCATATACTAAACTGACCATTACAAGGAGACTCTAAAATAAGGGGTAGGAGTCCCATAACATGATCGACAAAAGGACAGTGAGCATAGGTGAAGCATGGGATTCACTGGAGTTCGATCTGAAATTGATGGAGGATGAAAATGGCTCTAGTTATCCTCCAATTTCTACAATCTAGTTATTCATATCTGCAATGGAAGAGAAGGGGATGGAAGGAGAGGGAAATGGAAGGATGGGGCTCATCTCCCAGTAGCCTGAGGCACAACACTTAGAAGTAATGCTCACATAAGCATTCAACAATCAAATCATCAACCAAACTAAAGCATTGGGTTCAAATTAATATTTTTATAGAATTATGGATGACCTTCTTAGTAACTTGAGGCCAATGGTGACCTGTGAGAGCAAGTCAACTCCATGGGTGACCTAACCCTAACCACAAAAGCACCCCCTTTGGGAAATTAGGAAAGTAGGACCATGTGGAATTGTTTCCAAGTCTGAATCATCCTTCACAATTAGAAACTACTCCCTACCTTAGTCAAAAGCTGCCTCTTTTGAGTTATGACAGCTTTATGCTTTTCCTGGGTCACAAGGAAACTTTTTCTTTCCTTCAAAAACTTTCCTACTTTTCTCTTACAGATTTTCAGAGCTCCATAAGAGGAAACTGCGCCCTCCCCTTTGAAAGACTTTCCTGCTTTTACCTATGTCTGCTTTTTCTTATTTTAAGAAACCTCCCTTTATTCTCCTACTTGCTTTTTTCATGGACTTTCTTATTTTTACCAAGGCAAGATAACTAGCTTTCCCCAATGCACCCTCCTGACATGGCAGCCTTAATCCCACATCATTATTGTGCATAATAAATTAAATTGCTGAAATAAAATTAAATACATGCCTTAGAACAATTATTAGCAATATTTTTCCTAGGAATAATAATTAATGTCAATTTGAGCCCCTAGGAGTTTCATCATGGTCAACACTTTTAATGTCCCAAAATATGGGGACATGACACTTAGCTTGTGGATAAGCTTGAAGGATGATTTTGTACCAAATTGTGATAAGTTGTTGGTATGTACTTGTAACTTCATTTTTATGTATATGTCAAGTGTACATTCTTATCTAGATTGAATACTTGAAGAGCCGGTTTTCAAAGTATATTCTCATGATGAATGAGTAGTTTCTAGGGTTGTTTGGTATGTTGATTTATCATTAACAGTTAGCTAATTTTGTTGAGTGATTTGACAAGTATATAGAAGCTAAGAGGGCAGATTTGTGGCTGTAACAATTCTGTTGTTAATAAGTAAATTTCAGATCTGTAATATGTTGGGACTTGAGCCCTCAGGAGAGTGTCTTTAGTTCTAGTATTCATGTAGAATCATGTGAGAGTTTATTGGATGAATTTTAAATTGAATAAAACCTTTCCTGGAGTCTTTATACTTGTCTTTATGCAAGGAAGGAAGGTTCTAGGGTTTGTGAAAGACAAAACCTAGAAGATACTTGAAGGGTTGGGGTTTCTGAAAGACGAAACGTAGAGGATAATTGAAGTTCTAGGGTTTGAGTCCATCTGAGAAGGACCGAGGGTTTTGATAGTGGTTCCAACCTCATCAAACATTAGATGGAGAGTAGGAATTTGGTAGACAACACTTTTTATGAATGCAGGATTGGAAGGATCGTATCTTTTTCCTTGGATTCTATCATGTATGAGAATATGGGAATGGCATTGAATCAAAAGCACCAAGCCCTTGATGTAACCCAATTTCAATGGTGCTGATTGTTGAACTCCTCGTTCATAGGCTTATAAAAACTGTATCTTTCACTTGAGCCAAAGTCCCGGATTAGGCATGTCAAGCTTTTTCTACAATATTATTAAGGCTTGACCATAATAGGTCTACAATTTACACTTAAATCCAATGTACAAAGCTCAAAAATATACTAGAGAAATTCCATAATGTATGTGCCTCAAATTATAACATTAAAGTTGAATATATACAATAAAGAGACAATATTCTATTTAATAATCAGTCCATACATTACACAAATTAGACCTGATATTATCAAGTCTTAAGAGGACAAACAGATCACTCTTCACAACCCTACTATGATGGCTAATAAACACTATATTAGTAGAAGTATTTTTCAGGTAGGAAAAGAAAAAAATAGTACACGACAACAACCTTATATTGCAAAATGATAGCCTTGAATATCCCAAATTCTAGGTCCAAATCTGCAAATATATCTTCAACATTCAACCCAATGGCCTAGGACATTTCTCCACAATGGAAGAAACACATTGCAAATGAGGATCTGCTATTATTTTGTAGGTTTCCATCCAACTACCACCAAAACAAAAATTAATAAAATGAGGCCAAAACCTTAGGATGTTAGCCTTAAAGAGTTCATTATGCAATTACCAGTCAGTTGTAAGACCGACCATTCATGTCAATAAAGGAAAGAGAACAACATGTGTTTTCATATGAGGTATGAAATGTACTGTAGGAAGTGCCCTAGAAAGTGTGCATCCGAAATATGCTATTTATCACTGATTTTAACCTCAACCAACTGTTTTTTTTCTATGTGTGCAGGTGAAGGCTTAGGGTAGTGTTTATAGACAGTCTGCAAAATGAATTTGCAAACTGTATATTGCTAGAATAAGGTTTTTACAACCTGGAACCAAAGAGGGCCAAGGGCCAATGTGAGTAGGTGAGGTTGTTTTAAGTCCATAGAACAAGTTCCGAGGGTAAGAAAAGGTATCCCTTGGACTATTGGTGGAAGGTCTATTTTAGGTATTTTTAGGGCATATTTTAAGGTATTTACAATTTTTGGGCGCTTCTATACCTAGTTTGTGACCTATTTGTGGCTGGGACATGACTGTGTATGATCCTACTAGGCTGGGATATTACTGTATATACTGTCTAGAATCTAGGAATTACTGTGTAAGCCCTCTAAGGGCTGGGTCATGACTGTATAATCCATCTAGGACTGGTCATAGATTGTGATGACTTCCCCAAGCTAGTCGTAGACAGTGGTGGCCCTCCCAAGCTACTACTAACTCCTCCCGCCACTGATCCAACTTGAACACTACTAAAACTATCACCTATGTGATAATACTCATAGGGTGTAAGGATTTACTATCACCTATCCTTGACTGTTCCATTAGGGTGTAAGGATTTACTTATCCATGTGGGTTGTAGTGAATGGAAGAAATCCTACTTCCACCATATAAACCTTAATCCAAACTGGGATCTCTCTAATAATCCTCCTCTGCATCCCTTTCTTGATGTTTTATTCTTCTTTGAAAATGATTGGTTATTCTCTACTACAAATTATATGATGTACACATTAATTGTATTCTAAACCCAGAATTCAACAGCTTGATTCAGTCAATGATCCAAAGGGTTCAAATTAACTAGGTCCGCAACAATGTAGCAAACAAGTTTCTTCCTCCAATATTGATATTATGGGGTTTTTTCAAGCCTCTTAAGAAACTTAGATAGGATTAGTGAAAACTTACACCTAACAAATTTTTATTGTCCTAATACAGGTCCTCTACACAAGACATACTCCTTAAGCTTTATGGTATTCCAACCCTACAACTGGCTTCTTGTAGGATGAAATATTCAAATCTCTTTTCCCACTAATCCTAGATTTGACTCTTTACGACCAAGGTTCCCATTCAATTAGCACATCCAGGTTTAAGAATCAGTCCTGAGAAGAAAATTGTTTGTTGGTGCAAACATTAAGACTAATTTTCTCGCACAGAGGAAAATAAATGGTACCATTGTAGTATACTGCACTGATGTTTTCAGTTCTCCTGAAGGGGAGGAAGGTCTTACCCAGATCACTTCTTATACATATGTGAAATGATTGAGAGATAATTAAGGACATTCTAGACTTAATATGACTTATTTGAACTTTTACAAAGCTTGTGCAAACATACATGTCCATTATATAGGCATTCACATCTGATTGTAACATAAAAAAAATGCAATACACAGTGCTAATTGAACATTATGCATCACACAACATTCATATAATAATACAAAATAACTTTTAAAGAGGGAAACCAATCTCTCATTTTATAATCTTTCCTAAAACCATTACATTTAGCTCCAAGTCCTTCAACCAGTTCCCTTGTACAATTAACAATAGCCAATATCCATGTACACTATAGCTAGAACAATACTGATAACAATGATTATAATCCCCAAATAACAACAATACTCCCATTTTGCAGCTCACGTGGAGATTTAGACCTTCATAAGTGGTTGATTCTGAACGTGTCAATATTGATAATAATAGGGAGACAAACTACATACATATCCTTGTGTTAAATTGAATTGCTAATAACAAGCTGGAAACCAACCTCTATATCAGCCGAAGGAAACAATCACTTACTAATGAGATGGAGAAAAGGTATCCTTTTTCCCTCTCTACATTTAGATTGGCCTTGGAAAAATTTGATAGGCACATAGATTGTGTAAAGGCATTGAGTACTCACTTGATATGACTCAGGTTCCATTGTCCACTTTTATGGGAAACTCTCAAGGATGAACATGAATCAGGATATTGGGCCACATTTATTGCACAATTTGGGTTCAGAGACATAGAATATCAAAGAAAGCTTCCCTCGATGGGATACAAACTTATTTCATTTCCTTATCTCTAGAATAAATTGAAGCAGGTCCCACTGCTAGTTTGTTGTAGATCATACCTGCAAAATATTCAATTGGGGATAGATGTTGGGAGATGAAATTGTTTATATTTTGTTGCATGTTCATTGTATTTTTCCCATTACCTATTGTCTAATTTTCCTACCACTATCCATTCTGTCTAAGCCAGTTGAATAAGGTTTCAATAGACCAACCTTAAAGTGCTCCATGAAATTTGAAACCCTCAACTACTGTGGTTCAAATGAAGGCAGCTATGAAATTCAAAACCCTAGTTCACCCAATGCATTTCCAAAACCCCAAACAATCAGAAAAACATTTCTGAAAAAAACCAACTGTTAACCAGCCACAACAATCATCATAGAAAAAATGCTCTACAAAAACAATTGAGCTGCTTGAGCCAACATATGAGTCTATTAGCACAAAAGAGCCTTTATCGTAGGAGAGTGCCCCATTGTATGAGGAAGAAGTCTAGCAGAAGTTTCCTATTGTTGAGACATGTAGTTATTACTTAGCATGTTTATTGGGGTGGTTCTTTTGGATTTATGGCTTTGTGGATTTTTTTATCCATGATAAGTTGGTATAAATCTGTAGTAGTGTTGCTCATGCACTTCAAACTTTGCTTGTTTTCAGCAAGAAAGAAGAAAAATAAGCGAGCTAGAAAGCTCTCTACTAGTAAGTCATCTTTATATTGCTTTTCAATTGGGAAACTGATGTATTGGAAATTGTTATAGGATGTTTTTGTGTTGTATTCTCTTTCCTAATTAGAATCAAATGGATGCATTTGTAAATGATGCATGTTGGGTTCTTTATCATTGTTACAACCAATGTGATGCAGTGGAGAGAATCACAAGATTTTGGTGCTAAAGGGTGTATGATGCCATATGTTGCACATACTTCATAAGATTCTTGGCATGGTGCACAATGGTGACCAAAGGATTACATGGCATGTAATGGTGGTGTCCCGTACATGGATTATGGACCTTATACCTTTGACATGCCATTTAGTGGACAGATTATGCCAACAGATATGTATGGAGCACATGGATATATACTAGGTTTTGTCCCTCATGTTCAAAGGTGAGGTGTTATTTTGTATTGATTTATTTTACTATATCTTAAATTATTTTTTTTAGTTATAGGATCGTACTTACAAGACTTGGATGAGTCTTTTGACTACCTGATTTTGAATTCCTAAGTCAAGCATGATGATTACACTTGGTCAAAAAGGCCATAAATTGTTAAGTTTGAAGACATGGTCAAACACGTCTTAATTTGCTAGTTTTACTGGTATTAGCCAGGCTTGGCAGACATGGACATACTTGGTGAGTTGTGCAAGACTTAGTCAAGTTTGACCTGTAAAATAAAAAAACTATACATACATACCCAAACCTAGAATAAAAAACACGTTCCTGAATTGTTTTTTAAACCTAGTTTTGTAGTGAGTTTGTTTGCCAAGAATTTACCTATTCTGAGCTAGTCTTACTCTTAAGTTTGCAGAGTCATTTCAATTTTTAATATTCTGACTTTAGATAATATTGAATAGATTTGTTTTAACTGTGCAAGTTTGTAAATTTTAGACAATATATGGATTATGGTATGGGTAATTACAACTCTTCTCATCCAGTTTTGAGTAGAGATGAGTTTGAAGCTAGGAAAGCTGAGCAGAGGAGAAAAAAGCTAGAATATGAGCAACGACGCAATAGCAAGTAAGAAACCTTTAATTTCTCGAAATTAAATGCATATTTTGGGTGTTTTGATGAACCAAACTTATGTATTCCATATTTTTCCTTTATCAGATTAAAGGAAATAGATTTAGGGTTGACAGTGTTTGGGAATTTTGTTCCCAAACTTTTTCCATCTAAGTAGTAGAATTGTTCTGATTGGATACAGATTTATCTCCTCAACCCTTACCTGGAAAATGCCAGAATTCTCTTTCAAGTTAACCTATGGAAATGGAAATCTTGCTTTCCAAGATTCCGTGAAAAGTATTGAATATGCTTTCCAATATTTTGTGAAAAGTATTGAACATGCTTTCCACAACATATCCTGGACTGTGTCCTTTATCATATTAAAGGAAATAGATTTAGGATAGATAGTGGTCGAAAATTTTGTTTGGTGTTGAGGAGAATGCATTTACATTTTATATTGTGGCAGGCGATATGCAAAGGATATTTTATAAGGAAGCTATGAAATTCGAAACCCTAGTACGCCCAATGCATTTCCAAACCCCCAATCACAAAGAAAAAAAAGATCAATTTTCTCTACAGAGAAGGAATTAATGCATTTTTTGAATGGCCCTAGTGATCTGCGCAATGCATTTCTATGAAGTTAAGAAATTTTCATTTCTATGTGCTCTATGAAGTCAAACAATTCTTGTCTTTAATTGTTTTCTAAGTCTACATGCAAATGGGCCTCTTATCATTTTTATGGCTATGTGACTTTAATGTTGTTTTTTCAATTAAATTGGGCCTTATTACAGGACAAGTTACCATAACCTATATAATTTCATAGACTCTCACAATGTATCCTTTGCAATCCACTGTAAGAAGAATTGCGAATTCAACACTTCAGCCCAATATTTTGAATGAACAGTAAGAGCCTCACAGCTTTAGTTTCCAAATTTCACTATAAATGATAGATAAATAAAAGGTTCTTGTAGAACCATTCTATAATAAAAAATAGTAAGGAAATTACTGCAGTAACTATTAGCCCCCAAAATTCTCACTTTTTGACATAGAGTGTCCTTAGACCATCGTGTTACAGTAAACAAAACTTTAACCATTAATCTAGCAGTCGCTACAAGAAAACCCTTTTATTAGCGTAGGTCCTGTTTGGTCTTGTATCCACACAGCCTTAAGGAGGAAGCCATAAAACTTATTGGTTGTAGGCCCTTCATAGTCAACCTTTCATTCAGAAAAATCAATGCAAGGATCCAACTTGGGAGTCACCTGTAAAAAGAATTCAGTGAACGCGAAGGGTTAAATCATTGTTTCTCTTTGCGAAAACACTATGGAAAAAAATTAACTGGTGGAAAATGCAACAGTTTACAATACCTCTTCGATGGTTTTCAAATGATAACAAGTCTGGCAACTTTGTAGGTGTATGTTTACAGATTCTAATGAAGGATGAGTGTATAGACTCCTCCACCAGGATACTGATGGCAACTTTGCAGGCGTATGTTTATAGAATCTAATGAAGGCCAATTCTACATACTCCTCCACCAAGATACTGACAGTAGAACATAAGAGCTTAAGCAGTAAAAGAATACAGTTCAAGAATGAGGGCACCTCTTTTCCTTTACCAAAACAAAATCAAAACAATGATTACAGCCTTTAAGACAACCACGGTTTTCGTACCTAGTCTGTTGTTTTCCAAGTGGAGTTTTAATACGGTTTGCATGTGATGTACTGTATACCATTATTTTCACTCCAATGGTTTTTAATATCCAGTCACATCGCCTTTAAAACCAACCCTTTAAAAAAAATTATGCTCCATCGTATAGTCTCAACCTCCATTTTTTATGCCCCGTCGTATAGTCCATATCAATTTCTCAAGATGTTGAAATTCCTATTCTATAAAGTTCAACTCATTATTCAAAATATTGGAAATATGATAAATTATAATCACTCACTCACTCATGCCATGCACTCACGACTTAACTATGCAAGATGCCCAATAATAACTACTAGGCCCGAAAAGAGCTCAAAAATTTGTATCTACTGCCTATGTGAACCTTGCTACCAATGTCCACTCTTTTTTCATCAAAATGAAATTCAAAAGGCCGGTTTGACGAGTCCTCCTCTACAAGACTTCATTTCTTGCATGAATATCATGGACTCACAACAACTATAAACAACACTCGATGTCATGCAAATAAAAATAATGGCATGTAGCTAGGATCACAAACTGTGTTGAGGTCAATTTATCCATTGTCACAAAGAGGTGTCATTGGGCACATGATATGGAGAAACAATGGTTATTAATAAAATAATAAAAACAATTGTTGGCTCATTAATAGTCTTCAATTTGATGGGTGGCATGATCATGATGTAATCTCCCTTTGTCCTTCCAAACATTTGTGATTTATCACAACATTATTCCTCAGCGCCACCAAAATACATATAAAAATTACTCGTCTTTACATCCTCTTCCCTTTAAATACCATCTTATAGTCATAACTAAGGATTATTATGCATGCACATCCTCACCTTATAATACGAATTGGGTCAAGGCGCAGAGACAACCATAAAATATTAAATGTGTTAGGACGCAAAGAGTAAGAAACAACTATAAGAGTAATGATGATGATGATGATTTTGATGATGATGATGAAGATGACGATGATGATGATGAAGATG